>CM069083.1:16277449-16877449 GCA_035578085.1 Solanum pinnatisectum
TTTTGGCACTATGTGCTAGTGGGACATCTCCTGCCACTTTGTTGGGAGTAATATTCCCGGCGGGTTTTGAATTCCCTTTTGGACATGTGTCCAAGTATTCACACAATAATATGAATTCACTCATGTTTTCAGCTTGTGTTTCACCAAGCTGGTTAATTTCGTATTGCAATTTTTTGCCTTGTTCTGATAGTTTTGTTAATTCATCTCGGATAACGAATAATTGATGGCTCTTGTCATCGATGGACTCTTCCACCTTTTTCATTCTTTCATATATCCGATTAATCAGAGTTTGAGTTTTATTGTCCATATTGGACATTCCTGGAGAGAAAATCTGCAAAAAAGTTGTCAGTTCCTTTAATATGTTCAATTTTAAATGTATAAAATGATAATAAAACTTGCCACCTGTGTAACCTCCTGTATTGTGGTTCTGATGGAAGTTTATTGAATATTAAACCTGATACCTGAGTATTATCAGTTTTAATAATAAATGGTTTTGGTAGAAGGAATGCTGAAAATTTTCTAATTCCTCTAACTATTGCCAATAATTCATTTTCATTTGTTGAATACCTTATTTCTACTTCATTAAATGTACCACTAGTGTACCTGCATATTTCGTTTAAATCAGTTTGTAATAATGCACCCCAATGATAATCTGATGCATCCGTTTGTAATACTAAATTATCTTTTTCATCTGGTAATCTTAATTTAGGAAGTTTGGAACATTCTTCCTTTAATTGTTTTACACACTGTGTGTGTTCATCTGTCCATCCTAATCTGTTGGATTTTCTTATTAACTTTTGTAAAATGTTTCTTTTTTTTGCTAAATCAGGGATAAATTCTCCTGCATAATTTAAACATCCAAGAAATTTTTGTATTTCCTCTTTTGTTGATAATTTGTCAGGAAATTCTTCAATCTTTTTAGATATATGAGATTGTAATTCTATCCCATTTTTTGAAATAATCATTCCTAAGAATTCTATTTCATTTTTATTAATTTCAGCCTTTTTCTGGCTAAGGATAATTCCATTTTGTAAACATAATTCTGAAAATTCTTTTAAATGCTTCAAATGTTCTTGATAAGTTTTAGAACATATTAATATGTCATCTATATAGACTATTAAAAATTCTTTGTCAGAGAATATTTTATCCATTTTCCTTTGGAAAATTTGTGGGGCATTTTTTAGTCCAAATGGCATTACTATCCATTCATAATGTCCATTAGGTGTACTAAATGCTGTTAAGGAAATTGATTCTTTTGATAATTTTATTTGCCAAAATCCACTTTTACAGTCAAATTTTGAAAAATAAGTTTTTCCTTTTGCAAGGTTTATTAAATTATTTTTGTTGGGTATAAAATACCCATCAAATAATATTTTTGTTGGGTATAAAATACCCATCAAATAAATAATGTTTATTTAATTCTTTGTAATTTATTACCATTCTGGCTTTTCCTCTTTTTATTTCAGCATGGTTTCTTACCATAAATGCTGGGCTGCTATGAGGACTATTACTTAGTCTAATTAATTTTAGATTAAGTAATTCTTTAATTTGAATTTTAAATTCAATTTTATCTTCTTCATTGTAAAGCATTGGTCTTACTCTAATAATGACACTAGGGTCTTTTAGGATTAAGATTGCCTTTTCTTGATTCATTTTTCATTTTTCTAAGGGATTTTCTCCATATGATTTTTGTAAATTTTCTTTTATCCATTCTAAATTAAGACATTTACAAGAAACTTGTTTTATATTTTCTATATATTTTTCTTTATAATTTCCATTTTCTTTTATAAGATGGTAAGGATTTTGTTTCCTAGGAACTTTTATGAAATGTCCACACGGAGTTTTAAGGCTTATCATATATAATGTCTGATGATAATCCTGAAATTATTGTAAAAAGTCATTACCTAATAATAAATCATTTTCTAATTTATCATAGGCAAATATTTTATTTATAGAAATAATTTTTGATCCTAATATTATTTCTACCTTTTCTTTTGATAGAGTAAGCTTTTCTTTTACTCCTGTTATTCCTATCATAGAAATATTATATTTGTTATTTTCCCATTTTTTATTAGGAAAGGTTTCGCTAAGCTAGCTTCTGAACCATTGTCTATTTGACAATAAGTTATTAATTGTGTATCATACAAGGTGATTTCTATAAAGACTGATACTCTAAAAGAGATTTCTTTTGACATCTTTTATTTCTTTGGGATAAAGCAAGTATCATTTTTATAACTTATTTCGATCCCATTTCTTCCTATACTATAATCATTTAGGCTGTTTAAAAACATGTTTCCTAATAGTATATCATTATCATTTTCATGATTGGTAATATAACAAGGGACTGTTATTCGTATATTATCTAATTGTAGAGTTAAATCTACCATCTTAACACAACTATAATTATTACCTTTAATGGTGGAGAAAACAAAAAATTGAATCTAGTAAAGATATACCAGAAAATGATATACCAGAAAATAGTGAAAAAAATATTGAAAACCAAAATTCAGAATGAATGAAATAGATGAATTAGTATATTCTATGGAAGATCTGGAAATTTCAGACTTAAAATTAAATGTCTTTATGAATAAAGGAGAAACAGGAGGACCCCAAGGAAATTTTAAAGGAGAAAGTTCAACTGTAAAACAGGAACAACTAAAAAATAATGAACATAACTATGTTCAAAAAGAAAAACGAAACAAAGATTTTGTTAGTCAATATCATAACAGTAGGTCTAAATATATGCCTAATAGAATGTCTACAAATGAAGCAGGAGTTAATAAATTTCTAAATCTGGATTGTAAAAGAGAACCAGAAAAAGAATTGATTTATGGGCACAAAATACATTTCTCTATTTTCTTTTAGGGAAAGAAATGGAATATACAGATGAAGAAAAATATGTTATAATGATAAATACTTTTGCTAAAAAAATAAATCATTGGTACTCAGGATTATCTGAGGATGCCAGAGCAATCATAAAAAATAGAACCTTAGAAGGTTTTAAAAAATCCTTGCAAGAAGGAATAGAAAATCTAGTCCAATATATTGGAAATAAATTCTTAGGAGGAGAAGGAAATCCTTCATTAAATCGAGAAAAAGTAAGAATCGTAGCAAAAGAGCAATTAGAAAAATTACAGATATATAAAATGAGTTATATTCAAGAATATACATGTGAATTCGAAGAATATTATTATAAAATATTTGATAGCAGTAAAGATATGGTAACATACATGAAAAAATACTATAAAAAATTACCAGGCTTTTGGGCCACATATTTTAGAGAAGAATATGACAAAGTAAAAACAGATAAAGATACTCTTGGACAAAGGATAACTTTTCTAAATAACAGACTTGGACAATTATGCATGGCACATAATGTTCAGAGAAAAGCTAAAAGAATTAACACACAAATTTATTGTTTAGATACTAATGGAGCAACCCAATGGGGATGCAATGAAAGAACTTACAAGAAAAGAAGAAAGTCAAGAAAAATGTTAATAAAAAGAAAAAATATGTCAAAGAAAAATTACATTCCTCGGAAAAAGTATTATAAAAAGAAAAATAACTTTAAACCCACAAAAGAAAAATGTAAATGTTACAACTGTGGGGAAGAAGGACATAAAAGTTACGAATGTAACAAAAAATATGTAAAAATATCTAAAATTGATAGAGAAGAAATTGATTCAGATTTAGAATCAATAAAATCAATTCAAAGTAATGAATTTTAAGATGAATTATATGAAGAATATTCATCCAGCTCTGAAGAAAGTGATGAATAAAGAAATAGAAGTAGAAAATTCTGTTCAAATAATTGAAACAGAAGAAGATCAAAGAGGTTATGCTTTAAAAGCAACATTTGATAATGAATTATTAAGAAAAATCCAAGGATTACAACTCAGGTTAAAAACTGAAGATAATATATTCAGCAGAATGCAGAGAATGTTTTCAAGAAATAAAATTTCATACCATGAATATTAGGAAGTTGAAAAGGTAATAAAAATTACCCAAACAAAGGGAAATAATAATAATAATAATAATAATAATAATAATAATAATAATAATAATAATAATAATAATGATAATAATAATAATGATAATGATAATAATAATGATAATAATAATAATGATAATAATGATAATGATAATAATAATCATGATGATGATGATGATGATGATGATGATGATGATGATGATGATGATGATAATAATAAAATAATAATAATAATAATAATAATAATAAAATAATAATAATAATAATAATAATAATAATAAAATAATAATAATAATATGTGTGTAATTAAGCTGAAGTAAGTTGTAACTTTTTACACATAAATGATCACAAGTGACGAAAGCTATTTCCTCTCATTTACTAAGAAAAATTCTTTTTTTGAAAAATCATTTTTCTCATAATCAAACATCAAAAAATAATTTTCTCAACTTCTTTGTATTTTTGTGCGTTCGAAATAATAAAGTGAAGCTCATTTTGTTTATTCTATATATTCTTTTACTAAATTTTGAACATATTAATACAGAATTCAGGAGTGAAGGTGAGTCAAGTAACATACAAGAATATAAAAGGGACATCTTCAACACAACAAGCAATAAAATTAGATTGCAGCCAAACAAATCCATGTAGTGGTATTACATTGCAAGATATAAAGCTCACTTTTGTGGATCCTCGTTTGAAAAGACCTGCCTTAACTTATTGTAAAAATGCACAAGGCACACATCGTGGCACGGTCATTCCTCGGAGTTGTTTCTAAAAACACCATATAATATGAACCAAATCGAAGGGAGTAGTGACTAATTATGATAATATGATATATGATACTTCTTGTGTGTATATATTTTCGACTTTTCAACCAATTGAAAAGAAAATATAGGAAAAGAAGCTCATTTCTCATGAGGTCTTATTTTTTAGTCTTGTTGGTTAGTTTCGAAATAAAGAAATAATTGTAACTATAGATTTTCTCATGATTGTAGTAACAATTTAGTCAGGCAAAATTATGTGGCTCTTTTGTTATAAAAAATGGTTTAGTAACTTTCGTGATACTTATAAAGTGAGTTGTGAATCGATATCGATGAGCTCTGACGAGCAAAAGACGGGAAAGAAACCCAAAAAAGTGTTAAATACCATCTTAATGTTCCCCTACTGCAAAATTGTTGACTAAATCGAAACACAAGTACATTTCCTCGTAGAAAAAAGGGATGATCAGTTGATGATTTCTTCTCCCTCTAATGTCCATAAGGGTAAGACAAATATTTTCAAATTTTCAACAATACCACAAATTTGAGATTTTTACTATTCAATTTTGATGAATTCAAAGATTTTTTTTTTACAGGTCGCTACAAAATGAAATTCAAATTTCAACTATTATATTCAAATATTGTTTCCTTATAAAGAGATTGATGGAAATTAATGGTTAGAAACAAACTACTATACTAGAATTAGAAAAACTCAAAACAGCAAACTATAAATCGAAATCAAACTAGAATATATACATTTTCACATTAAATAATATTGGAAAGATGTGAACTTGACTTATATTGTAAATGGGAAGATATGCATAGGGTGTTTCATGCAAGACCCTATACTATCAATTACGAACCGATGATGTTTGAAACCTTGGACTCCAAAGCTTAATTTCACAGCAGAATTCTTGACGGAGATTCCCCTATAGGTGAAATTTCCAAAACTACCTATGAGTTGTTGGGGATGTGATTCTTTTAGTGGAATTGCAAGTGCAATTGGGACACCGTTTTTTGTAGATGAATGTACTACAAATCAGTCCCGCATATCCTTTGCCAGAATGTTGATCCGTGACTAAATCCTTGCCTACTGATGGATCCGTATGGTAGAGAATTTACACAAGCGGTTGAGTATGACTGGAAGCCCCAATTTTGTGTCAATTGTTTAAAGATTGGGTACATCTGCACTACCACGACAATGCCTGAAGCACCACATCCATTTGAACAACCAAGGAGCAGATGCAGACCTAGAAGGGTAGTTCAAGCGTTAGTGTTGTTTGCAAAGCCAAGGCACCAAAACCTACGGGGGGAACCATTGTTTCTTCGACAATAGCAACAGTGACTAGTGAACCAATACCAACCCATCAAATTATGCTAGATCCTGGAGCTGGGGGATTACAACAGAATCTAAAGGTAAATGAACAACAGGGGCCAACGAATGACAAAGGCAAGTTGGTAACAACCACGAGTGTGTTCAATGAGGATGAATTCCCTAAGTTGCAATTTGCTTGTCGAAATGTGCAGCGTAGCAGACCTAGCCTTTCCTTGAGCGACAGAAACGAAGAGGGGAAACCTCAACTTCTATATGTCATGGATGATATGTAATGTCCATGGTTTCAACAAAAGATATAAGCAAAAGGAGCTTAGACATTATCTGCGAACTAAGCATATTAAACTTGCTAATCTTTTGGAAACCAGAGTAAAAAAGGGTAAAGCTAAGGGAATTTTAACTAATGTATTTCGAGGGTGGATGAGTATTAATAACTATTATGTTGCTGCTAACGGGAGAGTATGGGTGATATGGGATCAAAGGCATTATGATGTGAAACCAATACATATATGCGCACAATTTATTCATTGTTAAGTGCAAAGTAAAAGTGATGGTGATGAATGGCATGCAACCTTTGAATATGGGTTTAATTTCACAGGACAAAGAAAGGAATTATGGAGCAGCCTCAAGGCGCTTCCTCAAATGAGCCATGCTTGCTTGATCTGGGGGGATTTTAACGCTATCTTGTACTAATAGGATCGACTATTTTGCCAACCGGTAACAAATACTGAGCTAAAGGATTTTACTGAATGTATACATGATCTGGGGCTAGCTGAATTGACATGGACTGAAAATTACTATACGTGGACTAATAAACAACAAGGTAGTGATAAAATATATAGCAGAATAGATAGAGCATTGGGAAATGATGAATGGATGCTCAACTGGGAACATGTGAGAACTGAATATGACCTTCAAAATTTTTCTGATCATTGTCCAATGATCTTGAAAGTTAAAAGGCAGACTCTGAACATTTAAAGTCCTTTTAGGTTCTTCAATTTTTTGGCTGATCATAAGGAAGTTATTCCAATAGTTGAACGAGTGTGGACAAAGAAACTTGATAATTGGAGGATGAAGAATGTCTGGCTTAAACTAAAAGCCCTTAGGCCATTTTTTAGACAATTGAATAATACAGAGTATAGAGGCCTGACTCAGAAGATTGAAAAGGCTAGAATAGATTTGAGGAATATTCAGGGCCAGTTAGCACGACAGAACACTGATCAACCGATAGATTGGGAAAGGGAAACTTTAAAGCAACTTGAGAAACTGTCTTTGATGGGTGAAAAGCATTTTAAAGCAGAAATCCAGAGATAAATGGATTAAGCTAGGTGACTCTAATACAAAATACTTTTCAGCGGTGGTTAAATAGAAACAACAATAAAATCAAATCATTGAACTTACTGCTTTACATGGACCTAAACGAACAGATGCTAAAAATATCAAAGAAGAAATTATAATTTTTTATCAAGGATTGATGGGCACAGGTGCACCACTACTATCTGCAGTAAATATAAACATTATGAAAAATGGGAGTGTTTTGACTCCTGCACAACAACTTAGTCTTTATGCACCTATCACTGAAGCTGAGATTTATCTTGGTTTGAAGGAAACTGGAGATGATAAAGCTCCAAGGGTTGATGGGTACAATGCTTGTTTTTTTTTAAGAAGGCTTGGCATATAATCAAAACAGACATAGTGGGTGTTGTTCAAGATTTCTTTGAAACTGGAAGGTTATACAGTGTTGTTAACTGTACAATCATTACTTTGGTACCAAATATCCCAAATCCCCGTGTGAAGGAGTTCAGATCCATTGCTTGTTGCACTATCTTATATAAAATTATCTCTAATGTGTTGGCTGCTAAAATGCAAAGAGTAATGTCTGCTATTATTAATGAGGTGCAAACAGGTTTTGTCCCTAGTAGGAAGATAGCTAACAACATCATCATGGCACATGAGCTTGTTCCAACTTATTGCAGAAAACATATCTCCCCCAGATGCATGATCAAGATAGAATTAAAGAAGGCTTATTATTCGGTTGAATGAGTGTACGTAAGACAAATATTGGAGAAACTCAGGTTTCTCGAGAAGTTTGTTACTTGGATTATGGAATGTGTCCAAACAATGAACTATTATATTATCATCAATAGGGAGCCTACTCCTCTTTTTGACACTGCTAAAGGGTTATGACAGGGGATCCTATTTCACCTTATTTGTTCGTCATTGCTATGGAATATCTCAGCAGGACTTTGAATGGTCTTTTCAACTAAAGACATTCAAATTCCACCCTAGATGTTCAAAGGTCTATTTAACCCACCTTTGTTTTGCAGATGATTTGTTGTTATTTGCTAGAGGTGTCTTGCATTCAATAGAGGCTATTAGCCAATGTTTCCTCCTACTTTCAAAGTCTTCTGGATTTGAGGCAAACTTAGACAAAAGCGCAGTGTATTTTAGTGGAGTAGAGTCGCTGGAAAGGGACATGATCCTTAGCAACTTAGCTACTCAAGTGGGGAACTTCCTTTTAAGTACTTAGTGTGACGTCCCGCCACCGTGTTAGCCAATTTCCGCGTCCAATAAGGAGCGGATGATTCTAGAGTTGTGGAGAGGCTCGCGAATAACTCTAGAATCCCTTAGAATTCTCAAGAAGGCTTTGGAGACTTCAAGACTAGGTAGAGAATTCTAGAAATAGGACTAATGTGTAAATATCTTAGGGACTTATCATGTAAATATTATTTACACTTAGCTCCTTGGGTGCAAGTATAAATAGAGGTGCCAACCACTTGCAAGGCACCAAGCAACCAAGTTGTAAAGCAACCTTCCAAAGCAATACAAAAGCCTTCTTCTTAAAACTCTCTCTTGTTCTTTTCCAAATCTTTCTTAATATTCTCTTAGTGATCAAAGTCTTAGAGGCTTACTTGAGCTTACAAGAACTTGAAAGAATAGTGAGTAAGTCGTCAAGTGCCGCACGAAACTTTAGCCATCACTCTAAGTCCGTGACAAGTGGTATCAAAGCAAAGGTTTGGTACTAAGGGAATGGACATAAATGCATTAGCACCACCAACGTCCGTGTGGATGGTGGAAAAAATCGAAAGAAACATCAAAGGGTAATGAGGAGAAACCCACACCGGCGCTTACATCTCATCCACCTTCAACCACCGCCAAGTGGCGAGGCGTGGCGAGGCTATTGGCGTCACCGCCGAGAAGAATGGGTCGCGTGGAAATGGCAAGGCGGGCCGTGGAGATATTAGGCGGCGCATAAATGTGGTCGACGGCAAATTCAAGACCAAGATTTCACCCTTGAGAGACCGAAGGCATCCGCAAGAGTTGGAGGATGTCGGCGGGCGAGTTAGAGATGAAGGAGGCCATCACTTCCGCTCGTGGGCGTTGAACATAATTGAAACCATGAAGGCCGAAATGAAGGCACAAGGATCGGCGTCACGATTGTGATAGGGAGGCGAGTCGAGGCTATATTTAAAGGCGTCCGTGATGTACAAGAGGTGGAGAATTTCTTGTGGCACTTGGAGAATTACTTGTGTAATAGAAAGCAAGATCAACTGTTGTATCTTTCATGTTATGGCAAGCGAAATAGGGAAGCACGTGCACCATCAACACGTGGGAGCAGTGCGAAGAATTCAAGAAAGCCTTCTTCCCTAACAACGTCATATGAGGTGAAGCGCAAGTTCGCGTATGTGAAGGAATTCACAACTCTAACGCAGATTCCCAACCTCACGGCGACATGCTGTTCCACTTCATTGACGGATTACAAAAGCGGGCGGGGCGGAGTTGGGCGGCGAGTCAAGACCATAGATGAGGCCATCACTCAGCCGAGTCCTAATGCATGACAAGGCAAAGGGCAAGGAGGCGGGAGTAGTCATGCTAAAGGTGGGAGAGCGTGGCGGCTATACGGAGAAGAAGGCGCGGACCACGAAAAGTGGATGCTCGAAATAAGAACCTTGGCGCCATCCTACGGCGGAAGGAGAAGGGCGCGGGCATGGTAGGATTATGCGGGGCCATAGCCAAACAAGCAGAGAAGCGACATCTCCATCAATGGGCGGCAGCAAGCAAATATCATGACAGAGGTTAGGGTGAAATACGCTCCAAGCAACACCGCCTCAAGATGGTTAACTCCAGTGTGGAGTCGCCCAAAGAGTAAAGCATCATCTTTGGTGGCAAGGTAAGACCAACTTGATATCTTTGATATCATTCTGAGTTCTTCCAGCTACCACACTATGATCGATCCACCTCCAACGACTCATAGTTATGAGCGTGAAGGGTCGTGCATGGTACCTCTAGTCAAGGTACCAAAGAAGGAAGGACACACCTACTATCGGCCATGCAAGAAAGGGAGCCGACGTTTCTAGCCACCATTGCAAGTTCGGAGAAGACAATGGTGCTTTGCCACCGATCATAGAAAGGTCCTTGAAGAAAATAAGGGCGTGATGCCGAAGAGTTGCCAAAGACGCGAGGTAGACCGTAAGATAGCCACCCGCACATGCACATGCGCCCGCGTCGCTCCACGTTAGAAGAGCTAAGAAGCGATTGAAGGAGCTCACACATTCGTCCATCCAAGGCACCTTATGGCGTGACGGTGCTCTTTCAGAAGAAGAAAGACGGATCCTTGCGATTATGTATCGACTACCGGTTGCTGAATAAGGTAAAAATCAAGAACAAATACCCATTCCTTGTTTGATAGACTTACTTCACAAGGTGGACCTCGGAAATGCTACTGGAGATGAACCAAAGATAGCATCACGAGTGGTTGGTAATGCCATGCACTCCGACTTTTTGCGTTGATGAACAAGATTTTCCATCCGACCAATTCGTGGTGGTGTACTTGGATGACATAGTCATCTTCTGAGGAAGAACACGTGAAGCGTCGGGAAGGTCTTCCAAGTCTTACGGGAGAACGATTATATATCGCGGGAGAAGTGCGAGTTGTCATATCATCCGAACTAAGGATGGGCGAGGCCTAAATGTGATCGAGTGGGAGGCACCCACCAAAGTGAGTGCGATCGTTCCTTGGACTTGCGAACTATTATCGCGAGTTCATAAATGGCTACTCCGCTAAAGCCGAGTTGTTGAAGAAGAATAAGCCGTGGGTTTGGAGCCGATTTTTCAAAGACCGATGTGTCGGACTTTGCCAGGAGACATTACAAGATCACCCCAAACAAGCTAGGTGGCGGGATTTTCTGACTACGACTTGGGAAGAGGCAATGTCGTAGCCGATGCACTGATGGCATTGGAGTTAGCCAGTGGAAGATGGCCTTTGCTCACCTCTCGCGAAAGATCTCGCCAGTTGTTGGTCTATTAGGCGCGTATCATTAAAAAGCCACGATACGTGGTGGCGATCAACCGTGGCGGCATTGATCGAGGCAATTTATTGAAGATATCGAGTGCTATGCCGGACTTGTCTTATATGCCAACAAGACAAGGTGGGGAGAGCGTAACCATGGACTTCATAACTTTCTTACCCCAGTCTGATGGGTCTGGACCCATCATGGTCGTGGTAGACCGGTTTTCAAAGTATGCTATCTTTGTCGATTATTTTTCAAGAATGTGGTAAAGTATTGGGGGCTACCAAGACATATCATTAGTGATCGAGACAGATACTTGGCACGGAACTTCACTTCTCCACAAGCTTCCACCCATAAATCGATGGCCAGACGGAACATGTCAACGCCCTGCTAGAGTGCTATCTGAGGCATTACATCAGTGTGCACCAGAAAGATTGGGCCAGACTCCTAGACATGGCACAATTTTCATACAATTTGCAAAGGAGCGAGTCCACCAGGCGCACACCATTTGAGTTGGCGACAGGCCAACAACCCCAAACTCCACATTCATTACGGAAGAGTTTGGGAACCTACCATCTTGCCGGATGGGAGGAACAACGCCAAGTCCTACTTAGACAAGGCGGCCAAGAAGATGAAGAAGTTCGTCTTGGTAAAGTTCAATCCAAGACAGTTCAAAGCACTAAGAGGTGTTCATCAGAACTTAGTGCGAAAGTATGAGGGCCCATTCAAAATCGTTGCCAAGGTGGGCAAGATTTCATATAAAGTGGAGTTGCCTCCACACTTTAAAATTCATCCGGTATTCCATGCAAGCGTCCTAAAGCCATACCATGAGGACAAAGACGATCCGAGCCGGAGCCAAACTCGACGGGCACCCATCACTATCACCGCCTCACATGACCGAGAGATTGAAGCTATCATAGACTATCAAGCCAGGCGGAAGAGAGGACAACAAGCCAGTGCCATGTTCCTTGTACATTGGAAGGGACAAACTCCCGAAGAAGCCACATGGGAGAAATATGAACACTTATGGCAATTCAAAGATCAAGTCCGGGAGTTCTTGCAGAGATGCGCCGCGGTCGTCACATCATTAGGTGGGGGAGCATGTGACGTCCCACCACCGTGTTAGCCAATTTCCGCATCCAATAAGGAGCGGATGATTCTAGAGTTGCGGAGAGGCTTGCGGATAACTCTAGAATCCCTTAGAATTCTCAAGAAGGCTTTGGAGACTTCAAGACTAGGTAGAGAATTTTAGAAATAGGACTAATGTGTAAATATCTTAGGGACTTATCATGTAAATATTATTTACACTTAGCTCCTTGGGTGCAAGTATAAATAGAGGTGCCAACCACTTGCAAGGCACCAAGCAACCAAGTTGTAAAGCAACCTTCCAAAGCAATACAAAAGCCTTCTTCTTAAAACTCTCTCTTGTTCTTTTCCAAATCTTTCTTAATATTCTCTTAGTGATCAAAGTCTTAGAGGCTTACTTGAGCTTACAAGAACTTGAAAGAATAGTGAGTAAGTTGTCAAGTGCCGCACGGAACTTTAGCCATCACTCTAAGTCCGTGACATTAGGTATACCATTATGGTTAAAAAAAGTTGTCTATCTTACAATGGAAACCTCTTATAATGAAAATTGTTGCAAGGCTGTTTGGACTGCAAAAAGACTCTCATACGCTGGAAGAGTACAATTGGTACAGGCTGTTCTATTTGGAATTCAATCATATTGGGCTCAATTATTTCCTTTGCCTTCTAAAGTGCTGAAAATTGTAGAAGCTTATTGTCGTAGTTATGTCTGGACTGGAGCCAATACTATATCCAAGAAAGAACTAATAGCATGGGATAAAGTATGTGCTCCTAAAGCCGCAGGAGGTCTTAACTTGATAAATATGGATTTGTGGAACAAAGCTGCAATTGCCAAGAATTATTGGGACTTAGCACATAAGGAAGACAAGTTGTAGATACGATGGATACATACCTATTATATGAAGGGGCTGAATATTGATACCACTCCCATACCGCAGCAGGCTAGCTAGATGGTAAGGAAGATCATTAGTGCTCAGAGTTTGCTTAGTCAAGGTGTTATTAGAATTGATCGGAGAAGAAGTATCGTTAGACAAATATATTTCCATTTGCTGGGTGTTCGGCCTAAAGTTTCTTGGACAACTTTGATGTTTTGACATGAAGCCAGACCTAAGGCAACTTTCGTAATGTGGCTCACTCTCCATGGGAAGTGTAGAAATCGTGACTTCCTAATCAATATTAACTAAGAACTCCATGGGAGAAGCTCTGAGCTTTGACAAAGAAGAACCAGAAGTGAAACTGAATTTGTGCAAAAATGAAAACTGAATTATCATTGAGCTGATCTTTGTACATTTATACACGTTGAACTAACTAACAGAATGTGAATCTGACTAACTAGAAAGAATAACAAACTAACTAACTGAAAAATTAAGACTAATGATTTACAATCTTCAAGTCCTAGCAGTACTAATTTATCAAATACAAATACATGATCTTAACACCTCCCCCCCTCAAGTTGGCAGTGATGTAGTTACTGACAACTTGCACAAGATGTTAGAATGACTAGATCCACTCAAAGGTTTGGTTAGAATATCAGCCATTTGTTCTGTAGTGGGGACATGATGAAGAGCAATAAGCCCTTCTTGCGATTTGTTTCTCACAAAATAACAGTCAACCTCAATGTGTTTGGTGTGTTTATGGAATACTGGGTTCTTTGCAATATGAATTGCTGCCTCAAAAAACTGAAATAGGCAAGTTGCAAGGCTCAGTTAACTCTCCCAATAATCTTTCCAACCAAACTAATTCTCTAACTTCTTTCCTGACTACTCTATATTCTCGTCACGATGACAATGTTATCATGGTCGCTTCTTTGATTTCTAACCAATAGGACTGTCCCCTAAGAATATTATATATCCACTTACAGACTTCCTAGAATCAGAGCATGCTGCCCAGTCTGAGTCACAATAGGCAGTAATTGTACGGTCTGTATGTTTGGTCATGAAAATGCCTTGGCTCAGGTCATTCTTCAAGTATCTCAACACATGAAAAGCTGCCTTAAGATGTGGTTCCCTAGGTGCTTGTAGAAATTGACTGAGATGTTGAACACTATATGTGATGTCCATCCTTGTATTTGTGAGAAAATTCAATTTACCCATCAATTTTCTATAATAAGTTGGATCAGTAAGCAGTGTTCCTTCATTTGAGCTCAACTTCACAGAAGGATCAAGTGGTGATGATGATGTGCTGTAGTTTGAACAATCAAATTCCTTGATTAAATCTACAACAAACCTTTTCTGAGAAATGAAAACACCATTATCTTTGTATAGAATTTCCAGGCCTAGAAAATAATGCAGCTTTCCTAAATTTTTTATCTTGAACTGAGCATGTAGATGTGCCTTTAAAGACTCAATTTCTGTCAAATCTGTTCCTGTCAAAATAATTTCATCTACATATATTGCTACAAAAACTACAGACATTCCAACTTTTCTATGGAAGAGAGAATAGTCACTGACAGAGTGTGAATATCCTCTTGAGCAAAGTGTTGTGGCTAATTTTTCATACCACTGTCTGCTGGCCTATTTTAATCCATATAGAGACTTTCTCAATTTACACACCATTCTTCTATCATCAACCAGAAAACCCTATAGAAGTGCCATATAGACCTTTGCATGTAGATCACCAAGAAGAAAGGCATTGTTAACATCCAATTGATATAAACCCCAACCCTTCTTGACAGCCAAACCAATTAATGTTCATCTTCACCACAGGTGAGAAGGTCTCATTATAATTAGCCCCTGCTTGTTGTGTATAACCTTTAACAACTAATCGGGCTTTAAACCTTTCACTGTGCCATCAACTCTGTGCTTGATCTTATAAACCCACCTGCAACCTACTAGTTTCTTTCCTGCAGGTAGTGGTACTAAATCCCAGGTGTTATTATCATATCAAGCTTTAAATTCTAATGTTATGGTTGTTTGCCATGCAGGATCCAAAGATGCCTCCTCATAAGAGAATAGTTCAATATCATGAGAAATGTGTTGCATTAGTTGCTGACTATCCAAGCAAAATGAGGTGAGGGAAATATGATTAAGAATCTAGGAGGTTACCATATTATCATAGCGTTCCCATTGATCATAAGTAGGCGAAGTAAGAGCTAGTTTCTCAATTTTGCCATTGATGAAACATGTCTTGTTCTTCACAAAAAGTACTTTGAGAATTCCCCGTTGCCATGATCAATATCCGGTGCCATCGAAAATGACTAGAGTGATTAATGACCCATCTTTCTCTGAGGATGCACATATAGGGTATTATTGGAATCATAACAGATCTACGTTTGTTGAGTCTCAGCAGTCAAGGTCGGTTGATCTGTACTAATCGCCATGAATCAATATCCAGTGATAACAAGAATAAAATGTATGAGAAACGAAGAGTGAGATCACAAATCGCAGAGTATCAGATTGAGAATTAAGACAGAGATGATTGCGAGATCGCAAATCAAGAATCAAAGAGAGGAGAATTGAATTAATGTGGAATAAGAATCCCTCGGCTCTGATACCATGTAGAAATCATGACTTCCTAATCAATATTGACTAAGAACTCCATGAGAGGAGCTTTGAGCTTTGACAGAGAAGAACCAGAAGTGAAACTGAATTTGTGCAAAAATGAAAACTGAATTATCATTGAGTTAATCTTTGTACATTTATACACGTTGAACTAACTAACAGAATATGAATCTAACTAAGTAGAAAGAATAACAAACTAACTAACTGAAAAATAAAGACTAATGATTTACAATCTTCAAGTCCTAGCAGTACTAAATTATCAAATACAAATACATGATCTTAACAGAAAGTTGCTCACCTTTAATAGATTGATTAAATGGGGCGTAGATGTTAGCCCCTACTGCTCACTTTGTGCGACCCACCCAGAGAATAGAGACCATCTGTTTGAGAATGTGAGTACACTAGAAAGATATGGAGTGCCATATTGAAATGGATCCACAAGGATAAATGTCCTGCTATAACATGGCCACAAATGGTTGACTGGGGAAATCTCAGACAGCCCAGGTGTTCAAGATAGTGTTTGCTGAAATGTGTCACGCTATTTGGCTTGAAAGAAATCAGAGGATATTTGAAGGAAAAAAGGCAGATGTCGCGATTATTATTCGAGAAGTGGTTTATATGTGTTGTACTAGAGCGCCTCTAAAGCTTTAGACATTAGTCCATACTTGGTTTTTGTAATGACAAATAATGTGTAAGGTCTAGGTGCAACTGTGTAACATCTTGCAATTTGAAATAAATAGGAAGAAGCCAATAATTGGAATTAGTTATTTTTGGAAAGAATTTTAAAATCTCGAAAATTTGTTAAGTGTGTTAAGTTGAGTTTTTGGTTAAATTCAAATGACCATAACTTCTAGCTCAGGATGAGTTAGGAGTATCTCTAGATATCATAGGAAAGATCTTGGAACAATTTTTCCAATGCCGCCAAGTTTGCATGATTTCGAGTTCATATGAGTGAGTTATGTCTATTGCAAGTTGGGCTGTTCAAATAAGGAAATATCCAAACCATATTTTTGAAGGGTATTTTAGTCCTTTCCTTATCCAATTAATTAAATTTATTTTAGTGAATTAATTAAGGATCTAAACTGAACTTGGTCAGGTTTACGCTTTTGGAAAAGAGTTGGGTTTTAGAGAAGAGGAAAGAAGAGGAGAAAAGAGAAGGAGAAGCAAGGAAATTGTCAAGTTCGTCGAGTTTAGCTTGTGAATTTCATCTGGGATGATCCCTACAAGGTATATGATATCATATAGCATTGGGTTAGTTCACCCACACGCCAATCATGATTCAGTTTCAGCGAAGGAAAGTAAATCCTTGAGTTCTTGATAAATTTCGTTTGAATTTTTGTGGATTGTGTTGATTGAAGTTTCTTGAGATTGATTCTCATTTTTAGTTGTGTTTTTTAGTAGAATCTGATGTATTTTGATCATATAGTCGATTCTAAGTGTTTGGGGAAAGAACCCATAGAGTTTAGAGTGATTAGAGCTGAAAAACGAAGAAGAAATTTCATCGGACGAAATATGGTAGTGGTGGCGCGTCGTGGAGCTAGTCCCCAGAACTGGAAAAATCGTTTCATATTGTAGAGCCGTCAGTAGCGTTCTGCCTCAAAAGTCATTTTCAAAACTAGATTTTAAATGTCTGTCCGCGTCGCAGACCCACCCTCAGACAGTGAAATTTTGATCTTTTCTCATGTTTAGCTATCTAAACTCATTACTAAACATCATGAGATCTTTCCTATCACAAATCACGATTCTTGAATCCATAAATTCAATTCAAGAAAAGTTAAGAGTCGAGTCAAGAGCAGTCAAGAGTCAAGTTAAGAAAAGTTCATAAATTTTCCAAAAGTCTTTTTGCAAACGTTTTAACTTTGTTTTAAGACTTAAGTTTTGAGTTTAGTAAAGAGTAAAGTTGAAGTTCATTTCTTCAAAGTATATGGGGACTATGTATTCCCAGAGAATTTAAAATGTTTTCACATTTAAACAAAAAAGGAAATCTTGATTTCCAAAGAGCCTTTGAGCTAGTTTTCAGAAAAGAGTAAATGCTTTTATAATTGAGCAAGTGGGGAAACTTTGATTTCCAAGATAGCCTTCGAGCTAAGTTTTTGAGCAATAATCTCAAATCACAGAAAGAAGTATGTTTTTAAACATAAAGAGCTAGTATCATATTTTGGGAGTAGTATTGATCACCGATATGAGGGAGAGTTCAGACAACTCACAACCCCCATAAACTATGTAGCCATCATGGGTAGAAAAGGGTCATACTTTTTACATGAACTCTTTAATACTTTTTAGCATAGACTAGTGGATCCACTTAGTGAGTTTGGTCATATACCCTTGGCAAGGTATAAGATGGTCCTTGGCATCGTGAGGTAAAGTGTTGTATCATCACTATAACTCTTAAGTGATGATTGTAGGTTAGAGAAACTCCCAAAGTAGAATTTTGTATTTTTATATACATCAGATTATTTGTATTTTTACATACATCTCAAATTTATATATATCTTTGCATACACAAATAGTTGGCATCATGTTTTTAAATAATTTTTCTTTATATTTCACATGTTTTAAATTACTTTATATTGAAATGAGTTCAATTTTGTTTAGTTGAGTTGAGCCAGGTAAGTTCTTCAGTTTTTTTCAGATTCTTTTCAAGCCTATGTAGTGTTTAGCATTCCAACTCGCATATTCGTACATTCCATGTACTGATACCAGTTGGCCTGCATCATCTTATGATGCAGACGTAGGTAACTAGGATCAGCATCCAGCGCATCGTTGATCCAGTTGAGCTTTAGAGTTGTTAGTGAGCCTCCTTACATTTCGGAAGATCCCCCTTTTTTATTACTTTATCATTTTAGTTCATTAGGATGTCGTGGGCCTGTCCCGACATGTATCTCAGTTGTTTTAGAGGCTTCATAGATAGTCAGTCAAATGTTAGCTCATTCGTCATCATTTTGTTATTAGCTTATATTCAGATTTGAATTGCCATTTTGGCTGATTAAATGTTTATTTTTAAAACATTATGAGTTCAGTTTGAGACATGTTGAGTTATCTTGTATTTGGATTCTCTTTCTTATGTCTAAGTCTTCCGCTGAGTAAGTAAGCCAGGCCAAGGGTTTGCTTGGGGCCAACAATGGTTTCTCAAGTGCTAACCACGTTCGGGGTGTAGGCTCGGGGCGTGACAAACTTGGTATCACAGTATAGAGTTCAAGAGTCCTAGGGAGTCTACGAAGCCATTAAGGTAGAGTTCTAGTTATCGGTGTGAAGAGCGTCACATCTATAATTAGGAGGCTGCAACATTTAGGAAAATTTCTCACATCTTTCATACTCATTTCGTGCGGTAGAGTTTGATCTATAAAAAGTTTCCTTCTAATTCGTGCTTGCGTGTGTTTTTTGATAATCATGCCTCCACGAAGAGCTGTCAGAGGTCGCCCTGCTAGGCGTAATGTTGAGGAGCAAGAGTTACCAAATGCACCTGAAGTGCAACCTCAAGGGGAAGTCACTAATGTTGAGTTCAGAGAAGCAATAAGGTTGCTCGGTCATGCTGTGACTAATCAGGTTGGGCAACCGAGAGGAGCAAGACAGGCAGTGGCTGATACTTCTAGGATTCGAGAGTTCTTGAGAATGAATCCTCCAAGCTTTACTGGTTCGAGCACTACTGAGGATCCGGAGAACTTTATTGATGAGTTGAAAAAGGTATTTGAGGTTATGCATGGTGCTGATACTGAACGAGTCGAGCTGGATGCATATCAACTGAAGAATGTTGCTAGGACTTGGTTCGATCAGTAGAAAGGGGGTAGAGCTGAGGATGTACCATTTGCGAGTTAGGCCTGTTTTGAGGAAGCTTTCTTGGGGCATTTCTTTCCCCGAGAATTGAAAGAGGCCAAGGTACATAAGTTCCTCACACTTAAGCAGGATTCTCTAAGTGTTCACGAATATGGGCTGAAGTTCACCTAACTATCGAAGATGGTTGCGGACATGAGGAGTAGAATGAGCTTGTTTGTTGTTGGGCTGTCTCGTCTGTCGAGTAAGGAAGGTAGGGCTGCGATGCTGATAGGCAACATAGATATTTCGCTGTTAATGGTTTATGTGCAGCAGGTTAAGGAAGAGAAGCTGAGGGATAGGGAAGAATTCAGAAATAGGAAAGCTAATACAGGAAATGAGTCCGGGCAGTAGAAAAGTAATGTGAACCATTCGTCCTTTCAGCAGAAGGAAAAAGGACCTGCTCCATCATCTGCTAGTACACCTGCACCCAGAAACAAAGGTGAGTATAATGGCCGAGTCGCAGAAACTTGAGCTAGACTGCATGCCTCAGAGTAGTGTGGCACAAGGAGGTAACTGGGCTCCTGCATGTGCTAGGTGTGGTAGAAACCACCAAGGTAAGTGTCGTGATGGGCAGCCATGTTGCTTCAAGTGTGGGCAAGAGGGTTATTTTATGAAAGAATGTCCAAAGAACAGGCAAGGTAGTGGAAATCAGGGCAATAGAGCCCAGTTTCCTTCAGTAGCTCCTCCAGACAGAGATGTACCTAGAAGGGCTACTTCCAGTACTGGCGGAGGAACAAGCCACTTATATGCTATCAATAGTTGCCAAGAGCAAGAGGATTTGCCAGATGTTTTCACTGGTATGATCCAAGTCTTTAACTTTACTGTTTATGCTTTGCTAGATCCAGGAGCGAGCTTATCTTTTGTAACTCCATATGTTGCTATGAATTTTGATGTGATTACTGAGCAACTTAGTGAACCCTTCAATGTTTCTACACCTGTTGGTGAGTCTATTCTAGCAGAAAGAGTCTATCGTGATTGTTCCGTTTCCATCAATCACAAGAGTACCATGGCTGATTTAATTAAGTTAGACATGGTAGATTTTGATGTCAATCTTGGTATGGACTGGCTTCATGCCTGTTATGCCTCAGTTGATTGTAGGACTCGAGTTGTCAAGTTTCAGTTTCCAAATGAGCCAGTCTTAGAGTGGAAAAACAGTTCAGCAATGTCTAAGGGTCGTTTTATTTTGTACCTTAAGGTAAGGAAGTTAGCTTCTAAGGGGTGTGTCTATCACTTAGTCCGAGTTAATGACTCACGTGTTGAGGTACCTCATATTCAGTCAATTCTAGTAGTAAAAAAAATCCCAGAAGTCTTTCCTGATGATCTTCCATAATTCCTTCCTCAAAGAGAAAAGACTTCGGTATAGATATTCTTCCAAATACTCGTCCCATATCTATTCCGTCATATAGAATAGCCCCAACTGAGTTGAAAGATCTTAAAGAGCAATTGAAAGATCTTTTAGAGAAAGGTTTCATTCGACCAAGTATCTCAATTGGGGCGCTCCGGTCCCATTGAGAAAGAAAGATAGTTTCCTTAGGATGTGTATAGATTACCGTCAGTTGAACAAGGTTACTATCAAGAATAAGTATCCTTTTTCGAGAATCAATGATCTTTTCGATCAGCTTTAGGGTGTTATTTGTTTCTCTAAGATAGACCTCAGATCTGGCTACCATCAGTTGAAAGTAAGGGAATGTGATATTCTCAAGACAACATTCAAGACCCATTATGGTCATTATGAGTTCGTAGTTATGTCTTTTAGTTTGACCAATGCACCTGCAACATTCATGGACCTTATGAATAGAGTATTCAAACCTTATTTAGATATGTTTGTTATCATCTACATTGATGACATACTAATCTATTCAAGAAATGAAGAAGATCATGCTAGCCCTCTCAAAATAGTTCTTTAGACTTTGAAAGATAAGGAGTTTTATTCTAAGTTTGTGAGTTTTGGCTTGAGTCTGTGGCATTCTTGGGCCACATAGTTTCCGGTGATGAAATTAGAGTTGATACCCAAAAGATAGAGGCAGTGCAGTATTGGCCTAGACCCAAATCTCCAACTGATATTAGGAGTTTCTTAGGTTTAGCTGGCTATTATAGAAAGTTCGTAGAGGGTTTCTCATCTATTTCATCCCCTTTGACCAAGTTAACTCAGAAAA
This sequence comes from Solanum pinnatisectum, assembly GCA_035578085.1. Lineage (NCBI taxonomy): Eukaryota > Viridiplantae > Streptophyta > Magnoliopsida > Solanales > Solanaceae > Solanum > Solanum pinnatisectum. The sequence continues at coordinate 16,299,372 of CM069083.1, forward strand.
TAGTGAAATTTCAATGGTCTGAAGCTTATGAGAAAAGCTTTCAGGAATTGAAAAAGAGGTTGACCACTACCCTAGTTTTTATATTACCGGAAGGTACTCAAGGTTTTGTGGTGTATTGTGACTCATCTAGAGTTGGTTTGGGTTGTGTATTAATGCAGAATGGCAAAGTTATAGCTTATGCCTCCAGACAGTTGAATGTCCATGAGAAGAATTATCCAACCTATGACTTAGAGTTGGTTGTTGTAGTTTTCGCTTTGAAGATATGGCGTCATTATTTGTATGGTGTTCATGTTGATGTATTCACTGATCACAAGAGTCTTCAATATGTGTTCACTCAGAAAGAGCTTAATCTCAGACAAAGGAGGTGGTTAGAATTACTCGGGGATTATGACATGAGTATTCTTTACCACCCAAGTAAGTCTAATGTTGTTGCCGATGCCTTAAGCATGTTGTTTATGGGTAGTACCGCCCATGTTGAGGAAGAAAAGAGAGAGTTAGCGAAAGATGTGCATAGACATACACGCCTGGGAGTCAGGCTAATGGATTCCACAGAAGGAGAAATAGTGGTGATGAATGGGGCTGAGTCATCGTTAGTGTCAGAAGTAAAAGGCAAGCAAGACTAAGATCCCATTTTGCTTGAATTGAAGGCAAATGTTCATAAGCAAAAAGTATTAGCTTTTGAACAAGGGGGAGATGGTGTATTGAGATACCAAGGTAGGTTGTGTGTACCAATGGTGGATGGACTCCAAGAGAGGATCATGGAGAAAGCTCATAGCTCCAGATATTCCATTCAATCGGGTTCCACCAAGATGTACCGTGACTTGAGAGGAGTCTATTGGTGGAATAGTATGAAGAAGAGATATCCACATCTCTTCGAACCCAAAGAAATATCAGAACAAGGTACTAATCCTTTTTTAGTAGTTATTTATAAGTTGGCATGTTGTTTTGCCTTTGCTTGTGGGTGCTTGAGCTGATTGTTGCATGTTACACCCTTAGCCTATTAAGAGTAATCTCATTCAAGGACGAATGTTCTCAAGGGGGAGATATTGTAACATCTCACAATTTGAAATAAATAGGAAGGAACCAATAATTGGAATTAGTCATTTTTAGAAAGAATATAAAAATCTGGAAAATTTGTTAAGTGTGTTAGATTGAGTTTTTGGTCAACTTCAAATGACCATAACTTCTAGCTCAGGATGAGTTAGGAGTATCTCCAGATATTGTAGGAAAGATCTTGGAATAATCTTTCCAACGCCATCAAGTTTGCGTGATTTCGAGTTTGTATGAGTGAGCTATGCCCATTGGAAGTTGGGTTGTTCAAATAAGGAAATGCCCAAACTGGATTTTTGAAAGGTATTTTAGTCCTTTCCTTATCCAATTAATTAAATTCATTTTAATGAATTAATTAAGGATCTAAATTGAACTTGGTCAGTTTTACACTTTTGGAAAAGAGTTAGAGTTTTAGAGAGGAGGAAAGAAGAGGAGAAAAGAGAAGGAGAAGCAAGGAAATCGTCAAGTTCGTCGAGTTTAGCTTGTGGATTTCATCGGGGGTGATCCCTACAAGGTATGTGAGATCATATAGCATTGGGTTAGTTCACCCACACGCCAATCATGATTCAATTTCAGCGAAGGAAAGTAAATCCTTGAGTTCTTGATAAATTTCGTTTGAATTCTTGTGGGTTGTGTTGATTGAAGTTTCTTGAGATTGATTCCCATTTTTAATTGTGTTTTTTAGTAGAATCTAATGTACTTTGATCATATAATTGATTCTAAGTGTTTGGGGAAAGAACTCATGTAATTTAGAGGGATTAGAGCTCAAAAACGAAGAAGAAATTTCATCGGACGAAATCTAATAGTGGTGGCGCGTCGCGGAGCTAGTCCCCAGAACCACCCTCAAACAATGAAATGTCTCTCCGCGTCGCAGACCCACCCTCAAACAATGAAATTTTGATCTTTTCTCATGTTTAGCTATCTAAATTCATTACTAAACATCATGAAATCTTTCCTATCACAAATCACGATCCTTGAATCCATAAATTCAATTTAAGAAAAGTTAAAAGTCAAGTCAAGAGCAGTCAAGAATCAAGTTAAGAGAAGTTCATAAAGTTTTTCAAAAGTCTTTTTGCAAATGTTTTAACTTTGTTTTAAGACTTAAATTTTGAGTTCAGTAAAGAGTAAAGTTGAAGTTCATTTCTTCAATAGTATATGGGGACTGTGTATTCCCAGAGAGTTTAAAATGTTTTCACATTAAACAAGAAAGGAAACCTTGATTTCCAAAGAGCCTTTGAGCTAGTTTTCAAAAAAGAGTAAATGCTTTCGTAATTGAGCAAGAGGGGAAACCTTGATTTCCAAGATAGCATTTGAACTAAGTTTTTGAGCAATTATCTCAAATCACAGAAAGAAGTATGTTTTTTAAACATAAAGAGCTAGTATCATAGTTTGGGAGTAGTATTGAGCTCCGATATAGGGGAGAGTTCAGACAACTCATAGCCCCATAAACTATGTAGCCATCATGGGTAGAAAAGAGTCATACTTTTTAGATGAATCCTTTAATGCTTTTTAGCATAGACTAGTGGATCTACTTAGTGAGTTAGGTCTTATACCCTTGGCAAGGTATAGGATGGTCCTTGGAAGCGTGAAGTAAAGTGTTGTATCATCACTATAGCTCTTAAGTGATGGTTGTCGGTTAGAGAAACTCCCACAGCAGTATTTTGTATTTTCATATAAATCAGATTATTTGTATTTTTACATACATCTCAAAGTTATATGTATCTTTGCATACACACAGAGTTGGCATCATCTTTTTAAACATATTTTATTTATATTGCACATGTTTTAAATTGTTTTATATTGAAATGAGTTCAATTATGTTGAGTTGAGTTGAGCTAGGTAAGTTATTCAGTTTCTTTCAGATTTTTCAAGCCTATGTTGTGTTTAGCATTCCAACTCGCATACTCGTACATTCCATGTACTGATGACAGTTGGCCTGCATCGTCTTATGATGCAGACGCAGGTAACTAGGATCAACATCCAGCGCATCGTTGATCCAATTGAGCTTCAGAGTTGTTGGTAAGCCTCCTTGCATTTCGGAGGATCCCCTTTTTTTTATTACTTTATCATTTTAGTTCATTAGGATGTCGTGGGCCTATCCCGACATCCATCTCAGTTGTTTTAGAGGCTTCATAGATAGTCAGTCAGATGTTAGTTCATTCGTCATCATTTTATTATTAGCTTATGTTCAAATTTGAGTTGCCATTTTGGCTAAGTTAAATGTTTACTTTTAAAACATTATGAGTTCAGTTTGAGGCATGTTGAGTTATCTTGTATTTGGATTCTCTTTCTTATGTCTAAGTCTTCCGCTGAGTAAGTAAGCCAGGATAAGGGTTCGCTTGGGGCCAGCAATGGTTTCTCGAGTGCCAGCCACGTCCGGGGTATAGGCTCGGGGCGTGACAAACTGGATAAGGAGATAACTTCATATGAGCTAATCTCCAATTTAGTAGAAATAGGGTTCTAATTAGGTCTATTTTCAAGAATAGCTAGTTACATTGACTTAGCTGCTTTGTAATTCTCTCCTGGTGATTAATAAAGTTGTTAGTTACCAAAAAAAAAAAATGGAAATTGTAATAAATAATTTTTTTAAAAAAAAGTACAAAGTTTATGTATTAAAAAAAAAAGAAGCAAAACTATCTACCTTTTATTAGAAATATTTTAGAACTTTGAATTAAATAATCCAAATCTTCACATTAATAAATAATACTTTTACAACAATTAACATCCAAGATAATATATTGCAAATATATGGCTAGCATCTTATTAACTAAAATAAATCCTTAATATTTAAAATAACAATATTACAATATGAAGTTAATAAATTTAAACCTAAGACCAAAATAAATAAATAAATAAATAAAAAGTAGACAAAATATTTAGATTTAAAACCAAGATTGGGTGAGAAGATGAAGTGGGGGACGAAGGTGACATAGATAACAATTTTTTTAATCGAAGAAGGGGATAGAGACAACAATTTTTTTAAAAAAAAAAAACTAAAAACTTCTCACACATAGTGATTTTGATACTTGAAAAATTGAACAATTAAGAAATGTTCAAACAATGTTACAATAATATAATATCACAAAACAACCAACCATTGCAATGAAGTTACAATGATATAATATCTAAAATGATATAATGTCGGACCATTGCAATGGTAGAATATCATAAGATCTTTTAAACATATAGTGACATCTTTCACATGTCCCTGAAACACGGAAGGATTTTCACTTGAGATAAGATTTTAGAGTGTTTTCAGAGAATGTAGAAAATAAGAACCAACGGAAAATATTAACATTATGTTTTAGGGTTTTCTGGTCATACTATGATTGTATATGTAATTAAGGGCATTTATGTCTCTTCTTATTTTAGTTAATCCCAGTGGTATAAATAAATGAAAAATTACCTATCTACACATCCTTATTTACCATATTTTCTATTATCATTTCAAAATATTACAAAAAAAATCATCTTTTTCATTCAAAACCAAACTCAACTGATACATTACTGGTCAACTCCCAAAGCCACACTTCCCTCTTCCTATTTTCACTCCTTCAATCTCTCTATTTTCACTCCCACAATCTTATCAATTACTTCCTTCATAACAATTTGAATTTCCAAATCTTCCTCTCTCCAGTCAATCGAATTCAACTTCGTGAATATGTAGTTTTTTGTCTTCTCTAACTTATTGTTCATCCTTGTTTGTTTGTTTGTTTGTTTGTTTGTTTTTTAAAAAAAAATTTCACCATCAAAGTCTTGATACATATGGAAGATGCTCCTTCTTTTCGACTTCGTGAAAAAACACACAAAAAGAGAAAAAAAAATCAAGTTGCTTGTGGCTTCGATAAGGACTTTGGGTCGAGATCCATGGGTGACGCCATTGTCAAAAGTGAAAAAAAGTTATGGGAGTTTATCTAGGGCAAAGGAGAAAATGTACAGGGATTTATTCACAATTCTTTTTTTATCTTAGCCCATCAGATTGTTGATTTTTTTTTTTCATCTTTTGTTGTTCAACTTTTTCTGATACAAGGGGGAAAGGGAGTAGAACATGTTGCTAAACACTCTTCTTTACTCAAAGTTCAGATTTTTAATGTATCTAGTTGATTTTGATTCATAAATTTATGTATAATGCCTTCGTTTCAATTTTATGATGCATTAAATTAGCCTTTGTTGGTGTTATCATTGATCTGATACATCCCTGCTACAGTATCTTTCATTGTTATGCAATGTATCATGTTCATATTTACGATATTGATACATAACTCTAATCTTGTTGAATCTTCGATTAGTATCATCACGTAGCTCATAGTGATGATTGTCGGTTAGAGAATCTCCCAAATAGAGTTAAAAGTATATTTTTATTATATCACTTAATATGTTGAGTTCAGAGATGAGTAAGTATTTTGTAAAGTTTTAATGATTTCACTCCTTTATTTCTTTACATTCAGTTGAGCATATATCTATATCTATTGCAGTCCTTTTATTCATATATTTGTTATTCAGCTATATTACATACTCGTCATTCAATGTACTGATGTCATTTGACCTGCATCTTTTAATGATGCTGATACAAGTTCTTAGGATCCTTAACAAGAGTCTGTTGAAATCACTTCATCCGCTCGTCAGCTTTCGAGTGAGGTCTCCTTGCTTCCAGAGGACTCCAGTTTTATGAGTTGTTAGTATTAGTAGCATTTTGAGTAGTCGTGGGTCTTGTGTCGATACTCGTCTATATATTGTAGAGGCTTCATAGATAAACAGTTTTGGAGAGTCTTTCAGTTTCAGAGGTTTTCTTTAAAACTTATGTTTAATACTCAGTTTTTTAGAGAGTTTTGAGATTTAATCACTGTTGATTTAGCATTTCTTTCAGTTTTGATGTTTATGTATGCTCAGTTAGTCTTCCGCTTGTAGTCTGCCAGGATGAGGGTTCGCTTGGGGACCAATAATGGTTCTCGAGTGTCGGCCACGTCCAAGATGTAGACTCGGGTCGTGACATCTAGTTTTGAAAATACTATTTAAAACTTTGTTGTTTTTACCAAGTTCTCCAAATTATTGTTCCAAGTATCTTAGTAATACAAATTAATAATAATTCCTACAAATGTTAGAACAAGGTTAAATCTGAAAAGTCCATCATCCAATTTCCAGTGTTATCAGGTAGCATTCGACATAGATTCAATAAATATTTCAGGTTTCTAGTTTCTCTTACGACTCGAGAAATTTCAAAGTTAGGAAGTCTTCCCTTTCTCCTTATCACAAGGAAGTTTAGCTAGGTGGGAATCAAGAAGAACACTATACAAAAGATAGTTAGTACTTGAATAGGAATTCTTGAAAATAAGTAAACCAGTAGCTAAAAGAAGTGGCTACAAATTAAATGAATCGAAAGGGATATAAAATTTTGACTAATATACTCTTAGAAAATGGTCATATTTGTCTTTGTATTCTTAGAAAAGGGTCATATTTACCCTTTGTCATATTTTTTTGATATATTTGTCCTTACCATCCAACTTTCAGCATATATTTGCCCTTATACAATTAAGTATCATGTTACCATTTTTATTATCCCACGTGTATATATTTTTATTATAATTAAAAATTTACTTTCTATTTAGTATTATATCAGACCCATTTAGGGTTAATGGGTTTTCACATTGGTTGAGTCGGATTTCAAAACTATAGTCTCTACATATCGCTAGTTCGATGTCTTAGTTATCCTCTTGTTGCTCGTCATAACCGTGCCAATGTCATTGATCTTAGTGCTTTCCTGTGGCCCGGTGCCACATTCCTTGTTGCCATCTCCTCTATCTTCATTGAGGTCTCTGATTCGTGAAATTAGTGTTGTTTTTGTTGTTTTCTTGGTTTATTTGAGTAGATTGGCATAGTGGTGTAGGCAGGATTTTCGCTATTTTTTTTTTAAAAAAGGAAGGGGAAATGGGTTAATGGGTCTTTACATAGGTTGAGTCGGATTTTACTATTAAATGGGTTTGATATAATACTAAATAGAAAGTAACATTGTAATGATAATAAAAATATATACATGTGGAGTTACGTAGGCGCCATGTAGGATAATAAAAATGGTGACATGATACTTAACTATATAAGGCAAATATATATGTGCCTAAAGTTGGATGGTAAGGGCAGATATGTGCTCAAAATTGGATGGTAAGAGCAAATATATCAAATCAGTATGACAAAGGATAAATATGACCCTTTTTCTAAGAGTACAAAGATAAATCTCTCTCTATATATATATTGCTTTCTAAGTTGAATTCAATATTTCCTATGATCCATCTTATAGGGTATTTTTAACTTTTATATTCAAATTCAATATTTTGTTGCATAATCAAGACGACACTTTTTTAAAAAAAATAAAATTATATCCTTATTTAGATAAGTAAATTGTTACATCGATTTGATTAAGGATAATTAAGAGTAAGTAAATTTCTAAGGGGAAACTACATAAATGGGCCATAAAATCCTAAATAATTACAAGTTCATACTCAAATTTAAAGTAATTTCTGAAATATTCATTCTCTCATAATAGTTACAGCTTATACCCACCATTTATTAAACCGGATAATTTTCGTTTAACTGATACTAAATTAGTATCATATACGATATTGATATCATTAAGTCTGATAATTTTCACTTAACTGATACTAAATCAATATTGTATATGATACTGATTTAGTATCAATTAAGCAAAATTATCAGTTTTAATGATACTAATATAGTATATGATACTGATTTAGTATCCATTAAGCGAAATTAGTTGGGGGTATATAGTGTAATTATTTAATAAAGTATGAATGTAAAGGGGTATATGTATGTAATTATTTTGCTTTTATAGGGTATTTGCTTAGTTTCTCATTTTCTTGTGTGGTGAGTAAAAGCAAAAAGCGTCATATAATATGAATCCGAGGGAGTAGAAGATATTTATAATACTTTAAATTTCGATTATTTAGTTAGTTCTTCAAAATTCTACCCTATTTTATAGTTATTAACTAAGCAATATTACATTTGATTGGAGATGTCAAATGTACGGGTTGAGGTGAAATTAAGAGATATTAAAATGGGTTGAAATAGAAATTGGGTTGGGTCCTAACTGTCAAGTTTATTTTGTGTCAAATGGGTTGGACTCATATGGGCTTAAATCGGGTTGGGTCTTGACCCTTCCAATTTGACTTGCTTAATTTCAATAATTGTAATATATTGTTATTTAAGTTTTTATAACCATAATTTGAATTTCAACTCAAGAAATTTTTTTTAAAAAAAAGTTACAAATTGATAGATAAATACTAAATGATATAAAATAGATAGTAATTCATACCTTTAATATATGAACATACATTACATCAATGTAATAAAAAGTCTTAAAATGAGTTGAAATTTGAGATTAAATTGGGTTTAATTGAAAAATCTCTTAAAATGGGTTAAAGCATGAATGAGTTAAGATTGAACTCAATTCAAATTATGTTGAACTCAACCCTTAAAATTCTAAACGGATTACTTATAGTTAGGCTATTTTTTACACACTTACATTTGATTATATTTTCTTTGGTCCTTTTATTTATAATTTAAATGACATTTAATTTCTAATGTGACGCTATTAATTTATATGTCAAAGCTACTTAAGTTCATTATCTTTTTATGCATTAGTCTGGTAGTTTATAGAAAAAAATTAGATAGAAAATATTATAATTTCAAATAATATTAATTAATAAAATATTTATTTCAAGAGTTTTTTTTATTTTTCATTTCTAATTTATTTTTAAAAAATTAGGAGTAGATGAGAAAAAAAAGTTTATTGAATCCTTATTAATAAATTAAAATTTTACATAGCCAATCAATTGTGGCTACTAAAATTCTGGATGCTTTTTTAGTTTTTTCAGGTATTAATTTTATTTTTAAAAAATTGTTCAAAAGCCGCCGGTCTTCGTGCAGATTTTCTTGACTGGATTTTATGGAAGTTTGACTAATCAAATTATAAAAGAATTTTAATAGTCAAATTATGTCTTTTTTTTTTTTGTATGAGTCAATTCTTGAGAGAGGCAAAATGATTATGTATTTACTAAATCAGTGGGAATTTGTGGGGGCGGGGGGCGGGGGGCGGTGGGGGTGGTTACATAATAAATATGTTAATTCACGTGGCATAAATATAAAATATTTTTTTCATTTTAATTTGTTGGTTTAATTTAATTTGATATAAAAATTGGAAAGAAATATTGATAACACCTCTAAATTTAATATGAATTATTTGTTTTATCCTTTGAACTATGAAAGTCTTAAAAATATTCTTTTATTTGATTAACCAAACTTATACATACTCCAACTTTGCAATATGAGTGAAATACACCTCCTAAATTCTTGTCAAGTTTAGAGGTGTTTTCCACAATTCTCTCGTTTTTTTATTAAGAGTTTCATGCTTCTTCAATAGCTTGAGACCACTTACTATGTCATGTGTCAGATCGGGGAGTAGGAGTGAATTTAAATTTAGTTAATCAAATAAAAAATTATTTTTAAGACCATCAATCATACAAAAATGAAGCTAACAATCTAGCCAAATTCAATTATATTTTCAATACATACCTCTAATTTTTTTTAAAAAAAAATAAGGAAGTTTTTGAGGTAGAAGAATTATGACATGTGATTTTATATGTCACCTGGGAAGGAAGTTTCCTCTTCAACACTTTTCTTGATGATTTTGGGTTTTTATTCAAAAACTCAATAAAGTAGAGGTGGTTTAGATATTTCCCATGATTTTTTATCATAAGTCTCGCGCTTTTAAAGAGTTTGAAACCATTTGCTATATCATGTGACAAATTGAGAAATAATAGTGTATTCAAATTTAGCTAGTCAAATCAAATAGTGTTCTTAGAGACTGTTAATAATTGAAAACAAATGCCTCAAATTTAATGGTATTTTTAATACTTCCTCTCAAATTTCGTTTCTTAGAAAAGAAAATTTTTGAAGTAGAAGAATTATGACATGTGATTTTATAAGTTCACCTGGGAAGGAAGTTTCGTCTTTAACACTTTCTTGATTTTTTGGCTATTTTTCAAGAACTCAATAAAGTAGCAGCCACCCAGTAAATACACAATATCTCTTGATTTCAGCTTCTGGTTTCATCCATAATCAAGTTTTGAGCAATATACTTTGTGAAAGCTTGAATTTTTTTAGTCTGAATTTGAGTTCTTCATTTTGCTTGAAGCTTCCTTTTGCTTTGAAATTTTGTGGGTCTGTGGAGTTTTCTATGTTATCATGTGTTTTGAGCTTAGAAATGAGTCAAAGATGTGATCTTTTTGCTTAACTTAGAGAAAATCTTCAAGATTTTTGTAGCAATTTGAAAGTGGGAACAAGTGTTATGGAGAAAGAAGTTATTTTTCAAAGTGAAAAAATGGAAAAACAGCAAAATGGGGTTATGGAAAAGCAGAAAAGTTTTAGGATAGTAATGGAGAGGCAGGTTAGTTTTAGTATTGAGAAGAAAAGGGATAAGGAATCACCAGGGAAAAGAGGGGATTCTCCTCTTCATCTTGCAGCGAGAGCAGGGAATTTAGGAAAGGTAAAAGAAATTGTTCAAAAGTTTGATAATAGCAAAGGGATTAAGGAGTTGTTGTCTTTGCAAAACCAGCAAGGTGAGACTGCATTATATATTGCTGCAGAAAATGGACATACTTTAGTTGTTGTAGAGATTTTGAAACATTTGGACCTTCAAGTTGCTTCTCTTGTGGCAAATAATGGATATGATGCATTCCATGTTGCAGCAAAGCAAGGTCATCGTGGTAAGTTTCAATTAATCATATGAAGTTCTGATTTGGTGTTGATGCGATTAATCTTTCATCCATACCGGTAGTCGTAGTATTACTCATGTAGTTTCTTGTTATTCAATTTCTGTTACTATCTACTGGTTCTTATACTTCGATTTTCTCACTATTTTGGTGCAGTTACTGTTCCTTCTTTTCAGAAGGCTTAGTCATGCTTTCTGTAGTGTTTTGTCATGATTTATTCACTTCCATTATATCTTTTTTTATCTCAATTATGGTGTGATCAAATCCGTGTTATGCTCTATTATTCTCAATTACAAGTAATATATTTAGAGAAGTTGTGAAACTGTGTTGTTAAAGATCAAATTGTACCTGTCATCAAGTTGATACTGTTGCTTCAATGGTCGTAACGGCAAATAAATATAGCTTAGGTGTTTGTTAGGAAAAAGAAAAATTCATTGGGTAATTGCTTGAAGCTTGTTCTAAGGACACATGTCAAACTGGAATTTGGAACGTTCTTTTCTTACTTCAACCCCTTGGTAACTTTTCTCTTGGTATGACATTGCAGAAGTACTGAAGGAACTATTGCAGTCGTTTCCAAACTTGGTTATGGCTACAGATTCATCCAATTCTACAGCCTTACATACAGCAGCTGCCCAGGGTCATGTTGATGTCGTAAATCTTCTTCTGGAGATTGATTCGAACCTTGCTAAGATAGCTCGGAACAATGGGAAAACTGTGCTCCATACAGCAGCAAGAATGGGACACTTGGAAATTGTTAAGTCCCTTCTGAGCAAAGATCCTGAGATTGGCTTTAGAACAGATAGTAAAGGCCAAAGTGCCTTGCACATGGCTGTAAAAGGACAAAATGTTGGCATTGTGCTCGAGTTAATAAAACCGAATCCTTCTGTATTGGCCTTGGAAGATAACAAAGGAAATAGAGCTCTTCATATTGCAACAAAAAAGGGACGGCCACAGGTTTGTGTTTGTCTGTATGTACGTTTCCTGTTAAAAAATAATTCCAGAATTTATGTGTTTACTGGTTATGGCTCAGATTTGTTTCAAAACCTGGTTAATGAAGAATAACCAAGCTAGAACAAACAAAAAGATTAGGTTCTTTGATTGATTAAATGCTCCATTAGGCAATCCATTGTCCTTCTCTTGGGAAATCTTAGTAGCTTTTTCACCTTGTTGGTGAGCGTTCGGTTTCCCACCTAGTAATCTCTTCCCCATTTCCCCTTCCCCTACCCCCAATTTCTATTTATTTTTTCTTTAAAGAAAAGTGTCCTTCTGTTGCTCTCTCTGTTTTTAGCATTCATGTTGAAATGCTCCTATGTTGCAATTGCAGATGGTACAATGTCTGATATCAATTGAATGCATCGATCTAAATGCCATTAATAAGGCTGGAGAAACAGCTCTTGATATTGCAGAAAAGTTTGGAATGCCAGAGGTTGTTTCCATTCTGAAGGTGGCGGGAGCTGCCCATTCCAAAGATCATGGGAAGCCCCCAAATAATACTAAGCAACTCAAGCAGACTGTCAGTGATATAAGACATGATGTTCAGTCCCAACTCCAACAGAGTCGTCAGACAGGCTTCAAAGTACGGAAAATTGCTAAGAAAGTGAAGAAGCTCCACATTAGTGGTCTCAACAATGCCATCAACAATGCCACAGTTGTTGCTGTCCTTATTGCTACTGTAGCTTTTGCTGCCATCTTTACTGTGCCTGGTCAGTATGTTGAACAGAAAAAAGATGGCTTTTCGCTTGGTGAAGCAAATGTAGCCGAAAAAGCAGCTTTCATAATCTTCTTCTTGTTTGACAGTATGGCCTTGTTTATTTCCATTGCTGTTGTTGTTGTCCAGACTTCCCTGGTTGTGATTGAACCGAGAGCAAAGAAGCTACTCGTATTTTGGATAAACAGGCTCATGTGGGCAGCTTGTCTCTTCATCTCAGTGTCCTTTATTTCGCTTGCTTATGTGGTGGTTGGATCGAAGGAAAGATGGCTTGCTATCTTTGCAACTGTGATTGGTAGCACCATAATGATCACTACTATTGGCTCCATGTGCTACTGTGTGGTTCGACATAGGCTAGAAGAGTCAAAGATGAGGACTATAAGAAGGGCAGGGACTCATTCACGTTCATATGCTATATCTGTGGCATCAGATACAGAGCTCTATGGTGAAAGCTACAAAAGGATGTATGCAGTCTAGGAACAAACAGAGAACTTTTTGCCTATGGTGTCAAATCTCAAGCTCTATGGATGAAAAGGACAAGTTAATATATGCAGTTCTAAACCATAAAGTTTGGTGAACGTCTCTTCATAGCACGAGGTTCCAAATGGTCTAGCATACGAAGGATTTATGCTAGTTAGGAACCAAAGAGAATGTTTCCACTAGTATATGCAATAATACAAGTCATATGGCAATTCTCTGATATGGTGTTCTTGCAACACTAGAATTTGCAACCTGAGACAAATCTTGCTTAGAAGTTCGAGATTGAGGCTCTAACAAATTCATTCAGTTTTGTTTCCACAACATTTAGTAGTTCAAGAGCAAGTTATCAGGGAGTTTCCTACTACATGGCTACAAAAAGTAGCAAAACAACAGGGCAGCTTGGTAGCAAGAAGGTGTAGATGGCTGATATACAAAACTACTTCTAAATGAAAATCTACAAAGAAAAAAGTGTTTTTTTTTTTTTTTTGTGATATAATTCATTGTAGTTCTTCTCTTTATAAAATACAGCTTTTTTTGCCACTGCTCTTCCAGATGATGAGGTAGAACATTTCTTACTCCAACTAGACAGTAGCATGTTTGCATGATCAATACTAACCGCTCACTCCGCTGACTTTTGATTTCATATGCTTCTGATCAGTAAAAGAAGAAAAGAAGTTTGTCAACTAACAAACTAAACTAGTTTCTAACAACTTTCGCGCTGTTCTTCCTTCAATTACTAATATACTGAGTAGGCTCGAGGAGCTGGATTTTCGTGTATCAGTTATTGTAGTTTACTCATGTGGCATGTATATGTCCTGGCATGTAGAGATTTTCACAGCTTCTCTCTGAATTTATCAAACATCAGTATAGGACTGTGAAACAACTTAACCAAAAATGAACTGCAATAGCAATATGCATATCTAGAACAAAATTGTGTTTTCTGATATGATCAAAATGCAAAATTGATCTTAGAGTTTTCAGTTAAGAAGTAGCATATCAATACAGAAATTTAAGATATGATTCTACAAAATTTGTCTATGAGTATTTACATCAAGATCCTATCAAGTAGTAATGCCAGCAAAGAGATCTCAAGAGTTAAACATCTGAGCATTGTCTTGGAAATCCCTTGTGAACCAAACTTTTGTTTGTAATGCTAGCTATCAAGGACCCCGAAGGCTTTGATGGTCAGTCATCGATTCAGAGCCACTTCCCACGTGTCGAAGTGCAGATCTATTGTGAGAGCTACCACTTTGGCTTCTTCTTGAACTGCTTTTTGAAGTTGTACGAACTGCATTAGCTGAGAAGCTGTGTCGAACATTCACCTTATGTGTTCTTGCCTCTGTCGAGCGACTGGCTGTCACATTGATCAGCAAAATCACCTTCTTATCTCTGGTATCCTCACACCACCAGCTTTGTGGTATCCCATCAACAGTTTCTTCTAACTTATTGAACTCTTCGTGACGTACCAAGATTTCAGCAGCTTGATCAGGTTTGATGATGCCAGAAGCAGGTGTTACCTGAATAACAAAACCATAAGATAGCAGTGTTTGCAGAAAAAAGTACCAAAACTACAATAATAATTCTCCCTCTGTTTTAATTTGTTTGTCTGGTTTTCACTTGGCACAGAGTTTAAGAAAGTACGGAGGTCTTTTGAGTCCTGTACCAAAATGCATTCTAATGTTTGAACTAAAGAGTTTTTGAAACGAACTAAAAAGGAAAGTAAGACGGACAAATTGAAACGGAGGAAGTAATAATAATGATAAAATAAACTCATTGGACTCAAGACGAGGTGTTAGAACTTGGTTAAGCATATGAATAGACATTGTCTTCCATTGCCTTGAAACATGGTAACATGTACAAGAAGAGAGTTACGACTTACGAGCATCTAGGAAATGAAGAATTTACCTCAAGCCACCGGGGAAAACCAAAAGACGCTCTCGGATGATACTCTGATGCTTGCTCATCCTCTTTGATGGTGGATTGACCTCCACAGGTTATCTGGAAAAAAAGTTTGTCTTCTCTGCTTCTGCTGCTGATTCTTAAGTTGTATGTGTCTTGATTCTGAAGAACTATCTGGCTAGTGCTAACTAGAGTTTCCGGAATATAACAAAATTCTTGTAGTAAAGACTTGATTTTTTCATTGTTCTGGAAAATATCACCAAACATTTGTCTCCTAACTGATCTATCAACATGAGCAATTTCAACATGAAACTTGCACCTTACAGGTTTATGATCACTCTCTGTCACTTCCATGCAAGCCTCATACCTACAACACATGAGAAAAATACAAAGTTTCAAGATGATGCAAGCAAGAAGGGCCGATGTGACAAAAGCCTTAAGCATATTCAGATGTTAAAAAAACAAACAGTTTAATCATTCAGTGTTCAAATCTATAGACAACATCTTAATCATTCAGATGTACATTCAGATTCAAACGTCTTAATCTTAATAAAAACAAATGCAGCCTTACTGTATAATGGAAGCAACTACAGGACATTGTAAACTGCATTCCACTGAAGGAGTTGCCCTGTTGTCTCTATATAGTACTCGGTCACACCAAGCTGGAATTCGTTTCTTCTCCCCCGAATCATATCCTGAAATTTGAGAAAAGAGATGTATCTAACTGGTCCTTGAAACGAAACGGTTGTTTGAAAAGAAAATGTAAGAAGATGAGTTGATTACAAATATGTCTCACCTCCTAATCCTGGTTTTCCCCTTTCAAACTTGTAAGTTGGAGGAAATCTGATGATTGCTTCCCTCATCCCTTGGAAAACCTTACCACTTTTCATTTCTGCTCTCAGTTGATCTTTTTCTCGAAGCCAATCGAAGCATCTTTGTGACACGAAGTCCCTTGCTTCATCATACGATATTCCAAAAAGACGATAGTTGAAATCACCAGTGAATATCACCAAGTCAGCTTCACCAAGCTCGGGTCTTCCTTCGTCTGGATTAATTTGTGCAGTCTATGTCATAAGAAAAAGAGTTAGTTTAACATGAAATACATTAGATAACAAGATGTGATAATTACTACAATTTCAGGCCCAGACATTTGCACCGCGAAGCATCTGAGCAGAAGATGAGACACCAGCTGCAAGAGAGGAGGATCCATACTAGTCAGATGAGTAAAGAGCCAACATCAATACATGGAGACGATAAAAATAGGCAAAAAGGAGCATACCAACAGAATTATTTAGAAGGCTGGAGGATTTGGTGAAAACCATTGTTCTAAATATATGATTAAAATCAGCATTGCGACGGTTGACTGCTTCTAAATGTGCAGCGAAATGACAGTTTGTAAAGCACATTATTCGATCAAAGACTCTTAACCTCAGACCAACTCCACCCTGCATTTGGAAATGAGCAACCATGATACAGTTATATCAGACATTTTATTGTTCCAAAGGAGAAAACAAAAGTTCCTGACTGGTTTGAGAAGTGATTTGTTATCTAAAGATGCCGAGCTAAGCTTACCTTATTACCAATTGCACGTCCTATTCCACACGCAACTGCTCCAACATCTAGGTCCCCCACATGATTCCTTATAGATTTTCTCACCCTGAGTTATAGAATGGAATCAAGATTATTAGTATTCATAGGCAGGAGCCAATGGGATGGATATTTCACCCCCATTCAGTCAGAAAGACGAAGCTCAATTAAGGATGAGGTTCGATGAGATAGAGTGAGGAGGACTTCAGCCTACAAAATAGAGAAGAGATCATCCGAATCTACAAAGGTTTGTACCATATAGCAATAAGCAAGGCAGCTAGTTGTCTTGATCCTACTCGTTCAAAAGTTGATCCTTCGTTCAGTGCCTTCCCTATCGCATCCTGCCACCATTGTCCAACAGAACTTCCTTCCAGTCCTACCTAAAGTTGACATGAGTTATTAGGATACCGCTACATACATTTGTTTTTACATCTAAGTAGAGCATCTTACTGTTAGCTCAACATACATATGAGTATACATCTAAGGGTGTTAGTCGATAGCTTACAGTTTCTTTCGCAGCAGACATAGCAAGAAAACCTGCTCCCATTTCTACTTCTTGCAACCCAACTACAATAATCCCGACATCTGAAACTGCAGAACCTAGCCATGTTGCAAGTGCTTCCTGGGAGGCCCTTCCTTGACCGACATTCCAGGTTCCAATTAAAACCCTGACATTTTCTTGACTAGTGTATAGATTTTCTTTCTCAGATAATTGTGGTCGTAAAATGTTGTCAATAGGCCCTGGAGACGTAAGGTTCCATCCACGTATACCACCATGGTTTGCCAAGCTATAAACATAGTCATTCCCAACTGCCATTTTTATTACAGGCCCATTATGTGCAACCCAACCAGCTAGTAAATTCCCATCAAGGTCCAGTGCCTGTACCATACCACTTACGTAGCCAACCCATATTCGAGAACCATGAGCACATAAGCACAGAACTGCACAACGGTGGTGATGAAAATCTTGCAAACGGTTGCCATTCCCATCCCACTGCACAAGTAAACCACTTGAACATCCACTCCAAATCATTCCATCAGCAGCAAGCACAAGAACTTCTGTTTTCTTACTATCTTCTACAAATGCCCCCTTTGTTGCAACTCGACGAACAGCATCTGCAGCTCCCATTATAGCATTACGTGACCGCTGCAAAAAGCTACTTCCCTGTGACTTTTCCTTTTTGGATTTAGAAACAAACTTAACATTTAGATCGTCTTCTGTTGATTGGTCTTGCACTGATGATATATCAACCCGATTCTCAATCTGACCCTCTACATTGTACACTTTCAAGAGTTCCCTATTCCGTGCATCCCTGCAGTTTCCCAACTATCGGAGTTATTAGGAGTGACAATCTGTAAAGAAACTCTTGACTATTTCCTATGACTTAAGCGTCGAAAGAAATGCATTGCATAAAATTTCTGATGGAAGCAACAATGAAGGACATACCATAATGAGAAGGATAAAGAACCAGCTGCCCACACTTTCGCCCGTACATGATCAGATAACAGACACTTCACCTCAGAAGATGAGATGTTACATACACCATTTACTGTAACTAGGGTCCTAAGGTCAATCGCTGACCTTTCTACGAGTAAAGCAGCCATATGTTTTTCCTCTGGTGATAAAGAGAGGGACTTTTCAACAGATTCCCATGGCCAGACCTTTATGACTCCACCCTCAGACCCAGACCATATATCACCTGGATCAACAAGCAATTAGTCCTAGTTGTCATTTGGAACACAACAAGAAGCAAGAAGTCATTCACCGGTATTTAAAACGCTGATATAAGTTATTAGCAAGTGAGTTTCACAATGATCTGTAAAACAGAATAACATAAGGAAAAATCATACATTTCCAAGAAACAAAGAATATATTGTTGGAGAATATGTGTTGAGAATGTTAAGTATATTGCAACCTTGAGCTCATAAAGAGGAGAAATTTTCTATAAATTGAGCTAATAGTAAACATTGATCTTGGAACATATGTATATTACACATGTGTGAAGGAAAATAAGATATTACCATAAGAAGATATGACCATCGAAAGAACTGAACCGCGATGAGCCTGCCAAGAGAGGCCTTCCTTAAAAGGAGAATCATCAGAATTAGGTTGGTCCATCCTCCAGGATCTAATCTTTCCATCCTTATGTCCACTCCATACCAACTTATTCCCACTATCAACTATCAAGCATATAGCAGGTGATGTATTTACTGACTCGTAAAATGGTGCTGCATCCTCATCGCCTCTTTTTGCTCTTCCATTAAATCCTAATCCTGCCTCATATTGATCTGAGAAATTCCATACTCTTACACCACATTCTTGTCCTGCCCATAGTTGTGTGTCTGTGCAGGCAATAGTCCTCAAAAATCTCCCAACCTGAAATTATGTTTCATTAAACCGAGGAGAAAATCAACACGAAGACATCTACTGTTCATGAAGACCCTCTCTTCCATTTTCGATATTGTTCCAACTTAATTCTGTTTATTACTACATACAATGGATATCCTTGGACAAATCTAAATGAAGGAGGTTCTATGGCTGCTGCCCATTTCACTCGCCACTTCCCGTCATTTTGCCACTCAAGCTAGAGCTTCATTTGGATCTAGGTAAACTACAACACAATTTGGTAAGACAAGTGTATGAATCAACTCAAGAGTATGACGAAGGATAAAATTACCGCCTCCGTTCCAATTTTGTTTCTCTTACTTTCCTTTCTTAGTCTACATATCTTTAGCTTAGACAAGATTCAAAAGTTTTCTTTACATTTTGAACTTCCGTGTCAAGTCGAGTCAAAATCAAACAAACAGATTGAAACAGGCCAGACTAACATATTTTCTACAAATGATGATACTTTTTACCTTCCCCAAAACACATAAACAATAATAGTACAAAAATGACAAAAGTTAAAAGGAGATCTGAGCAGCTCAGTTTGATTGCCTTGCAATCCCCTCCCCCATTTCCCATTCCCCAACCCCAATGTAATTTTTTTTTTTTTAAAAAAAAGGACCAAATTAAGAGATTTTGTTACCTGAGTTTCTCTAAGAGGATGAGGTCTCAACTCGTGGCACGATGGACGAGACGGATGCACAGCCGCACGAGTTGGTACTTTAAACATCCCAACTCCACCACCAGATGCAGCAAATTCCGGCAACGGAAGTTGCTGATCATCATCCAAACAATCAGGAATCACACCAAGTCCACTAAAATTCTGAGTCATCAAATGAAAATCCTGTCTATCAGCAGAAACAGCAGCAGTACAAGCAGTGGTCGTCGTGGTAGTACTACTATTATTACTACTACAACTAATTTCATTTGAATTCATCGAATAAGGATAGAAACCTTCATTATCATCATCAGAGGAATCTTCGTATAGGCCGGAGTTATTAATGCTATTAGGCATATAATCAACATCGAGGCTGTGGTTACGGACTTGGTGATGCCGTTTATGATGCGTACCTGTATTTGTACGGAGTTGATGGCTGTACGAATGTGCTTTTCGTCGTGGTGGTGGAGCTTCAGTTAGACCTTCTAATGCATTTTTCTCGTCGTCTTCAAATTTCTCGACGACGTCCATTGTATTGTATTGTATTGTATGGTATTGTATGATCAAATAAATTTGGAATTTTAGATAAACAAAGAGACGGATTCAGGATTTGAACAACAAGTTGACGTAAAAGAGAAAGAAAAATTAATATTGAAACAAAATGGGAAAATATGAGTGAAGAGAGAAGAAAGTGGACATGCATGAAAAAGAAGAGGGAATTGAGGCGGGGCTTGCTCTCATTCTACGGTTAGAAATGTTCTAATAAAAACTGTCCCTCTTTTCTATTTTTTAAACAGGAAAATGATAGAGAAGTAATTTTGTTTAAGAAAAAAAAAAAAGCAAATTATATATTTTGGGTGTGTTGGCTGGGTAGGAAAATTTTTTTGATTTTATTAATAAATATTTGTATATAATTCAGACAAATATTGTGGGAGGTGAGGGTGAGGTAGGATTGGGGATGAAGATGACAATAATAAGATTTTCTTTTATTTTTAAAAATGTTACTATTCTTATTAATGTTTTTTTACGTTACATTATTATTTATAGAAGTGAAGTTGGATGAAAGAGTTATATTGAATAAGTAGATTAATTTATGGAATGATTCGCTCCGTTACTATTTTGTTCATTACTCCTTAATGGTGTAGTGGATGTAGGTTATGTGTACAGATGAACGTAAAAAGTTATTATTTTCCTTGTTTGCCTCTTATATTCATGTGTACATATGACTATATATCTACTACACCATTGAGTGAGAGGTAATAATGCACAAAATTGTAATGGAGGACAGACGTTATGTTTCATTCAATTTATATATATATATATATATATATATTAGGTATAATGTAAAGTTTCTGGATAGATGACTTTTAGGTTTATTCAGCACAAGTTGTATCACCTTCTGATTTACCATAATTCTTTTTGTTACTGCTAATTTATACAAATAGTATTATATTATTATTTTCATATATAATGTAGTTCCTTTTTTCCTTTACCTTATTATTTAGAGTATATTTTAGTGTATCAATACCAACATGATTTTGACTTTTAATATCAATAACAAAATTTTGTTCACTATATTTAATTATGCTTCTTAATTATAGTGTAATGGTGAGTTATCATATCCCTCTTTAAATACATTTTGTTATGTTTAAAATTTTATGTAATTTTTTTTAAAAAAATTGTACGAATATTATAATACACATAACAATATATATATATATATATATATATATATATATATATATATATATGAAAAGTGTATGCACTATTTATAATAATCAAGTGATTTTTAATTCTTGTATTACAATTTTTGATATTATAATGTAACAACCCTTTGAAATAATATGGTTATTTTTTCTTCATCCTTTCTTTTCTTATGGTTTTGTTTTAAGGAAAATTGCCATATTTCGAATTAGAGGTAAATAGGGAAAGTCGTAGTAAAGGTGCATTTTGCCATTCAATAGAAAAGGAAGAAAATCAACCAAAATAAAAAATCTCAATCTTTTTTCTCCTTCATTTTCTTTTTATTTTTGACTATTGTCTCACTCTTTTCTTTCCGCCTTTAAAAAAAATAATTGGCTTAATAATCAATACATCGACAGTCTCCTAAATTTGTCAGTATAATTCATTTAGAAATTTGAATTACATCTTGTTCTAATTTGAATATCTGAACACATGATAAAATATTCTTATTAGACACATTCAGTTCAAATTTTAAAAAAACTTTTGCACATGCTCTCAAATGCCCATACATAGATTAGTTAAAATCAATTAATATATCACCTCCTTGATTATATGTTTTACCCTCAATAAGTCATAATATCTCATGCCTATTCCAATCGAGATACACACTGACCTTAATATATCACCTTATTTAATTATATGAACTAGTTTGCCTCAATAAACCATTTGTATTTACAATAACAAGATTCTTTATACTCAAGTTATGAAAGAATGTTCAATTGTCCCACTCTTCTTTCGAAAAATTACTTTACAAAACAATTAAAAAAACTACAACTAGCTCGTGTCTTTGATTTATATATATCATCATGGTTATCACTACTCGCCATGATATTTGACTGTTCTTCCTTTGAAAAATTCTCTTTTATATATATATATATATTTTTGTTTATTTTATACCCTTATGTTCTTTGTGTTCAATTAGTTAATTTTGGAAGACTTTAAGAGAAATCATGTTGAATATTTCCCTAAATAAAAGTAATTAACAATGGATACTATGTTGTTAAATCTTGGAACATTGGGGGGCATGTTTTTTTCCCATTAGATGTACTAATTAATTGTAAAAGGAAAGAGGTTCACCACAAAGATTATTTATTTTGAAAAATAACAAACTTCATCGTGCATACTACATAGATATTTGGTAAATTCGATTCCTTAACTTTGCTATTTAATTATCTATTGACATTTACTTTTATATATTTTCGAAAATAATACAGAAGAAGAGAGGAAGAAAAACTAAAATCATGTGAGATTCAATATAGGTATAACCTAACTTTAAAAAAAATGAACAATAGGGGGAGGGGGGGGGGTGCAACCTACTTTTTCATGTTTAGTTGGCTAAAACGATTTGGAAAATACTTTTCAAATGAATTTATTTTCCTCCCATTTAAGAAAAAAGAAAATGACTTTCCTACCCCAAGTATGAGAAACTCTCTTTCAACCTCTCCACCCCCATTAACACCATCTAATAGACTAATCCACATCCAAACGCCACATTTCCCCAGTCCCCAACTCACCTCGACCTACCACCTTGCCACACGGCCCACCCTGCCCTCGATACCCCACCCCAACCTTCTGCAAAGGGCTATACCACTCGTTCCTCCCTCTATCCATGCCTCGACATGGGACTCGACCTCAACCCTAATCCTGACTCACAACTTAACTTTAGCTCGAAACTCAACCCACAACAAAATCCTGACTCTGTACATGATACAGGACCAAAATCCAACATCAACCTAAGACTCGACTATAACCCTGAATTGTGGGAGTCAACCCTAACTAAGGATTCAACTATGACCCTAATACAAAACTCAACCTCGAGTCAAGGTTAAATCTAGAGTCTGGATTGAGGTTGAGATCGGAGTTTGGATCTCAGGTCGAGGTTGTTGGTCAAGTCTCAATTTAGGTTAGTCCAAGGTCGAGTTAAGGGTTGAGGTCAAGGTCGAGTCCTAAGCTTGGATTAGGTCTCAGGTTGAGGTCGGAATCATGTCCCAGTCAATGTCAAGGTCAGGATCAAGAGAGATTGGTTCTCGAGTTCCAACTTCTAAGTCGAGTTCGGGTCGAATAGTGGTCAGGGATCATAGTATTTGCCTCGATTAAACACAATTGCTCTTGGGACAACATTTACTCCTTACTAACCAAACATCAAAAAATAAGTAAGAAAATGATTCAGTAACTTCTAAGAAAACATTTTCCTTTCATACCAAATACACCTTAGATCTAATGCAATCCCAAAAGCTAACCCATAAGGTAAAAGTCACCCAAAATCATACTGAGAGACAATATTTCATTCTACCAACCAATATAGAACACACCAGCAACATCTGCATATACATAACATATAAGTTAGATACTAATACGACTAATGAAAAGACTAGTACCCTTGGATCTTCTAGTTAGACTCTGCCAAATCTAATTTCACACCTGAAAATTTTAGTTCGAAAAGCAAGTTCAAATACAAACTTCATACCTCAGGAATCAGGCAGAGCCAACTTAAACTTCCAGACTCGCTATTTCAACTTCAAGCCCGCATACATGAACTAATAAAGACAAAGAAGTACTGAAGAAACTAATAGAGAGATTTCTCGATGATGAAGTTGATAAAGATTAATTTACATACTCAAATGAATGATGAGATTTCAAGTGGTTGTTTGGTACCTTGAATACGTATACAAATATGAAAACTTGTTCAGGAAATCTACAGCTGCAATTGAAAGAGCTTATACAGAAAAAGAAGCATTCAATACTATTTCTGATGAGGCAATCATAAATACATTTCATAATATGAAAACTCGCTGAGGAGAATTATAGTAATTTACACATGAATTGTGTTTTATTAATATGATTAGTAATATGACGATATAATGATTTGTTATCTGTTCACTTCCTTTAAATGTCGATATCACTTATAGAAAATCTTGTGTATGCCACTGCAAGGTGAAATGATATTCAGAGCAAGGACGTGCATATTGATCTCTTCCACCTTCCCAGCTTTTCTCTTCCCTGCAAAGACAACAAGAAAAGCATTGTAATTAAGACTCCTAGAAAAGGGAGAAATTGTCTAAAGAGATATACACAATATCCCAGAAAAGGAAATATGCAAGTGTCACTGCCTAACGTTAAGCAAATTTACTCACTCTCCGCGGTGGAATAGCCAAGTGATTCTCTACAATCGACTCTGCCCTAATCCCCATCGGATGCAAGACTTCTTCATAACTAGTCAGAGAAATTGTAAAAGTTTGTCATTCGTATCAATGAACTCAGGAAAGAAGCTTGCTGAAATTGAGTGACATTAATGTAACAAGATGAGAAGTCTCTGGGGGAAGCATATCTAGGAATAGACTAAAAGAAAATAGAGATTACTCGGAAACTGATACTTTATATGGAGGCCCGCCTTCATGGTCACTTATCTGAGAAACAACAAGAATCTCAAAACCAAGAAATAAAAAGATATAATGTCAATAATAGCCAATCTACCAACTCATGGTCAATTATTACAGTGAGCTACCAGTCTGTTTAGCATATAGTAGGTGTGACCTCCAACACAACTATCTTTCGCACCTTCACCTTTGCGGTAAAGAGGGCATGTAACTGACGTTTCAATTGGTACAGCAAAAACATTAAGACTGACAATTTCATTGATATCCTGTAGGATACTCACTTGGAAAACTAACGGATCCTCTATTGTATCTATTACATGAGCATAACATAAAACTTCCTATGATATTGGAAGAATTTAAATGATCACAAGTTGTAAACGAGAAGGGAAGAAATTTAAAGGCAAAAGAACTATTGACAAACCGGAAAAATCAGTGTTATAAGCTCCCCATCTGGTTTTAGAAGATCTCGAATTCTACTGGCCCATCGTGATCTCATCTCTGGCTCAATGGCACAAAAGAAACTGCCAATTTGAAAGTAATGTTGTCACACAACTGGTCATTTCATAAGATAAGAAAACACATGGTCATGCCAATCTTACGTGTAGTCAAAGATAAGATCAAACAATTGAGTGGGACGCCAGGAAAAGAAATCTGCCTCTAGGAAAGCAAAATTCTCCACACTTTTTGATGATGAGAACTGCTACCTTGTGCAAAAAAATGTGTAGATACTTTGAGAAAGCATAAGAATGTATGAACTAAACCAACAAATTACTACTATAAACCTGTCCTCTGAACCAATTCAAGAAGTTAGAACTAAGAATTGAAAAGGGGCCTCAAGAACAACAGACAACTAATGAAAAATAAACGTTTGTGTTGGCTAGAGTACTACTCGGAATTGCATTTCTTTGACCACAATGACAATAGAAATATTAAATGTCAGTCGCATAATTGAGCTTCTGTGTCACTCAAAATTCTGGACAAAAAGGTGAAACACCCAAGATCAAATTCACGATTTTCATAAAGGAGCACAATCAACAACCAAACTGAGAAAGACATAGCTAAGTGATCAAAGAATGTAAAAAATTATCCACCCAATAAAACAAAAGAGAATGTAATAAGAATATACATGCAATAGAAAATTTGAGTTTCATTCAGAATCTGTAGCTGGTTACTTCAAGCTCCCGGTCAGTTTCTATTACATACATTTGGCTCTCAAGGATCCGATACTCCTCTTCCTACTTCCTATAATCGATTATTGAACATGCCAAATTGCCTAAACAAAGCTCCTTTCTTACACCACAATGGCATCCCCTAGAAAACATTACCCTCAAACATCATCACCCCCCCCCCCCCCCCCGTGTTGAGCAACAAAGAAAACATAAAGGTATACAATCAGAAGGACATTTCCCATTAAAGATGAAATACACCTTCCAACATCCAATCTCCTAGAAATTGTTCCCACCATATTGTCTCAAATGGTTACAGACGTAACGCCTTCCTAATTGGATTCTGACGAATGGCATATCTCTTTTAGTCCATGGGAAACAGACTTCCAACATAATCTTTTAAGAGATGTTCATTCAAATACTTGTTTGCAGAAGGGAAATTTTTAGCCAAAGATGCACCTATGGCAAAAACAGTCTTGAAATCATTTAGTTTCCACTGCACATTGCATTGAAAAGTAAACTATACCTCAAAAGGCAGGTAAGTAGTGAAGACTAAGCAGAGAGGTTGCATAATATTGCAGTCTTGTAACATAAATCTTTAAAACTTTGGAAAACCAGATCAAGGAAACTAAAAGTATTAGCTCTTACTTTTGTAGCTTGCTTAATAGCATTTTCTGATACATCCAAGCCAACAACAAACCGTTCAGGGCTAGCAATTGCCACCACATCATGACCCTATCACAACATATACTTCAATTAAGCAAAAAGAAACAGTACCAGAACAGTAAAAAGAAAGAAAAGAAGCTTTTCGTGCAATTAAGCAGTACAACAAGGTGGTTCTGCGTGTGATGAAACAAAAGGAAAAACTGAAAGACCAAATCGGTTGATTATACCATGAATATTTGGGTGTATAATAGTCTTCTGATGACAATACTGGACTCATTTCTTGCATACAAAAATACATGGCTGATCTCATGGCGTGTTTCCGAGGATCTATCAGAAAGACGGAAACAACCTCTCTAGCTTCACAACATAGGGGTAAGGTCCGCATACACACCTCCCTCCTCAAATCCACTTGTGGGATTACACTAGCCTAGTGGTTGATCTCATGATGTGTATTGATTAGAAGAAAACGTTCTACTTGACTTTCTTACGAGGAAAACTCAGAGAAACTATAGAATTCGGCCATCATTCCATAATTATGGAAAACCTCTCAATTTCTTTTCTTTTGTTTTGTCACCATGGTGTTCAAACTAGCTTCGCGCACCTCGACTAATTCCATGGGATATCTGCCCCCTCCCAACAACAACAGCTACCAGGTAACTTTGTCAACCAAGGTTAGCGCAAATGCGAAAAATCATCTAGTATTTTTTCATCTCTGCTCACTCTCAACCACTTCATTGAGCACTCGGCCACACCCTTGGAGCTACCGCGCTAACCTCTCAATATCTAGACATTACCAGTAAGCTAAATTGCAGATGACCCTATTTTTTTTTCTTATAAGACAAATCATCAAGTATAACAATAAAATTGCCCCAAAGGGGTTTTACAGAACAAGCTGCAAGAAACAGACTTACACTGCCACAACCAGGGATCAGAGCCCTGCCTTTAGGAAGGGTACCTGTTTGATGAAGATGAACAAGAATTGGGGTAGGCAGACCCAAATCCCAAGGTGTCATTCCTTTCTCCCAACATTTATCCCAACCACCTATCATTACAAATAATCAAATTTGTATATTGAGATAAAAAGATTCAACTTTTCTTGAAAAAAAAGAAGATGGGGGGGGGGGGGGGGGTTTTACCAGAAGGGTCAGAATGAAGTAGCTGTTGCATTTTGTCGACTTTAGGCTTTGATGTATTGCTTCTTGCCATTGTTAGTCTACTCAGGGGAGAAGTTAGTGGCAAAGTGTTGAAGAGAAGGCCATAGCAGGTAGACAAATGGGTTCTCATTGATGAAGCAGTGAGGATGTAACACACTGATTACCATCACTTCCTGTGTCAACAATGGCAATTCCGGTCGGGTCGGGTCATAGTTTGGACTTTTTTCTATGGGTATGGATCTTTTAGCCATAAAATTGTACATTTTGTCCTTTAAATGAGTCGTCCCATCTAGGCTTGTGTCAACAATGACAGTTCTTATACGGGTTGATTCGAGTTGATCATTCGAATTAATTTTGAGATTAGGGATCTTTAGACATAAAATTGCACGTTTTATTTTTTAAATGAATTATTTTTTTAATTTTTGGAGAAATTTTATAAGTAGTTATAATTTGGAGCATATATTATATAGTCTTACGTACAACTGTACAAGTTATAGTACATATTTTATTCTTACACATATTAGTCTTATTTTTCTTATGAGAAATAGCAAATTACATTTATAACACATTTCTAACATGATCTTAATGTAATAACACATAATTTGAATAGTATTTGAATATTTGAAATTCGGACATAATACATTTTTAACATCTTTATCAAGAAGAACAAAATAAAAAAAATTGTCATACATTTTGAATTCAATATATTATACATAATTACATATTACAGGTATATATGTTTCAATGCACGTGGTGAATATATAACTAACACATTTTTAATACAAATATATTATAAGTATTATTGTGAATTTCAAACACTCAAGTAGTATTTAAATTGGTTTACGTTATTAGAAATGTATTATACTTGTTCTATAATAACAACTATCGAATTCACAATAATGTATAATATTGAATTCAAATTGTATTACAATAATCTAAGAGGCCTTTGTACTGTAACGATCCTCCCAATCGTTATGGGTGAGTCATTAGTGATAGAAAATGAGGGAGAAAAGGTTGATTTGAAGAGTTATAAATTTCAGGCTAGACTAGCCTTGGACGAAATCTGAATGAGGTAAGGTTTGAAGAGATCCGGGGAAAGGATTGGGGAAACATCAGAGTAAAGTCTAATTTCGTTGTTGCTAAGACATAAAGGAGTTTGTAGGACTTGTCAGAAGTGAATTCGGATAAGTAGAACTCTCGATATAGAACTTGACATGAATGGATTACTTAAGAACGTTAAGGTTCGAAGGTGTGTGGAGAAATGAGCTATTTTTGAAGGATTTTTGAGGTTCTGCTTCGTGCAAGCAGCTACAGCGAGGAGGCATGCAGCTACAATGGCCCAAACTAATTCCCTCTATACCAGAAGATATCCCACAACAATGCCACCACAATAGCGGGATTGGTCGCTAGCTAAAACTGCATAAAACAATCCAAAACCGTCCATAATCAATCAAGAACATTTGGGGAAGTGCAGAGGCGATATAGGGCGATTTTCATCATAATCATTGGTAAAGGTAAGTTAAAAGGAAAAAATCAGAACTTACCTTTACGCCATTGATCTTACTTTACCTTTTGTGAATTTTTGAGATTAGAGTTTTAAATTTGATTCATCAAAAGCGAAAGCTTTCATTTCCAGCCTATATGACAATTATGATTGCGACTAGATGGAGATGTTCGTGGTTGTTCCCACTCAGAGGCGAACTCACGTATGCCCTTGAGGGTGCATGTGCACCCGTTAACTTTGGAAAATTATGTATATCTGTGTGCATATATATATATATATATATATATATATATATATATACACACCTTGAGATAGACATATATATTTATTAGGCTTGCTGGTTTAGACGCTAAATTCCTTTACGTGAGAGACTGGGCTTGAATCCCATTTGCTATTTTTCTTGTTTGTTTTTTTCGATGACTAGTTTCGTACTTGCAGCTTCATGGTGCAAAGTGAAATTTAAAACCATCACTCCACAAAGCAAACTTTATTTAAAAGAATCACTTAATTTATATTTATACGTTAATACAATAGTTTTTTACGTTTAATAAAATTATCATACGAATCGAAATTGGGTATATACTTTAACTAACATGCATTAGCCGTTGGTGCACCTGTCGTCTTCAAATCCTGAGTTCGCCTTTATCCCCACTTGAGACATAGTTTCAGACAATGATATTCCGAGAGTGTGAATTACTCCACAAGTATTCACTCCAAAGACAATTTTCCGACTTTCTTGGACTATTATGTTTACCTAGGTTGTAAGTTTTTTTTCCTTACGAGTCGTGAATTAGGACCACGATTTGTGGACACAATTGTGGAACTCATATGTTCATTATTTATCAGCGTTTCAATGTCACATAATAGGAATTTAAGTATTTTAAGCATTCTTTTTATGAAAAGCAATACGATATTATTCGATTTATTACGATTGACAACCATCCAAACAAACTACAAGAAGACCGTTTTATTGAAACTAAAAATTATCCTTTTTCTCTCTTTTCTTTCTTAGGATCATCAAGCTTTTGCCATGACTTTTTACTTCTTCTTAGCCTTAAGTTCTTCTACTCTCTTCTCAGTGTCCTTCAATGCTTTCTTATATATGCTTATCATCTGCAAAAAAAAAATGATAATGAGTTTAATCGTATTTCCATTTATATGAAATGAATATCTATTCTAATCAAGCATATCTAGTGTAATTTTCATATTGTACGCAGATCATATTAGTATACCTTATACAAATAGAGAAGTTATTTTCTGATAAGACCCTCGACTCAAGGCATATTACATACTCAAAAAATATCTTAAAATATTTCTAATAAATAAAAAGTTATGTTTATTACCTCATCAAGTTCTTCAAGAGTCAAGCTGAATGGAGGAGCCATATTTACGTGATCACCAGAAAAACTTACCAACATCCCATACTTTTGACATTGTGCTCCAAAATATGTACCAACAGCTTAATTAACCAAAGAATGAACAATTAAATAATTTGTAAAATATAATCGAACTTTAAATTTTAACTTAATTTGAAAAAGCAACAAGAAAAAAAGAAGAAAAAAAAACTTACCCCAATCATATGGAAATGGATCATTAGCAGATTTGTTATTTACAAAGTCCGTAGAAAGTACCAAACCAGTTCCCCTTATCTGTAAAAAAAAAAAAAAAAAAAAATTATATTACTTTATTCTCTTTACCCCATTATGTTCCAACTCTTATCTTTATTTAAAATTTCCCAACTTTCTTTATATTATGTTATGATTCATATAATGATTGTCCTAGTGAAATAAACTTTTCCAATGTTGAATTGATAAAATCATATCTGAAACTAATAATTGAAAAAAAATTTCGAAGAAATCATTTATCAAAAAATACTAAGTAATAATTTGCATTTGAAAAGTGTAAGAAAGATAAATTTTAAATAAACACATATGAAGTTTGTTTAGATTTTAGACCTTCAATTGAAATTTCGTTTTAGGCCTTCGATTACAGAAGATATTTATATAATCAAATCAATTAGGGATGAAGCATATTCTTGCATGAGGGGAGTCAAGTCGTAACACTCTTTTGTTGTTGGTAAATTATACTATATAGATAGGTTAATATGTTTTTTATGTATACATACTACATATTGAATATTTACTTTTTATATTTAATTTTTTCTAATGAAAATTTTGATTCCAACATAACATAAAAGTTAAAAGTTAATTGCAGGTAATCCTATTTAATAGCGTTGAATCATTGATGATAAGGGCTAACACAAAATAAATGATAAATTATCTGTTATAGAAAATTAAAATATCAATAATAATAAGTAAAACATCGATGTATATAACTTAAATGCATAAAAAGTGTATTTTACCTCCCCAATAATGGGACTATCGGCAAATGCTTTCAAGCCTTCTTGGAACTTTGATGATAGTTTGTTCACTACCTCAAGAATATTTCTTTCTCTGGAAAAAATAATTATTTAAATATTTTTAATAATATCGACGATATAAAAAATATTCAAAACAATCAAATCACAAGTGGAATAAGACCTTGATAATGTATATGGTGGGTAATATCCCTATTATAAGAGTAGTAGAAAGGTTTATTACAATTTAATGAAAATTTGTTTTCGAAATAGTTTAAATATAACATATTTTTTATATGAAGAAATCGAAAAAAAGTTACATACTTATAGATTTTTAGGGCTTCCAACGCGACCGCGCATGCAACAGGATGCCCGGAATAAGTAAATCCATGGCAAAAAGCACCTAGTTGCAAAAAATATAATTATTATATAAATAGATGAACACAAAAAAAAAAAATATAATAAAATTACAAAACTTTGAAAAATTAGGTTAACAAAATATCCGATCACACTAATATAATATACTCACCAATTTTATTGCTTTCAGAAAGTATGACATTGGAAATTTCAGAGCTTACAAGCACAGCACCAATTGGCATATATCCACCAGAAAGAGCCTAAAAACAGTTGAGAGAGACAAATGTAAAAAATATTCAATAGCTCAAGTGATCTGATTAGATTAATATTATCGATGTCATTGGTGCACGTTTTTAACTCGAGTTTAAGTTTATGTACTAACAATATAAACAAATGCTACACAATCATACTAAGTAGCTTATTAGATAAGTACATATACATCTCTTAATAATAAGTATTAATTGGTAATTTAATAAAATGGATAACTAATCTGTTATCACAAAAGTATTTTCACTATTAGGATATTCAATTTATGTCCCTAATTAATTTGATTACTTAAAAATATTATTATGTATTTCGTTATAATAACATATTTAAAATATACTGATAATGTAAAAAATATATATAATTAATATTATCGTGTGTATAAATTAAACTCAAGCTATAGTTGTTTAACTTACCTTTGCCAAAGAGACGAGATCAGGTTTAATGTTGTACTTATCACAGCCAAACATTGTCCCAAGTCTTCCAAATCCACATATCACCTCATCCGCGATAAAGAGAATGTCATACTTCTTTAAAATAACTTGGATCTAAAAATAAATAGGAAGGAGTTATTTTTGTCAATTCAAAACAATATTTTTTAAAAAGTTAAAATGAATATTAAATAACTAAAATGCTCTTATAGTTATTTACGAAGATATAATGTAGGAAGTATTTTACAAGAAAAATGAGACGAAGAGGGAGTTAGAATTTTAATTTGGGCATGGAAATAGAAAGAAGTACCATTTCCCAAAAAAAATGATATTTTTATATATTTAGTAATACTTTAATTTTAAAATATCTATTTTATCCTCAATGAGATGAATAATAATCACATAAATATATTTATAACATATTTTTAAAATTTTCTTTCTTACTTAAACTCCATATTTGATTAAATATCATTACATAAATTGAGATAGAGGCAGATCAGACCTTATCAAAATAGGTAGCCGGAGGAACTATGACACCTGCTCCTCCCATGACTGGTTCCGCAATGAAAGCAGCTACCTGATCAATAAGTAATAAAGTAAAAAGATAAAATATTTATGAGTGGATTTAGAGAGTTGGGTATGAATTCATGTAAATTCAATACACTTTTACTTAAATTTTATATATATATACTAAAGAGTTTACTAATTTTAAATGCTTAAATGAACATGAGGACATACTTAAAGAGAGAAAGGAAGAAATTAGGAACAAAAATATATAGGTTAAGGTGTAGGTGTTATAGGCAGATAAAATGTGGGAAGCAAAATTAAGTTAGTTCGAAAATAAGAAGCAAGGATGAGCATAGATGCCAGTAATATAATGAAGAGGTTCGAGAGGTTGATGGTGGTACATTTGAGGAGAGATAGAGCTAGGTAGGACGATTAGTAAGTAGTAAACATTGTCTTTCTTAACAGTATAGGACGATTAGTAATTACTACTGTATTTCTCCTACTTTGATTACCTTTAATATTTATACCATTGGTATTTTTCTTCTACAATATTTTTATTATAAATTTTTACTCTTCCATTTCTTTTTCAAACTATTTTCTTAAAGATAATTTTCTTAAATTAGGGTCTATAGTTTCTTGACCTTACCAAAGTAAGATTTGTGCATACCTTACCTTATGCTAGAAAAACAAACATTATAATAAGTTAATAAAAGTAGATGGAAATTACTGTTTCAGGTTAATAAAAGTAGATGAAAATTACTGTTTCAGGCCCTTCTTTGAGTATAAGATTTTCCAAATTATTTGCCAACCTAGTTGAGAACTCCTCTTCTGTCTCACCTGACATACATATTTTATTTAGACCATATAATATATGATCAATATTATATTTTATACAATAAGAAGATAAAATAAATAAAAATATACCAGGCAAGTGATTGCTCCAATAATGAGGGCACTGAGTGTGCAAAATACGTGGAGGTGGCAAATCAAATTTTTGATGTAGTATAGGAAGCCTACAAAATAAAATGAATAAGATTGGGTTAACTATGAACGGATTAAAATAAATTGAATGAATTCAAAATATCATAGCTGATGAAAATCGAATATTGAATGTTGGGATGCATTTCAATGTCCTAGACTACTGAGTTAAACTTTTACATATTATTTAAGCTATTTAAAAATTTATATAAATAGATAAACATAAAAATATACCTTATACATAATATTATTTTGTATCGAAATTCAGGTAAACACCCTTTTGGACTCCCCAGATCCTCTAATGGTTAAAACAGATTGAGTTAAAATGTACTAAATAATCTATCAAAATTTAAATAGATAAAACAAATTAGATTTTCACCTGATAATATTTTCACTCCTGTTAAAAACAAATATTACCATTTTTATACGATGTTTTCTTTTTCGATCTACTTTAGTAAAATGATAAATTTTATATATTTGAAAACTCTTTAATTTTAATTATTTATATAAAAAAATTAAAATGATCATGAATTGTTTAAAATTATAATTTTTTAAAAATTAAATATATAAAAAATATTATTTTTTTATTTAAATTTTATGTTTAATCAAATATCACTATAGAAAATAAAAATCAACAGTATATTACCCAGAGAGACCAGCAGTCAGGTAAGTGGAACCATGGTATCTGTTTGAAGAATATAGTGTCAGCCAAATTAAATTTTTTAAAAAAAAATACATATTACAAAAAAAAAAAAAAAAAAAAAAAGAAGAAGAAAAAGATTACGAGTTTCCTTGAGCAATAATTTTCTTTTTGTTTGGCCTTCCAAGGGCATTGTTGTAATACCACACCAACTTCACCTACAGATATCAATTAACACCGTAAAGTCAAGGTTAATTATTTAATAATAATTAAAATAAATAATAAATATCATGCTATAACATATCAAATTACATAATATTTCATTATGAAACAATATCGCGAAATGTCAAACATATAAAGTATATTATGTAACATAGCTATAGTTTCGTGAAATATTGCTATTCGGTTTTCTAATTGTATAAATCAGAATTTGTATAATTCGATCCCTAATTGTATAAATCCAGAATTTGTATAATTTGATTTTTTATTGTAAAAATTTAAAATTTGTGTATGCTTACCCTAGTTATTTGTATACGATTTATGAGAAAATCATAGTAAATTATCTTGTTTGTATATTGGCAAGCGAAATATATAAACGGAATTCTCAAAAATTCCTAAATGTATAAATACAGATTTGTATATACTTTCCCAATGGGCAAGCGAAATATACAAACCACAACCTTCATACTTACCCTATTTATATATTTGCAAGCGAAATATACAAACGAATAAGCGAAATATACAAACAACAACCTCCATAGCAAACAGAACTATAGTTATAAAGCACAATTACTGAAACATTACTATAGAGCCTTATTATATTTATTATCTTTGCTATTTCTAAAATTTTCTCGATGATTAACAAACCTGAGTGTCATTAGCTTCTGATCCACTATTTGTGAAAAAAACTTTTGCCATTTTATTTGCAGTAAACATATCTAGGAGCTCCTTTGCAAGATCCTGTATATATTTCAAAAAATAAAATTAATTAATCAATTGGTAATCTTATCCTTCTGTCCCAAAATAATTATCACATTTTGTTTCTCAAGAATCAAACCGATTAAATTATTATAATTTAATTAAATCAAATTTATTCAATATTTTAAACTTAAAATGTTCGTAGAAATTGATACAATTTGATTCTCAAGAAGCAAAATAAATACTCTTGAGACGAAAAGAGTAATACTAATAATAAATTAATTGCCAAAAATTTGCTCATATATACCAAAGAAGGTTTTGTGGTACGATTCCAAAATGAATGGTAAAATGGCAATGTGTTGAGTTGTTTATTTGCAGCTTCAATAAGACGTGCCTCACTCCCTCCTACAATAATTCAGATTCGTATTGCATAAGATTCATTAAAATAGAAAGCGCTTCTTATAAAGAGTTGTTACATTTTCAAAGTTTAAATTCGAAATATTTAAATAAAAATAAAGGACTTTTATTTATTATCACACCATATTCTTCTATTGTAAAAGTCATCTTCTAAGTATAATGTATAAATAATATTTACACTATTAATTAATATATAACTTAAACCAATCAAGAATTTCACAAGCTTTTGGATCATCAAAAGATAGCTTTCAACATGTGGGAATCAAAGTGAGCATGACAGAAAAGTAAAAAAATAAGTCATTTTCTAGCAATCAAATTAAAGATTAATTAAAAGAGAAAAATGATTTATTTGCTTGTATTTTTCTCTTACTCTAATTTAAATAATTTTAAAATTTTATAAAATGTTGGATATTGAGTTAAAGTTTTTTTCTGTCAAACACACCATAAATGTTATTGTTGAAAAATGGAAAGATTTATTGGGTTTATCCACCCATAGAGAATGAGGCGCTCATTAACTCGGGCCATATATATATATATATATATATATATATATATATATATATATATATATATATATATATATATATATAAGTTAAAAGAGTCAATTAAATTTTTAAATATTTTTGTCGTTGATTTTTTTATTATATTTTTAATGTACTTTTCAAATGATATATTTGGTACATGTGATATTTTGAGAGTTAATTAAATTTTAATACATTTTTAAAAATATTATAAGTACGCAATTTTTAAATAATATATGTTATGTCCATGTTTCAAATTATGTGACACATGCTAAATTTTGAGAGTTGAATCAAATTTTTAAAATGTTTTTATTATACTCTTAACGTATTTTTCAAATAATATATGTTACTCCCTTTGTCCCAATTTATGTGGCACGTGTGATATTTTGAGGATTAATCACATTTTAATATGTTTTTCAAATATTTTAAGTGTTAATTATTGTGATTTTTTATACTCTTAAGGTAATTTTCAAATAATATATGTTACTCCTTTTGTCTCAATTTATGTAGACCGTGTGAAATTTTGAGGATTAATCACATTTTAATATGTTTTTCAAATATTTTAAGTGTTAATTATTGTAATTTTTGATACTCTTAAGATAATTTTCAAATAATATATGTTACTTCCCGATCTCAATTATGCAGTACCGGTGACATTTTGAGTGTAATCAAATGTATAATATTTTAAGTTGATTTTTACTATTATTTTTGTAAATACATAACATATAAAAAGAAAATATTAAATAAAAATAGATTGAAACTGATAAAATATAAATAAAGAAAGTTGAGGAGAAGAGCAAATCGGTCAATTGACCGACTGACTGACCCTAAGATCCTCAACAGTCGCACTTATAATATATAGTAAAATAAAATACATCATTATGGGTATTGTAAAAGTAAAAATATTTTATATTAATACGACGATTAGGGTTAGCTATTCAAAATAAATAAAAATATGCTCAACATCTTTTATGAATATCTAGATTGTGAAAACCAATAAATACCCTTACATTTCGAAATTTCAAGTCATAATTATTACTTTCTTGAATCATTTTTAATTGTCATAATTTTCTTTTTTAAAGTTAAATGATAAAAATATTAACTAACATTTTACGATGTATTTTTTCATCATATCGATATAAAAAAAATTACAATTTATAGTACTTTTCGTATAGTTTTTGAATATCTAATTTTTTTTTATTTAAAATATCAAAGTAATGTAATTTAATTTAACTTTAAAAATTAGTCAAATTGACTTTCAAAAAACGCAATATGACAACTAAAAATGGACGAAGGGAGTATAAATTTGCTTCCACAAATTAAAGAAAACCCCATAAATCAAAAGAGAAAACAGAATCAAATGAAAGACATAACTAGCCAATAGGGAAAAAAAAATTCATAAGAATGGCATCTATGTATTATAAATAAACGTTTAGAGTATAACCAACAAAATAAGTGGGTAACACAAAAATAATGCAATAATTAAGTACCTAATGATGTGCACCATAAACCAGATAAAGAATCAAGATACTTCTTCCCATTTATATCATAGACATAAGAACCCTATAACAAAAATTACACAAATGTTAAAACACATATAAAAGAATTTGAAATTTCTCAAGTAAATAATCAACAAAATTTAAGTTATATACATCATCATTACGTATTATAAAAAATTCTTACATGTTATGATATATAATTTGTCTTATTTCTAAAATCACAAATAGCCAACAATAAGTT
This sequence comes from Solanum pinnatisectum, assembly GCA_035578085.1. Lineage (NCBI taxonomy): Eukaryota > Viridiplantae > Streptophyta > Magnoliopsida > Solanales > Solanaceae > Solanum > Solanum pinnatisectum. Next base: position 16,337,661 of record CM069083.1, read on the forward strand.
GGGATTGAAATCATCAAAGCATCACGTACAAGTTAATAATTACAAATCATCACAACGATAAATCAGATGACAAAAAATAATTATACTAAAAGACATATTATTTAGGGAAAAGGCATAAATTCACCCTTTAACTTGTCTCAAAAAGTCAGTTATATGGTTAAACTATCATGACAACATATTACACACTGATTCTTGATAAAAGTGTAACTAATACCACTCCAGAACTGACGTAAAAATAAAACTAAATAAGAAGTAAATTAGGCGCGTTTGAGTAAAAAATGAAGTCTAATTTTTTTTTTACCCCGACCCCCCTCTATTTCATGCTCATCTTCTCTCATTCTCCTTTAGACTTCTTCATTTTTTTTCTTATCAAAACTCTACAATTTCTCACTCAATTTCATCATTACTTGAGAATTCTCCACTAATTTGACTCATGCTTAATTCAGCTAAGTGATTCACCAAAAAATATAATTTTCTAATCTAAATTTCACACAACCCATTAGCATCAAAAGAATATTAAAGAGTCAAATCCTAAATTCCTAAACATTTAATACCAAGAAAAGTTAATTGCTCCCCACCCCCACTTATCAAGATTATCAAATTTTCACAGCGCTGCAAATTTGATAGAACGAGGGTTTGGGTTCAATGATGACTTATACATAATAAAATAAAAATTGGCTTGACAATATAAAATTGATCAATATCAAACTAAAATATTTATTTCAAGTTTCACAACCCATTACCATCAAAACACTACTAACTAAAAAGAAAATTCAAAATAAACCATTACCAATTAAAGTTCATTTCACCCATACTTGAAAAACCCAAAAGAAAGAAAGGTGTTTAGATAGGGTTAAGAAGCTGAGAAATATCAGTTTTGGGTTCAAAATTAATGTCAATGATGATGACAAGTGGCATTAGTTACACTTTTAACAAGAATAAGTGTGTAATAGGTCGCCATGATAATTTACGTGTGTAACTGACTTTTCGAGATAAATTTAGGGATGAATTTATGTTTTTTCCCTACTATTTAATATGATTTAATCAAGTGACCTATATATTATGAAAATCAATGTATAATCTATTGGAACAATAATCTCCTCCTACACAAGATACATAAACAACTACGTAGAAAATGTTGTTGTATTTTTGTATGAGAAGAACATCTTTAATTTATAAAACTCCAACCGTTTTCTCCAATAAAGAAACAACCAAATATGAATGAGATTTATGTTTTTCTTCAGAAAAATTAAAAATTATTACGATAACGCTTTTATTCTTCTACTGCGATTAGAAAATCAGAGCAAAGTCAAACACAATATACACAATTTTTTTTAAAAATTACGAATATTATACTAACGATGCATATAACTTAAAGCTCGTGACCAAAATATCTAACCTCAGCCTTTTCTATAACTAAAGGCCCCATATCAATCTGCCATCCCGCAGTAAAGGGTGCCAACATATCATGTCCCATATATCTGCAAATTAAAGGTTACTTGTTATAACATTTTTCGTACTAAAGTAATTGAACTTTATCCAATACAACGATAATATTACGGAATGTTATCATAATAAATTAGAAAAAAAAAATCCGCATATTAGAATGATTGATGTACTTTACCCATTAATCTCTCCCATTGCTTCAAGCTTTTTTGAAAATTATGACTATATAATTATCCAAATTTTGGAGAAAAATGCTAAGAAGAAATAAAAGAGATAAAGAGATTGGTAGAGGTAAAAGTATATATAGAGAAAAAGATGTGAGGGACCATTGATTAATTTAACTTAAATTTAATATTGATATAATATTATATTATTTTTGTCTGTTTAATTATAGTAATAAGTAGGAAAAGTTACTCAACTTGATAAATGTCAAAATTGTATTTACTATGCACAACTTGTGTTTTAAAAAACTACGAAACGTCATAGCTATTTTTTTTAGTTTTGTGGCAAATACATAATTAATATACACAACGCTAATACTCATTATGTTCCTAATTACTTATCCACTTTTGAATTGGCACACCTATTAAGAAAATAATTGATGACATAGTGAATTTACCATTTTATCCCTATTAATTATGAAGTGGATGAAAAATTCTACATTTTTCAAAGTAATTAGTTATTTAATTTAGGGTATAATAGGTAAAAAAAAAATTGTCCTTTCTTGATTTGTCAAAATGGACAAGTAATTAGGGACAACTATAAAAGGAAAAGTGGACAAATAATTAGAGGCAGAGGGAGTATACAATAGGAACTAGTATATTTTTTTCATGCCTTTTCAATTTATATAATATACGCTGATACAGTTAATTAAAAAAGGACGAAGGTGGTAAGCTTTAGACCATTTTTTTTTTTGTGTAAAATTTAGTGTTTTTGGACTCCAACCTAACACTATTTCTACACTATTTTAGTGTGTGAATAGTGTCACAACAATATTATTACCAAATCATTTAACTTCTAATTTAACATATTATAAAATTTAAATTAAGTCCATTATATACTTATGTAATATTTTTATAATACTTTATTAATTACTTGTTAAATTTTAACTCGCAAACCTATTAAAAAAATAAACAACTGGTATAATGAGTTTACTATTTTATCCTATTAATTGAAAGAGTCTCAAATATATTTATTCACTATTTTTTTAAAAAAAAAATTAACTCAATATTAATAAATTAAAAAAATAATTAAAAAAAGTCTATTCAATTGTTAAAATAACAATTAAAAAAAATTAAATTAGAAAATATTTGACAAAAAACGAACAATATAATTTTACATAAAACAAAATGAATTCTTGGAATGTGCACGAATCTTGACAAAAAACACACAACGAAATATAAAGTCTCATTTTCCAAGGAACATTAGCGCATGCATTTGGCTTGGCGGTGTTTGAAATTTGAGGATCAAATAAAAAAAGTTATAATAATTATCTGTGCTTTTTAATTATTTTAAATTATTAATTATTATAATTTATAATAGTAATTAAAAATTTAAATAAATCTATATTTCATATGAGGGATATCATTTGGTTGTTGCTTGTTGGTTTGAGTAAAATTATTCATGAATTAAAATTGATAAAGTTTTACAAGTAGTAGATTATATTATTCAGTTTCAAAAATGAGAAAAAATGATCCCCACATAAAACTGAGCATAAACTATACTCCTACAATGTTTGATTGATCTTTCCCTTCCCACATAAAACATATTTGCTAATATAATACTTAGTTCATCTTTAGAGCTCGTTTAAAATTGAATTCACACTGACAAGTCTCATATTGAATTTTTAAAAAAATCGGCTTTATATTTGAGAGATTCGAATCCAATATATTTAATTAAGAATGAATAAATATTTATTATTCCATCACGGTGCTTGTTAAATTTTTTTCCCCTAATAAGGTATAAGACTATAAGTTATGTGAGAATCACAAGAAACCCTAATAAGCCCCTCACCCCAGCCCCCCACCCTTATTTTTTTAACTAATTATGCATGTGATTAGTTTTAAGACAGCAAGCCATGCATTGAGGCGCATGCACATGATCGAGGACGATAAGTACCAAAAATCTTATCATATGTTTTTTATTTGGTTTAAATCATACGCAATTTCTTAAAGTTGTCCGTAAATTTCATTTAAACATCTCAATTTGGCTTTGTACCTATTGAACACTTTATTTATATTCAAAAGTGATTCAACTAGATACAAAACTCTGACATAGCAAAAAACGTGTACATCACCCTCCTTAAGCAACAATCAGAAATAATATTTTTTTTCTTTCTTTTAAACTTATACACTTAAATTAATTAATTAATTAATTAATTAAAGAAAGAAGCAACGTCTTCTCCCATCTTCCTCACTACAATTTTTCTTCTGCTTATTTCCTCCTCCTTTTTTTTTGCGTAGATCTAATTAAGGTCTTAAATATTCGGACAAATTAGCTCCATTGTTTCTGATGAAAATAATATTTTAGCAAAGTTATTGATTATTTTTTTCGACAAAAGTTTATTATTTTTTCATGTAATTGTGATGAATGATTACTAGAGAAAAGAGGATGAATACAATGAATGAAAGGTATAATGGAGTTAACATCTCAAAAGGTCACTCAACTTTGTAAATTTATCTAGAAAAGTCATTGAACTTTGTTTTATATCACTAAAATCATTCAACTTAACTATTTATATCAATAACATCACTCAATCAAATTTATTACTCCCTCCGTCCCATTTTATGTGGCACCATTTCAATAACATCACTCAATCAAAAAGGAAATGGTGCCACATAAAATGGAACGGAAGAAGTATAAAAATAATTAATTAACTGAAAATCTCCCTTTTCCACCATAAATATATATATATATATATATATATATATATATATATATATATATATATATATATATATATATATATATATATATATATATATATATATACTAATAAATGAATAATTAAATTAGTGCAAGAATTAAAACTGCACATCAACTCTATATAGTTATATACTCACTTTGATTCATTTCTGTTCTTGAGTTGTCTATAGATCGGTAAGTATATCATCGAAAGAAAACAGTACTATTGCACATAGATCTGTACGTATTTTTTTTAGTGTTTTATGGTTTTATATTTTCTACTTAAGAAGTATTAAATTTATTTTTATAAATTCTACTTAAGTTAACCACAACAAAAATGAAATTATTTTTCTTGATGTAATGCTTTAGGTATTTTAAATTTTCTATTTAAAAGGTACTAAATTTACCATTATAAATCCTTAATTAGTTTTTTGAAAAAAATTTATTTATTTGTGGAGTTCATATTTACATGACATAAGAAAAAAATATTTTTTCATATTAAAGAAAAATTTGGTTGAGTGATTTTATTGATATAAACGCCTAAGTTTAATGACTTTGCTAGATATATTTTCAAAATTGAGTGACCTTTTCAGATATTAACTCGGTTTAAAGCCATTAGAATAAAAGGTGATTGAGGGGTTAACTTAGATGGATAGCAATGGTGAATTATTAATGTCGGTGAAAGGACTTTATTGATATAAAACAAAGTTTAATGACTTTGCTAGATATATTTTCAAAATTGAGTCACCTTTTGAGATATTAACTCGGTTTAATGCCATTAAAATGAAAGGTGATTGAGGGGTTAACTTAGATGGATAGCAATGGTGAATTATTAACGTCGGTGAAAGGACTTTATTGATATAAAATAAAGTTTAATGACTTTACTAAATATATTTTCAAAGTTGGGTGACCTTTTGAGATATTAACTCAGATTAATGTCATTAGAATGAAAGGTGATTGAGGGATTAACTTAGATGGATAGCAAAGGAATAACATTCGATAGAGAAGAAAAATGGGTGGAGGCTATGTTTTAGTGGTGGTTGAGGTGCAACGGCACTGTGGAATTGGAAATAAGTTCCCATAGAGAAAGGTGGGGTGGGGGTGGGTTAATTCAAAAATATTTTTTTGTTTTCTTAAAATACTTTTTGAATTATTTAAATCGAGTTTTTTAAAAAACTAATCCAATCGACATGTGTCATCATTTAAGTGGTTCATTTGGTATGATACACGTATGTTAATAGATATAAATTTATCAAGATTCATGTGTTCAGTGGGTCCAACATTTTATTGATGTGTCTAATTAAAAAATACGGACAACTTTAAGAGACCGCAAATAACTTAAGCTTTTTTTATTTTGAAATTCATTTATTTTGAACCAGAAAAGGTACATACTCCAGAGTAATTTCCCTAGATAGTCATCCATGTTTGAGAAATTACCTAGTAATATCACTTATGTTTGTTTTAGGACTACAATATCACCCAACTTTACATATTTTCCTTAAAATGTATTTGAAACAAAAAAAAATAAAAATTATTCTCTCTCCTATTGGGATGTCATGTCACATTTTCATTTTTTCTTAAAAAATTTAACTTTTAAAAATAACTCAGATGTTATATTCCGGAAAAAAAATTCTTAATTATTTATCATTTTTAGTTTTTTTTACTTAAGCATATTAAGAGATAGACATTTTTTTTCTATTATTACATTTAAGGTTAATTATTTTTCTAAATCATTTCTCAAATCATTCCTTATTTAATTTCTTAAAGAATATGCAAAGTGCACACTTTTAATGAGATTTCACGTCATATTATTCTTTTTTGTAATAATATTTTTAAAATTTTTTTAAACTGGAAAATTTAGTTTCTACTCCTTCCGTCCATCTTTACATATTTACTTGTTCAATATTAATTTGACATATCTATTAAGAAATAATAAAGATAATTTTACTATATCAATCTTTTAAAATAATAAATTTTATATTTTAAAAAATGCATTGACAAATGACTATAATTAATAATAAGAGTGAATTAGAAATTAAGTAATAAATTATCACTTGATTTTCTAAAGTAAACAAGTCATGACTAATTATTTATAATGTAATGAATAAATAAAAATGGACAGAGAGACTAGTTGCTAGAAAAAAATCCGTGGAAAGAGTTAGTTGATATAATACTCTTGTTTTTTACGAGTACGTGAAAATTGTTCTCTAACGTCACTTTTTTTTTCACTTTTACTTGTTTTTAGTGTTCACCTTGCGCATTTTATAAGAACTTAAAGAATAAATGATTTGAAAAATGATTTAGAATAAATAATTAGTGTTAATCATAATAGCAAAAAACAAATATGAGTTGTTTAAAAATGTTCACTTTGTGTTATGTAATTATTATTTTAACCAAGTATATCATATGAGTTGATTTAAAAAGTTAAATTTTTTAATTATTAGGAAAAAAGGAATAATGTGACATAGGAGAGAGAAAAGTGTTTTTTTTTTGTGTCAAGTATATTTTGAGAAAAATATGCAAAGATGGATGATACTATAGTCCTAAAACAAACAAAAGTGATATTACAAAGTAATTTCACAAACATGGATAACTATGTAGGAAAATTACTCCATACTCCATGGTCCCTTAGATGAAAAAAGGTACACTACTAAATTTTGTGATATTTAATTACTCCCAAAATCTTGGTAATCACATCACATTTACTTCCTATGTTTCATGAGACTTGATTACGGAGCTTAAATTTGAAATTTCTAGTAATTCTTTTTATTTTATATTAAATGATCTTTTTTTTAATGTTTTTTATTAATAAATTATAAATAAGAAAGAGACTTTTACTAATTAATTTTTTTTTTAAAAAAAAACAAATTAAAACTTTACAAATATATTTACATTTTTAAAAAAAATAATTGTTAAAATAAAAAAATGTTGTAAAATAAGAGGAAAATACAGGAATACTTAAACAATATAGGGAGACAAAATAGTGATGGAAGGTATAAAGTAGAGTCTTATTTTAATCTTTTCAATTGTATATTTCTCAAGGGTGAAGAAGACCCTTTTATAAGAGGTAGAAATCATCCGTTTACTACCTTAACCAAAATACGTTACTAATCTTTAAGGCTTACATTAAATTAATACATGCATTACGTTAGGTTGTTGATGAAAAGAAACATTCATAATTAAATGGATTTGTAACACTCCTCCTTGGATGTTTATAGATAATGTGTCTCGTTAAAATCTTATTAGGAAAAATCCAGTGGGAAAAATCCTAGTGAAGGAAAAAGAGTACACATATCTTGTAATACGCCTGCCTCATTAAAAACCTTACCAGGAAAACCCAATGGGATAAAATCTTGGTTAGGAAAAAAAGAGTATAGTGCGTATTTTACTCCCCCTGATGAAAACTTTATTTGATATCTCGGAGATGACACATTTCAATCTTATATCTTAGCTTCTCAAATGTTGACGTTGGCAATGCCTTAGTGAATAAATCTACAAGATTATCACTCGAACGAATCTGTTGAACATTTATCTCATCATTTTGTTGAAGATCATGTGTGAAAAAGAACTTAGGTGAAATATGCTTTGTTCGGTATCCTTTGATATATCTTCCCTTTAATTGAGCTATGCAAGCAGCATTTTCTTCATACAATATTGTTGGAGTCTTTGTTTGCACAGAAAGACCGCATACTTGCAACATGTGTTGAGTCATTAATCTCAACCATACACACTCTCGACTGGCTTCATGAATGGCTATTATCTCTGCATGATTTGAAGAAGCAGCAACTATTGTTTGCTTCATCGAACGACATGATATAGTAATACCTTCATATGTGTATAAATAGCTTATTTGAGATCGGGCTTTATGTGGGTCAGACAAATAGCGAGTATCTGCATAACCGATCAACTCTAACTTGGATGCATTAGAATACAACAATCTCATATCAATTCTTCCTTGAAGATATCTGAATATATGCTTAACACATTTTCAATGTCTTCTTGTTGGACATGAACTGAATCTTGCCAATAAACTTACTGCGAAACAAATATCTAGTCGTGTATTGTTGGCAAGGTACATTAGTGCCCCAATAGCATTGAGATATGGTGTTTCATCACCAGGAATCTTTTCATCCTTTTCTTGAGGTCGAAATTGATCTTTATTTATATCGAGAGACATCACAACCATCGGGGTACTCAATGGGTGTGATTTCTCCATGTAAAATTGCTTCAATACCTTTTCAGTATATGTTGATTGATGGATAAATATCCCATTTGTCAAATGTTCAATCTGAAGGCCAAGACAAAATTTTGTCTTACCAAGATCTTTCATTTCAAATTCTTTCTTCAAACACTCAACGACTTTTGAAAGCTCTTTAGGAGATCCAATAATGCTCAAGTCATCAACATAAATTGATATTATTACAAATTCAGATTTTGACCTTCGTATAAAAATACAAAGACAAATAGGGTCATTCTTATACCCTTTCTTTAGCAAGTATTCGCTAAGACGATTATACCACATTCGTCCTGATTGTTTCAATCCATATAAGAATTTCTGAAGTTTTATTGAACAACTTTCTTTTGAACTTTTATATGCTTCAGGCACTTTGAATGCTTCAAGGATTTTCATAAAAATATTGTGGGCTAGTGAGCCATATAAATAGGCTGTGACAATGTCCATTAGATGCATTTCAAGCTTTTCATGAACTGCCATATTTATTAGATACCTGAAGGTAATTGCATCTACCACAGGAGAATATGTCTCCTCATAATCAATGTCAGGCCTTTGCTAAAATTCATGTGCCACAAGTCGTGCTTTATATCTTACGACTACCATTTTCATTGCGTTTTCGCACAAAAACCCAATTGGACCCGACTGGCTTGACACCTTCAGGTGTTCGAACTATTGGTCCAAAAACTTCACATTTTTCAAGTGAATCCAATTCTGTTTGAATTGCTTCCTTCCATTTTGACCAATCATTTCTCTGTCTACATTCATTGACAGATCTTGGTTCTAAATCCTCATCTTGTTGCATTATTTCAACTGCAACATTATAGGCAAAAATATTATCCACCACAATATTATTTCGATTCCACCTTTTTCTCGTCGAGACATAATTTATAGAGATTTCCTCATTCTTATTATTTTCATGTACATGGACCTCCTCTGTGGTGTCATCATTTATTATGTCTTGGAGCTCTTCATGAGCAATTGCCTCTATATTATGATCATCTTGATCATTTAATCCTTTCCTTTTTCGAGGATTTTTATCCTTGAAATCAATTGGTCTACCACATTTTAAGCATGGTTCAGACTCGTTTGCCTTAACATTTTGTCCTATCGGGACATTAACTCGAACATGAGCATTAGCAGCAAAGATATATGATTTAGTAACCCGTGGAAGATTAGTAAATGCATCCGGCAATTGATTTGCAATATTCTGCAAATAAATTATCTTTTGAACTTCTTTCTCATATTGATTTGTTCGAGGATCTAAATGAGACGGTGAAAGTGAATTTCAATCTATCTCATTTTCCAACTGCTTTTGTTCTCCCCCTAATGTTGGGTATACTGATTCATCAAAATGACAATTAGCAAATCTTGTTGTAAATAAATCTCCAGTTCTAGCTTCCAAATATTTTATAATAGAACGAGATTCATACCCAACATATATCTCCAACATTCTTTGGGGATCCATCTTTGTGCGTTGTGGTGGAGCAATTGGAACATATACCGCATAACTAAAGATTCTAAGATGGGAAATGTTTGGCTCCTGACCAAAAACCAATTGTAATAAAGAGTTGTCATGATAACTGGTTGGCCTTATGCGCACAAGTGTCGCTGCATGTAAAATAGCATGCCCCAAATCGAAATAGGCAACTTTATCCTCATCAACAATGGTCTAGCTATCAATTGAAGACGTTTCATCAATGACTCTGCTAAATCATTTTGAGTATGAACATGTGCAGCGGGATGTTCAACTGTTATTCCAGTGGACAAACAATAATCATTAAATGCCTGAGATGTAAACTCACCAGCATTATCAAGACGAATTATTTGTATTGCATAATCTGAAAATTGTGTTTTTAACCTTATTATTTGGGCCAACAACCTCGCAAAAGTCATATTGCGAATTGATAATAAGCACACATGAGACCATTTTGTAGATGCACCTATCAAGACCATATAATATTTAAATTGTCCACATGCAGGGTGAATAGGCCCACATATATCACCTAGTATCCGTTTAAAAAATGTGGGAGATTCTGCTCCAACCTTAGTCGTTGATGGTTTGGTAACCAACTTTCCTTGTGAACAAGCAGCACAGAAGATTTTTTTGATTGAAAAACATTTTGGTTCTTCAAAGTATGCCCATGTGAATTCTCAATTATTCTGTGTATCATATTATAACTGGAATGACCAAACCGGTCAATCCACATGATAAAATCATTAGAATCAGTAAGTCTTTTGTTTACTATGTCGTGTGATTCAACCATACCAATATTCATATGGTACAACCCAAAAGAAAGTGCAGGCAATTTTTCATGCACAGTCGCATTTATTGTAGTAATATAAAGGTATTCCACCTTTCCTTCATTTGCAGTCTCAATATGATAGCCATTTTGGCGAATAACCTTGAAACTTAACAAGTTTCTTTGAGACTTACTACAATACAATGCATTATTAATTTCCAATAATGGTCCTCCAGGTAGTAATAAGGCCAACATATGCCTTTTTCATAATCAAATAAGAGAAATGTTTCTTTTCTCTTAGTATTGTATGAGTTGTGGCACTATCCAAAAGGCACACATCTCCATTACTCATCTTGGATCCAACTGAAGACTGTAAAATTTTATTAATTTCATAAAATAAAAATACATAATAAGAAGTACGAAACTTAACAAAAGAAAATTTAAGTACATAAACTTTAAGTAATACATTAAAAACACATAACAACATTATTCATTTCCCATTTCAATTATCAATCTTTAGTTGTGATCCCCAAAGAAGTCCTCAACTTCTAGATAAGTAATATCATCGAGCCCATCAAAAGCATCATTTTTCAATGCTAAATTTGCCTCAACATTCTCATCATATTTTTGAGAAGATCCTGCCTTAACATCATCTTTGAGAGTCAAATGTGACTTCACCCGGACATTAGAAGAGGACCACCGCCTTTATTTTCTTTCCTTTTAAAGGAATTTAGATACAGCCTCACAAAAATGCTCAGGTATTCGACATTCATTTTTCCAGTGACCTTTAAGGCCACAACGATGACAGTGATCACCCTTGCCCTTTGAAGGATTATTTTGAGAACCCATATTGTTCTCCCTTTTGTTATGACCACCACTTCGACGATTATTATATCTTATTTTGCCCTTGCCACGCCCACGCACATTATCATGGCCTCGATTACTTTGTCTTATTTCAGACTGGCCGTGTGCTTCTACCTCGTGCACCTCCGGTAATGAAGTACTTCCAACGAGACGGGCTTCATGATTTTTCATTAAAAGGTCATTATGTTGCTCAGCCACCAGAAGGCATGAGATTAATTCAGAGTATTTTTTAAAACCTTTTTCACAATATTGCTGCTGTAAAATCATATTAGAGGCATGGAAAGTAGTTAGTGTCTTTTCCAACATGTCCTCATCATTTATATTTTCCCCACATAATTTCAATTGGGAAGTGATTCTAAATACAACAGAGTTATATTCAATTACGGTTTTATAATCTTGAAATCGTAAGTGCATCCACTCATAACTAGTCCTTGGCAATACCGCTGCCTTGAGGTGGTCATACCTCCCTTTCAAACCTATCCTCAATTCAAGTGGATCTTTTACCGTCAAGTATTCAACCTTCAGGCTTTCATCAAGATGATGACGAAGGAAAATCATAGGCTTCGCTTTATCTTGACTTGATGCCTTATTTCCTTCGATTATACTATTACCAAGACCCTTAGCGGTAAAGTAAATTTCAGCATCAAGTACCCATGACAAATGGTTCTTTACAAAAATGTCAAGTGCCACAAATTTAAGCTTTGACAAATTCGACATGTTGGAAACTATCATAAAATAATTGAGTTAATATTATGATGTTGATTTCTGTATAATAAATGGTAAATTAATATTCAAATGATTAAGAACTAGTATAAAATATATTATATGCATGAACATGAAATGTTACAAAAGCATGTAAACTCATAAAGAATGAAACGGTAAATTTAATATATATTCTAATTATTTTACAATATTTATTACTAGTTCAATAGTTATTAACGCCAAAGTTCAGTAAGATTTTCAAGTCATATTTAATATAATACTATTCTTCTTCTTTATGACACACCAATATACTTATCAGAATGTATGAAAATACTTACGAGTTATTTTAACTAGCAAGCTATCATATTACTTAGTAATTTATTTAGAGTTATAAGTTAGTAGCATATAAATAACATAACTATCTAAACCTAAAACGTATTGATTATTATGCCTAGTAAAGTATCATAATAATAGCTAAATCAAGTTATATATGTAGTAATTAAATTATTGATCAAAGATTTATGCAAGTCCTATTAGAGATGTTATAAACATATAAATGTATACCTGACTCTAAATGAAAATTGATTAACTTTTAGGAAAAAAAAGATAATCCTGAATTAAGTAGATCTCAATTGGTTAGAGACTCGTGCTGATAACGTGTTGTAAAATAAGAGGAGATACAGAAATACTTAAACAATATAGGGAGACAAAATAGTGATGGAAGGTATAAATTAAGTAGAGTCTTATTTTAATCTCTTCAATTGTATATTTATTAAGGGTGAAGAGGACCCTTTTATAAGAGGTAGAAATCATCAGTTTAACCAAAATACGTTAGTAATCTTTAAGGCTTACATTAAATTAATACATGCATTATTTTAGGCTGCTGATGAAAAGAAACATCCATAATTAAATGAATTTGTAACAAAAAAATTATAAATTTTTAGCGTAGTTTTATAAAATAACCCCTATATAGTATATTCATATGAATTTCTTTTTTGATTTATAGCTATTTTTGGACTTTGGGATAGTATTTTGTTATTGATGGAAATCTGTATCTTGAGGGAATACACGATACGGCACTTCATTAAATTTGATAGCATCTAGTTTTCCTTTGTTTATATTAATTGTTCATGCTATTTAAAATAGTTGTTTTAAATTATTTTGATCTATTTTATTTTATTTGGATTCTATAGAAAAATATTATTTTATTTGTTTAGGCCATTTTAGCAAATAATATATATATATATATATATATATATATATATATATATATATATATATATATATATATATATATAATACTTTTTCTATATTATTCTTAAGAATAATATTTAATTATTACATAAAGTAATAGCACTCAAATTTATAATTTTAAAGCATTATTAATAATGTTAGTTCAATTAAATACACTCTAGTTAAAATTTTCTTAAGGAACGTATCAGGCCCGCAAAAGACAAAGTAATATGAAATATTGACTTGTTAATGTACAAAATCAAAACAAACTAATTAATTTTTTTTTAAAAAAGTGTGAATAAGTTGTAAAGTTTTAAAAAAGAAAAAATAAATATAGAACAAATTAATAATTTTAAAATAATTATTTATAATTTCTAAATGACGTATAGAAAAATGAACAATTAATATAATAAGAAGAATGGAGTAATTAATTATGTGCCTCAATTTTGATACCCATATCACATCTTCCTTGTGCAGCGGAGTTTAATAACTTATGAATAGTACACTTTGCTGTAGAACATTTATTATTATTATTATTATTATTATTATTATTATTATTATTATTATTATTATTATTATTATTATTATTATTATTATTATTTTAATATATGCGATACATTTCGTTTTTAAATTTGTGTATGAAATCTTCAATTCTTTTAAAATAAAATTTATATATTTGTAAATTACGTAAAAAGTACTATAAGTCATAAACTTGACAATTCAAAATATTTAAAAGATATATGAAAAATTTACGATCAAAGATAGATTTGCTTGAATCTCATAATCCGAAATGTCCACACACAGCCCTATAATTATTTATATTTGAACTACCAATATACTCCCTCCGTCCACTTTTAATTGTCATGTTGCACTTTTCGAAAGTCAATTTAGCTATTTTTCAAAGTGAAATTAGATTATATTAATTCGATATTGTAAACAAAACTTTTAGATATTCAAAAATTATATGAAAAGTACTATAAATTGCAATTTTTTTTTGCATATTGATATGATTAAAAAAATACATCGTAAAATATTTGTCAAAGTACTTATTGCTTGACTCTAAAAAAAAATTATGACAATTGAAAGTAGACGAAGATATTATTTTTAAATTAAATTTCGGGAAGCCAAATCTCTTTCGAGCCATTATAGAATAGAGAGCTCTTCATTTTTTTTATTCTTCGTTTTCAGATCTATATAAAATGATGTATAGTAATGTGATAATTTTTAATAATTTTTTTTTTCAAATTATAGACAGTATATGCCTTAGACTTTCTTAATAAAAGGTACTGTGTTTTCTTTAAAAAAAATTAGAGTATGTTATTTTATTCTTTTTAACCCTAATGGAAAAATCAAGAAAATATTATTTTATTTTCTTACCTTCGCTTTGCAAATACTCATATTATTTATTCTTTTTAACTACTTTTGCATTTGATCTCTTTTTTCAAATATTTAATAAGGTAGAGTAATTCTTTATCAAAAATATGAATTAATAGTCGAACAATGCTGATTACAAATTCTTTTTCGATTTCCTCTTAAATTTTAAATCATTACATTAAACCTATATATTACAAGTAGGATATATATAAAATTTATCAAGTTATTATTTATAAAATTATATTAACAATTCATATAATATATAGACGAACTTTGCTTTACATTACCAGACAACATATAGTTGTTCAACTAAGTAGAGCAAGATATATGTAGAAATACAAGGAAGCATTGAACCTCATGCAAAAATAAATACATCTATAAATGGTGTCGAAATCGACGTCTACCTCTATGGCATGAGTATGAACAACATTTCTGCATTGCAGTATTTTCCATAGCATGCGTATATTCAATAGCAAAGAATCTATGAACACACCAGTTGTTGCTGCTATTCATTAGTCCAAGTAAAAGAGAGTAACAATCTTCCTAAGATTCTTGGCTTCTTGACATGTTTCCATGAGCAATCTGCTATCATGAAAGGCAAAGCAAATAACTTGCTGCACTTGCGAAATGATGTCCATGTTACACAGCCTACATCATGAGCAAAACCAATTCAAAGTAGGATCAACCAAGAATTCACCACGGATACAGCAACACGCAATATGACAACACACATACATTCCCTGTGTAGTTCCACAAAGTGGGTTCTAGAGTGTACGCAAGCCTTACCCCTACCTCATAGGTAGAGAGGTTGTTTTCCGACAGACCCTCAACTCAAAAAAAAAAAAAAAAAAAACTAAAGAAGTGCAAGAAACAATAGATAGTAACAAATAGGTCTATGACAAAATAATACGATAGTCGAAGTACAAGAAACAACAAACAATAGGAGAAATCGAAGGACAAGAAACTACAAGAGAAATACTACGACTACTAGCATGGACGGACAACAAGACAATGCACTCCTATGTTATGAAGTATGATGACAAAAAGCACATTCAGAACTAGTTCACTTTCAAGAAAAATATGAAGGAGAACATCTAGAACATAACTATGTTATGCAGTATCAATATTTCATTTCAGCACGTCACTTCTACACAGTTCTGCATGAAGGTAGGGAACTTCATATCATAAAAAGCAGTTTCTTCCAAGAAACAAATCAACTTAACTAAAACATGGAAGAATGACTATTGAAAACCTATAGATGTTTGAAAAGTGTGCAAGACATCAGATGTTCATGTTTCCCTGCTAAAACATACAAGGGAACTGGTTCAACTTGAAATGGAGATTGTATAACCAATTCATTCAAAAAGGAAGCTCTTTTCGTACCTGCTAGCTTCTAGCAGTGAGAGATGGTCATTGTGAGGTTTCTCTATCACATGTTTCACCTACAAATCCAAGAAAGTCAACATTATGATACCATTAGGAAGTGCTACTAACTACAGCACTATTGTTGCATTTCACAAACAAACTTGGTGGAAATCAACTTGAAGATTGAACTCTTCTTAATGAGTTATAAACGACTGATGGAGACTGTGAGAAATATATTATTGAATTGTATGTAAATTGTTACATTGAGACCCTACTTATAGACACTACATTAGAATCCTTTTCCAACTAGGATTCCTATTCTTATTCCTATTCCTATTCCTATTCTAAGTAGGAAATACTTATTTATATTCTAACACTCCCCCTCAAGCTGGTGCATATAAATCATATGTACCTAGCTTGTTACAGATGTAATTAATACTAGGACATGTGAGAGACTTGGTGAACATATCTGCAAGCTGATCATTTGACTTCACAAATTTCGTAACAATATCTCCCGAGAGTATCTTTTCTCTGACAAAGTGACAGTCAATCTCAATGTGCTTAGTCCTTTCATGAAACACTGGATTTGATGCGATATGAAGAGCCGCTTGGTTATCACACACAAGTTCCATCTGATCAATTTTGCCAAATTTTAGTTCTCCCAAAGAATCGCTTGATCCAAACTAGTTCACAAGTTCTTTGCCGCCATTGCTCGATATTCGATTACGCACTAGATCGAGCAACCACATTCTGCTTTCTTACTCTTCCACGACACCAAATTACCTCCTACTAAAACACAATATCCGATGTCGAACGTGCAGCCGAAGGTGATCCCGCCCAATCGGATCTCAGATATCCAATGATATTCTCATGGCCTTGATCCTCAAAGAGTAGTCCTTTACCGGGAGCTGACTTTATATATCGCAGAATACGAACAATCGCTTTCCCAATGACTATCATGCGGGAAGTCATAAATCGACTTACAACACTCACAGAAAAGATATGTCGTGTCTAGTCACCGTGAGATAATTCAACTTTCCAACAAGCCGCCTATACCTTTCGGATTACTAAGCGGCTCCTCGTCTGGAAGGAGTTTAACATTCGGATCCATGTGAGTGTCAATAGGTTTACATCCCATCATTCCCGCCTCTCAAGAATGTCTAAGGCATACTTGCGTTGAGAAATAACAATACCTGATCTAGACTGAGCAACCTCAATACCTAGAAAATACTTCAATCTGCCAAGGTCTTTAGTCTGGAAGTGCTTAAAGAGATGTTGCTTCAAATCGGTGATGCCATCTTGATCATTACCGGTGATAACAATATCATCAACGTAAACAACCAAATAGATACATCGACTTGGTGCAGAATGCCGATAAAACACAGAGTGATCAGCTCCACTACGAGTCATGCCAAACTCACGAATAATCAGGTCGAACTTCCCAAACCAAGCTCGAGGAGATTGTTTCAGACCATAGAGTGACCTACGCAATCGACATACAAGGCTACTAGACTCCCCCTGAGCAACAAAACCAGGTGGTTGCTCCATATAGACTTCTTCCGCAAGATCACCATGCAGAAAAGCATTCTTAATGTCCAACTGATGAAGAGGCCAATGACGAACGGCAGCCATAGATAGAAAAAAGACGAAGCTATTTTAGCCACGGAGCGAAAGTGTCACTATAATCTAGCCCAAATATCCGAGTATACCCTTTGGCAACAAGTGCGAGCCTTAAGTCGATCAACCCGACTGCGGACCAATTTTGATCGCATAAACCCAACGACAACCAACGATGAGATTTACTGCGGGAAGGAGACAAGTTCCCAAGTACCACTCTTATGTAAAGCAGACATCTCATCAACCATAGCCTGCCTCCATCCACAATGAGAAAGTGCTTCACCTGTAGTCTTAGGAATGGAAATAGAGGACAAAGACGACACAAAGGCATAATGGGGTGATGATAGACGATGATAACTTAAGAAGGTATAATGTGGGTTAGTATTTCGAGTGGATCGTATACCTTTTTGAAGTGCAAGCGGTTGGCTAGGAGGAGGCAAGTCCGCAGTAGGAGCAGGGTCCGGCGCATGACATGAATCATCTGGAACTGGGGTTGGACGTGGACGACGATGATAAGTTAGTAATGGTGGCACTACAACTGGAGATGTAGAAGTAACCATAGATTCCTCAAAGGTTGGCACAGGTAAAACTTGAGGTATGGGTAAGACCATAGATACATCAGGATGATCAGAGGATGTATAATAAGGCTGAGACTCAAAAAATGTAACATCAGCAGACATAAGATATCGATGAAGATCATGTGAATAACAACGATACCCTTTTTGGACTCGAGAGTAACCAAGAAAGACACATTTGAGGGCACGAGGAGCTAATTTATCTTTTCCTGGGGCTAAGTTATGAACAAAGCATGTGCTCCCAAAGACACGAGGGGGGATAGGATAAAGATGTGACTGAGGAAACAGTATGGAATGTGGAACCTGATTTTGAATAGAAGAAGAGGGCATTCTATTTATCAAATAACAAGACGCCGAATCGTGCATCTCCCAAAAACGCAATGAACATTAGATTCAAGGAGAAGAGTACGAGCGGTCTCAATAAGATGCAGATTTTTTCTTTCAGATACACCATTTTGTTGAGTGGTTTATGGACAAGTAGTCTGGTGAATAATGCCTTTGTGAGTCATAAACTCTTGAAATTGGGAGGATAAGTATTCTAATGCATTATCACTACGAAAATGCGAATAGAAACACCAAATTGATTTTGTATTTCAAAGAAAGAAACTTTTGAAAATAGAAAATAACTCGTAACGATCTTTCATTAAGAAAACCCAAGTACATCTTGAATAATCATCAATGAAACTAACAAAATAACGAAATCCTAAGGTGGAACCGACTTACTAGGACCCCAAATATCGTAATGAACTAATGAAAAATAGACTCGAACGACCCTCGATTACTACGAGAAAACGTAGCAGTGTGTTTCCCAAGTTGACACGACTCACAATCTAATGTGGATAAATTAGACAAACTAGGCACCATCTTTTGCGGCTTGGATAGACTCGGATGTCCCAAACGCTTGTGAATTATATCCGAGAATGCAGAATCTGAGCATCTTTGTTAAGGAATTTGAAGAGGTAAGATAGTAAAGGCCTTGTGATTCATGTCCTGTTCAATCATCCGTCTGCGGTCTGCATAAGAAAAAATCATCGAAAAAGTTATGCTACAATGTAGGGCTTTCGTCAAACGACTAATGGATGCTAGATTAAAAGGAGAACCGGGGACATAAGAAGAGCGAGTCTAGGGTGAGAAGATAGGGGTTTGGCTTTTCCAACCCTTTTGGTTTTGTTTGGATCCCATTGGCTAAAGTAATAATTGGAAGAGATTGTGAATAAACAATATCGGATAAAAGTGATTTATTACGGAGATATGATCGAAGCCCCGAGTCCATGACCCATGTTCCAAGAGTACTAGATTGCGACACAAGCAAATGAATTACGTAATGCACGTCGGGTTGTGCAACCGAAACTACTTGTGGAGACGTTTGCTTATTTGCACGATCATGAAGGAACTCATCATATTCTTTCTGAGCAATATGAGCATTAATGGATGGTAGATTAGGTTGAGCACCATATGCTATTGGTGGAGATGTCTCATTACTTGCGCGATTTCGAAGGAACTCATTATATTCCTTCAGAACAATAGGATCATAACTGGGTGGTGGACCATGCAAAATATAACATATGTCACGAGTGTGTCCAGGCTTATGACAATGACTACACTTGGATCGAGGTTTTCCAAAACGCCTCCCCTCGCCGATTCTCCATAGATTGATATGTTCTTTTCAAAGGTTTGAGATGCGAGAATAGAGAGTCAACGATGAGGTGATGAAACTACTTTGTGGATCGGGAGGTGCAAGAGCGAAGGAGACGAGAGAATAATTCATCTATTGTAGGAACTGTATGGCTAGCTAAAATCTGATCACGCACAGAATCATGATCAGGAGGAAGTCCAGCAAGAGTAAGAACTAGAAACAATGTTTGTCTGTGTTCTTGTTGTTTTTCCACATTCGTAGTAACTGGCATCAACGTGTCGAATTCCTCTATGACTGCCTGTACCTGTCCCAAGTAAGTAGGCATATCAGTTCTTGTTTCTATAAGTTGGTCAATCGAGATATCACATCATAGAATCGGGATATGTCATTAGTGTATAAAGCACGAGCCTTTTCCCAAACTGTATAACACGTCTGGAATGGGCGAAACAAGGGCATCAATTTGGAATCAATAGAACGCCATAGGAGACTACATAATTGAGCATCTACTTTCTCCCATTGTGCTTTGACATTATTATCTGTCTCACTTGCCTTTGCCTTTTCATCTACCACACAAGTATTGTTGGTTAAGTGATCTTGAACGCCTTGCCCCTTGCACCATAAGTCTGCAGGAAGCCCAAGCTAAATAGTTTGAGCCGCCCATTAATGGCTCAAGTGATCATAGCACTTGAACTACCTATATTCTTGGAGCCAAAAATATCAATCCCAAAGACATATTATGAATTTAGAGAGAGGGTAAAAAATAAAAAATAAAAATAAGGCTGGTCGAATCTGGAAAAAAGGGTGCACGCGGAAAGTAGGTCCGATCGCGAAACTGGCCTGAATAAGAAAATAAATATATAGTCGCCTCGGAATGGAGGCGACCTCAATGGAAAAAAATTGGTGAAAAAGCGGCGGAAAGTGTCTCACGCGCGGCGCGTGTGGCGCGTGGTGGCGCGCGACCCTAGACTCTGGCGGCGTGATGGCGCGTGGTAGGTGAAACTCGGAGGAGCTCACTGGGTTTGCTCTCACGAGTGTTACGCACCTCGTGGTGGTGTGGGTTGTCACACTACACTTGAAAAACAAGACAACAATGCAAACCACCATGACAACACGGATTCGACCTTTTTTTTTTTTTTTTTGATAGATTTCTCACCAATGCTCTGATACCATGTGAGAAATATATTATTGAATTGTATGTAAATTGTTACATTGAGACCCTACTTATAGACACTACATTAGAATCCTTTTCCAACTAGGATTCCTATTCTTATTCCTATTCCTATTCCTATTCTAAGTAGGAAATACTTATTTATATTCTAACAGAGACCAAATTCAGCCTGTACATTCAATCAGAAGTCATTATAAAGTAGTTGTTTAAAGCTGAAGAAGCCTTGGTTCCTCCTCTCTTGAAACTTGGAATCCATCATTAGGCATATTAGCAAGCCATCTTAAGTATGCATGTTACTTTTTTATTCAAAACACGAAATTTAGGAAAGACTAAGTAATTTCAAAACTCCATCATTCAGATTGTTAAAATGGCGTCTTAGCCGTCTCCCTTGTCAAAAACTTCTGGGTATCCAATACTCATGTCCACTAAAAGAGCAACAGAAGAACTGCATTTTAATTTTCAGAATCTAACCACAATGAAGCTATTTAATGACAAATCTTAATTGAGGGTTATAGAGATACAAAACTTGCTTCGTCAGAAGTTTGAACCTAGAGAAAATTTCAATTCAACTGGATTTTTAGCTTAAATAAGAATGTGGTAAAACTTACATAATATGTTAGATATATATGGACAAGGATGCAACTATACATTGAAAATCTAGCATTCAACTTATAATGACGAGATAGATCAATCACTCAACACAAATGACAAGGATAGCTTTACAGACCTTCATAGGTCCTTGACATATAGAAACCTTAGTTACACTCGTAGAATTAGTTCTACAGTAAAGGATGCCATGAAAATGTTGGAGTAGAAAAGCATGTCGGATGGTATCCCTATAGAGGCTTGGAAGCTCTTGAAGTGGTTGTAGTAGTATGGCAACAAAAATTATAAATGTACATTAAATGTGGAAAGTTACCACATTTAACTTTTTCAAAATTATAAAGACTTTTGACACTTGTGGCATCAAACATGCCATCACATCTGTGTGGCTATAAAAGCATATCATTAAAAGTAAAATAGGATGCCTAAAGTAAATTGTTTCCAAATATAGAAAGAGAGGTTTTATTTTTCAAATAGACTAAAAAGAAAATGATATCAGATAAAATGGAATAAAGAGAGTAAGAACAAAGAAGATTTTCAAAGTTGTCATGGCATCAAACTTATGAGTCGTACAAGAAAAAAGCATAGATGAAGAGACAATATGAAGGGTGACAGATGGTTAGTTTTGATATTGGCTGTTAGATCCACCAAGAAACTAAATTTTTGCTATGAAGATAGATGAAAACTTAAAGAGAAAGAAAGAAGGATCTTCAAATGGTATTAGCATCAAGAAATAGTTTGTCAATGGATGCTTGAGAAGAAAGAAATTCATATCAAATATATAATTTCATAAAACACATGTACAAAAGAGCAGTCACAAGTGAAGGATCAATATAAGGAGATATTAAGGAGTTTGCCATTACTGTAGGTGTATACGAGGGACTTGGCTCAAATCTATACTTGTTACCTAAATAGGGTGAGGTAACGAATAATATGAAGGATAAGATTCCACGGAGAAATGCTATTTTCATATGAAATCGAGTCAATGGAAGAAACTCAACCAAAAGTTGGAATTGTCGAGAAGCACTTTGAGGAGAAAGGTTCTTAGGACAACTAAAAGTAAGACATAGGTGTAGGTTCTTTTCATTTGGTATACGGCTTGTATATGGGGTTCTCCCAATCAAGTTACTTACCTTATCAAAAGACCTAAAAGTAAGACATAATATATATGCCACTAGTTTAGCTCCCCATAAGAATAACAAAGGTATAGTGAAATTAAACAGGATTATGACGCATATTTGTATACAATTCAAATATCTAAGCTCAGCCTTCCAAGAGAACAGCATGATAGAAAAGATGTAACATACGAATTAGAAGATGATAGCTAAAACAGACAAGTGCTTACTTACAGAGCATGGGATGAAAAAACACCCAACAGTGCAAAAGGTACTGTCTACATAACAGTTGTAAGACCAGAAATATTAGCACTCAATGCATCCACAAGATGAATATCGTACAATGCCTATGTTAAGATGGATGTTGTCACAAAAGATTGGACAAGATTAGAAATGATTACATCAAACAAAGGGTTCTAGCACACACAAAGGATAAAATGCGAGAATGCAACATGAGGCGGTTTGGCCGTGTCCTATGTAAGCCTCCACAAGCACCGGCTCATAGGTGTGACACTGATGAACGAAGATGGTAAAAGAAGATGGTTAGGCCTATAATGAAAATCACACCGAGAAAGTGTCTCACAGACCTATAATCTTTTCAAAAATGCCGACTTAGCTAAGAACATAATATAGTGGGTTCAAATGATCCGTATATATAATCCCAACTAGTTGGGACAACACTTAATTGTCATTGTTACACTAATGCTACGTCTGGAGATGCCAAAGTTAGAAACTTGTGCATCTGTGTAGTAATAAGGGTGTGAGTGAGAGAAATAGCTTTAGGCTTTAGAGAACCCGAATTTCCTTCAAAGTCAAATCATATAATATTTGAATGAAATGGACTTCAGAAAGAGTCAAATGGTAACTAATGATACATATAACTGACCCCAACTAGTTTAGAACTCAGGTGTTGTTGGTTGTATGGTGAATATATGAAATTAGCTAAACAAATAAAACGTAGGAAATTAACTCATGCAACTCCTTACTCATCTTGCTTAGCAATATAAAGGAGTACAAGTAATTTTGAAAATTAAAAGACCTAATAGTAGACGGTGCCACAGGTCTGTTCCAACTAATTTTTGCAGTTCCTGTTTGTACCTAAATAAAATAAATACATACAACTGCAGTTTGTATCAACTCTTAAGAAGTTTAATAAGATGCACAATAGTATGTATGCCCATCAACTTCCAGGTCAACACCTTCAGTAATTTAGCCTCTGAAATAAAATATTCCAAGAGATGTTGACTCCAAATGTTTCAGTATATAACAATTTGATTATTAAACAGTACATGTAGTCAAAGAGAAGATCAGAGATTGCAGCTCTTACGAATGATTCCTTCTACTTAAGAAAGGAATACACAAGAGGAGGAAGACTTATTTTCTGGGATAGTAAGAAGCAAATAATATTTAAAAGAAATGTTCTCTCTCTTCCATATCTAACAATTTAAACCCAAAAAAACATAAAAAAAAGAGGAAGACTCTTTCAAAGATAGTTAAATCCACGAGACACAGTTCAACGACTGTGGTTATTCATAACAGGGGAAGAGAGAAAGAAAAGCATTCGAATGAGGAACAACAAAGATGATATATTCTTTTTCGAATTGTTATGTGATACCACCAATGACGGTTCTCTTCTTTTCTTTAATGGAAAGATAACAAGAGTGACATTTCTGTCATAATGAAGCACAATTTTATGAATAGATGCAACCAAAAACAAAATGTAAATGCATTTACTTTTGACAATAACTCCTGACTTTCCGGAGGTTGTTTTTCCAAGCTCTGTGGCAATATCACAGTTAGCAGCTCCGGTTTCTCAGCACGGAGAGCACCTCTTATGACAGCAGCATTGGTGCCTGCTGCTCCAGAAGTAAAGATGTGATTTTTCTGGAAAAAGAAGGTTGAAGAAACATTGAAAAGCTCGAAGTCATTAATTCACTATCTCCTTCAGCAAAGACAAGAGAACCATACCGTAATAACCAAGGCGTAGCTTAGAATCTCAATAAGTTCTTGATGCATAAATCCCATGTTTCGTGTCCCAAAAAAGCCAATATTTCTTGGACCTTGTTGTTGAATAGCTAACAACTCCTGAAAACATGAAAGGAGCAATATCTCTCTTATTTACATTCACAGACACATCTGATAAGTACATTCATAGACACATCAGAAACATCAAACTAGTCGATTTTGTTGGCTCAAAGTGACGCTTGAATTGGCCAGCCAAATAGCTTTAGACTGCTTGCCAGCAACAATTTGACAGATTACTTCTTTCTCATAATCGAAAGAGATATCACTCTCAGGTTTTCAGTTTCAGAAGACCGCCTAACAAAGAAGAATGGCTTATAGATGGCTACCCAAGAAGCTCCTTCCCAAGATTACACAGACCAGAGGTTGAATCACTCAGGAATTCGCAAAATTAAGGAAAAGTGCAAGTCCAATCTAAAATTTTGATCCATCAAAACAAAGACATAATAACCCAACCACAATTAGACGTAACGAGTAATTTAGTAGAAAATTACTAGCAATTTGATCTGATCTATCATATTCGTTTACTTAACTAAAGATGTTAAATGCCAAATGGAAGATGATTACTCAAATAATATTGAAGTGGACTATCTGCAGGTAATAAATATCAAAAGGAGGAGGGTAAACAAGCAATATACTCTTAAATGTCATCGCAGTTCCAATTCAATACAAGTACTACCTCCATTCCAATATAAATGAATTTCTGGCACTTTTTTAATGGTCCAAAATGAATGGATTTTTCAAAGTTCAAAGATGTATTAATTATTTATTACCAAAATTACCCTTCATTTTAATAGGTTCTTCATCGACTATTTCTAGTTTTAGGAAAAGTTTGGGAAGAAGCAAAGGGGTGATATTGACAAATTACCTTTTAACTAATGTCTTTTATTAACTTTCTTAAGGGGTGTGTCATACCCCAATAATTCATTTATTTTGGAATGGAGGGAATGTAATACAACGTCCTTAATCGAAGAGTAAAAAGAAGTCAAACCTGCAGATAGTCCACATCCGGAACTGGCTTATACTCTGATACCAAAACTGATCCTGAGCCTTCAACAAGAGTCTGAGCTTGAGTTGGAATCTGAGAGCTGAGTTCTTCATCAGAACCAAACATCTGAATTGCATAATCATCTTCATTCCTCAAATTATCATTGCTGCAATATCTTTCAGCATCTCCATCTGGCCACTATATCAGCACACAGAAAACAGAGGCCCCTGGCAGTAAATCATAAGTGAAAACCAACTGATGCATGAAAATGCATTATTATGAGAGCCTCTAGTTTGTGTGGTTGGCAGTTACTGAAAATTTATGCAGCCTAAAAAAGCTCAACACTTTGAGGCTAGAGCTAAAGAATATCCAAACATGCCATAGGTGATGTGATAAGTTGCTCGGACTCGGGTGCGGTCCGTGCGGATGTCCAGTACGGGTGCGCATCTAGAGGTCAGATCCTTTATGATCTAAATTTTAAGATTCGGGGATACAAATCCATGCATAGATACGGGTATCAAGATTTGGCTAAAAATCTAAGTTGCTTGGACTCTTCACCTTTGGTGTAGCACCCGTGTCGACACGACATGGGTGTGGGTGTGGGATACGTGTTCGATTTGGTCAACCGATTTTGGGTACTTCGACCAAAATCGATGGGGAAAGACCGGACAATTTTAATGATTGTTGTAATCAATACAAAAGCTGAGGTGAAATTGAATAAAATGGAATACCTTTTATTTAGAAATTTCTATGTCACTCCTTTTCCTTTAATCTCCTTCCAGGATTCTACTCAAGTTCTCCACATTATATCTCATAGTTTAGGTTTTATAACTCGATTTTTAAGATATTTTAATTATTTTTAGGCGAATCCCTGCACACGTATGGATCCATATCCCTGAATCTTAAAAATTAAATCATGAAGGATCCGACCTCTAGATCCACACCCGTATCGGACACATGCACCCTAGTCCAAGCAACTTAGCTAAAAATAATTCAAATATCTAAAAACAAAGTTATAAAACCAAAAATATGAGATATTAGGTGGAGCTTGAGGAGAAATATTGATCAAGACGAAAATCTTGGAAGGAGATAAAAAGGAAAGGGAGTGACAATAGAAATTTATATATCCAAGGTATTCCATTTTCTTCAATTTCACCTTAGTTTTTGTTTTGGTTATAAAAATCATTGAATCTGACCAAAATTTCTTCCTCGAATTTGGTCTAAGTACCCAAAACCGACTGACCAAATCGGGTACGGATCCCACACCCATCTGTGTCGACCCGGGTGCGACACCGAAAGTGAAGAGTCCGAGCAACTTAAGACTGTTGTCAGTATTAGGATATGCAAACTTGTTCCACTCATTCTAACCAAGTGGTTTTTCTCTAACAACTTCACTTTCCAGTTTGACAATGGAAAGACCAATACAACAGAACTGACTAAGCCATTTGTCCTAAAATGAAAAAATAAAAAAAGATGACAAACAAGATGAAATAGGGAAACTCCTTCCTTTCTAACAAAAGCCCCAAACCTACTCAAATGACAATAACCAACCATGATAAAAGCATACAATTGCTTGTTTCAAATCCAGAAACATTTGGCTTTCTGATAAAAGAAAGTTAATTTTCTATATTACATAGAAAGCATTACCAGTCACCAATACAGTAGCAAGAAATAGCTATCTAACACTACACACACAAACCCCAAGTAAAGGGAGAACATCATATCCCCTTTTTTTTCCTGGACAAGTCAGAACAACAATAAAGTTTTGAGCTTTCCTCCCATCAAACACCAAATTGCCAAGAACCCATTTTTTTCCAATTATCACAAAGTCAATAGCAAGCAGAAGTAAAAAATTAAAACCCAACATAAGCATTTTAGCCATTAAGAAGTTTTGAGCTTTCCTATCATCAAACACCAAATTTTTCAAGAACCCATTTTTCCCAATTACCACAAAGTCAATAGAAAGCAGAAGTACAAAAAATTAAAACCCAACATATGCATTTTAGCTATTAAGAAGATTTGAGCTTTCCTACCATCAAACACCAAAATTTTCAAGAACCCATTTTTCCCAATTACCACAAAGTCAATCGCAAGCAGAAGTACAAAAATTAAAACCCCATTTTAGCTATTAACACAGAGAGAAAAGTAGTAATACCGTATGTTCATTGGAAGATGAATTTGTTGAACCACATCTTTTGGAAGATGAAATAGGATTGAGGGGACAATTGGGGTTGTAAAAGTGAACAACTTTAGTGAAATTCAAAGGGGAAAACACAGGATGAGAGTGAGGAAGAGGCAAAAAAGGGAGCCTCAATGAAGAAGTTAGCATTCTTGATTTTTGCCACAACTAGCAACACCTTTTTGAGTTTCTTGACAACTTTTTACTTCACCTTTTCTTCAAATCTAAAGCCCCCTTTTTGAGTTCTTTCTTTCACACGGATGGACAGGTGAGAGACGATAGGTTTACAAATTTTGGACAAAGGACATCCCTTTTTATTCCCTTTTTGTGTTTGTGGTTTACTAGTATTTTACTTCAAATTTTTTTCAACACAAAAATCTCCAACTTCTCTTTTATTTTACTTTAAAACTTTTTTTTAAATCATATATTTTAGTATTGTAGTCAACAACCATAAGTGTCATCCTGCTGGACAAGTGCCTTGCAAGCTCAAAAAGATACTAGATGCCTAGTTGACCAATCATTTTGACAAGTACCTCTTATAAAAAATGGTTAAACAATTATTTATGTTAATAACAATAAAATATTAATGTTATGTCCAATAAGATATGAGTATCATCTAAAAGTTTATTATTCTTATTATATTACTATTATAGAAGAGCAAATGAGGATCAAGATTGACATGGTAATTGAGTTTATTACGTTTTTTTTAATGTGTAGTTGAATTTGTTATGTTTCTGTCCATTTATCTAGATCTATTCTTCCTACAAGACACATATAGAAAAGCTGATTTTTCAGAATTTATTGAGTTCTTCTCATTTATGTCAGCTTTGTTTTCAGTTTCATCGTCTGAGATACTCCTATGTTGTTTGTGTTCTATTTTTTGTATTCTACTTTCCTTTTCTTTTCGAACTCTTCATTGTTTACCTCTAAAAAGGTATAGTTGAATTTATATGTAAGTTTGAAAAATAGTGGATTGATTCAATTTAAATGATAAAATAACCAGATAATAAAATTGTAAATAAAGAGAAGCTAAATCAAATAAATAAAAATAAGAAATAATAAGTGATTGAAGCCTATGTTGGCATGATTCGATAATATCCTACATAGATATGTCTACTATGGCTTGACAAGAGTTTTGAGATTAATAAACGAGTACTAATAATTTGATATTGCAAGAAAGAAAAATGAGTAAGATGTATTCAAACTTCATTGATTACAATGTGAAGATATGTCTGCTTTTATAGGTAAGAATCATTAAGATCTAATTGCTAGATCATCTCCTATTAGCTTATGTTAAATAACTTATCAAATGATATTTAATAGTGAAAAGAGTAACGTTCAGCGATGCCTCTAAAATAGTTACATAATGACCAATGTCTTTTGATGATATTGCTCTACATGTTCGGGCTTGATCAGATCATAGAAGTGAATTGTATTATCGGTACCCGATATAGCAACGTTACTCATGTTTATTTTTACCTATCATTGTTTAACACATTCACGTGACTAATTTATATTTATCATACACATATAGTATACATGCTTTTTGGATCAAACTCTTTCTTTGTCTGGAGAATGTAAGTAATGTGTTTCCTTTACTTAACGGATTTTAGATTTTTACTTTATTTTTTAATCAAATCTTTCAGCAAAAGGTATTGAAGCGTCCCATTCTGACATTATTCAAATCTTTTAAAAAAACAAGTGGTGACATATAATGGGTTCTTCACGTGGAGATTTAGTGTTTGAAGTATCATTATTCTGTCAAAATCTTTAATTTTCTTTTTTACTTTTTGTTTTCTTTTGAAGCATCATATAAGGTTTGACTAAGAAAATCTTGAGAGAATATCTTTTTTTTTTCTTTTTATCATTTTTTAAGTATCTTTTTGCATATCATTTCATCTACTATAAATATTTCTTTTTCTTGTGCATTGTTTCATCACTTTTTGCTTTTAAAAATTTCTTCTTTTCTTTATTCTTCTTACTATGTTTTTATACAAAAAGAGGAGTTTTCCTACTTTATTATTGACTTTCTTTTCTTCTACGATCATATCTTAGACTCATGCTTTGCTTCTTCCTCGACTTCTACCTCTTCCTTATCTTTGTCTTTGTTATCATTTTTCTTGTCGATTCTTGAGGTTGCCGATAAGGATGAGGAAGAAGTCAAGGACGAAGTCAAGAAAGGAATTGGTGATAATTTTTCATCCATTTTTTTCCTTAATAGCTTTGGAACTTAATATCACCTTTTGTTGTGATATTTGTCTTGTCAAATTTTTGACAGACGTAAAGTTATCCAATAAGGGTGTATCCAAATTTTCTCTCATTGCGGCAATTCTATGGGCTGCAAGTGTATCAAAGTGTCTCTTAAACTTGAAATACTCATCTTTCTTGGAACATAAGTGACATATTTTTATACTTTGATATCCTTTTTGAGTTTTTTGTATGTATATATAATGCATCTCAAAAATTTTGTGTACGTTTTTGTGATATTAATGAAAGGATATATTTGGTCATACATATATATTGTTCTCATATATTAGGTTTTATGATTTTTCATGCTTTGAATATATTTTTGCATTTTGGACAATTCGACAAACTTTTTAATCTTTTTGCATCTTTTAAGATTTACTAATAAGTAAGATTTTTTTGAGTACCTTCTTAAATTTGATTTCTTTTGAACGATACTTATCAAAGTAATAAACTCTAGTTCTATAAATTTCAATTGATGGTTAGCATCAAACAATTATACTTTCTGACTTAAGATTCAATATATTTAAATATTTTGCATTGAGGAGAGGCTTTCAAAGATTATGACGTTGATATCTTAATCATCCCATATTTAGAGGAAGTGAATCAAAGTTATATGTCTCTCACTCTATTATCGTTTTGGATAAGATAGATTTAAACTTCAGCCTTGTACCAAAATACAAAATATGAACTCATTAGTTGTTTTACCTTCTTTATTGTAAAGTTTATTATCATTGTGGTCTTTCATTAATATATAATGTTTATTTGGTCAAATTATTATCTTGTTCTGATTGTCTTGCAATATTTTTTGCTTTAGCAAAATCTTCGAAATGTTTGATTAACAAGTTTTTTGCTCAGATCTTGAGCATTTGGCTTTATATTGAGAACTTTAATGTAACGAATCGATTCGTCGTTATTCAAGGTCATCTCATGCGGAATTCTAAAATTCTAGAAATACGGTGTCAAATTTAAATTTTTGAAGCACGTGACAAAATTGACTTATTTTGAAATTGTCAGGCTGCCATCAGCCCGCCATAGCGGGAAGCCTCCCACTATGGCGGCACCGCTATAGTGCCTACAGGGCCGCTATAGCAAGCTGACGGAAAATCAGGCTCTAGTTAATACGACCTTTCTTTTTTTTCTTTTACTTTTTAAAAGGAGAAAATAGACGAGGGCTACTCCAAAAATCCTCCAAAAGCATTTGGGGCAAGGGAGCAATGAAGGGAAAGAATTACAGCGCAAGGTAGGTGAAAACTTAAGGAATTTCGGTGCTTGTTCATCACAGTTGGCTCTCACAAAGTTGGAAACTCATAGTTAAGGTTCATCAGTTGATACATGGCGCCTAAATAGATAAGATTTCTTTTAAATGAGTAGTTAAACCCATTTTTACTGCATTATATCTTGTGAATTTTTAGAGGTTGCATGCATAGGACTTTGGGCACAGAGTCTGGACAGTTAAGTTTGTGGCTAAGGAGGTTAGGTTGATAGCTGTTGCTAATTAATGATGGTTGTTTTATTGTATGGCTAGGTGTTGTTTGGGAAGGGATTTATGGACAAATTTGGGAATAATCGGAGATTGTCTAAAAGTGTAATGCCCCGAGTCTACCCCTAAATGTAACATGGGACCTAGGATCATGAGTAACCCCAAGCTAATCCTGAGTCTGGCATAAAACAAGCATACTGGAATATAACTAAGTAAATCATATACTATGTGGAAGCTGAAAACAGTGGATATCTGAAAATGGGGAAAACCAAACTAGTCTGAATATATGTAAATAATAGGAGTTTAGTGATAATTGAAACAACCACTTAACAACTCAAGCTGAATCTACTACTATGTTTGGAAAGCCTCTAACTGAGTTGAGTTGCTGAGACAAACCCAGCTAACTCTAGCAAAACTGAAAGCTAAAGTAAAGACTAAAATAGAAAGCATGTTTATTATTCTCGAAGTATGAAGACTCACCACTAAAGCTTTTGGAGTCGAATCAAGGATCGATCTAAGCGTAATTTGGATGTTGAGTGCCTGCACCTATATCATAAAATGATGTAGCGTAAAAGTATGTGTCAGTACTTTGAATGTACTGAGCATGTAGGATATAAATATGCTAGGCTGAAAAATAGGTAAGTAACTGAACAATACATAAGTTGAACAATGATATAACTGAACAAGGATACGGACTGTATTGAAGTATAACTGAAAGATAAATTGGATGCAATTACCAAGTACTAATCTTGAAGATAACATGCTGAATTATATACTGAAGTAAATGTTGAGACCTGGTCAATGCACTAAGAGTTTGATTGTGAGGGCACTATTAACCAACATAATACGCCTCATCAAAAGGACCCAATATACCTTGCCAGGGGTATAGAGGCATGATTGTGGCGTGATTACTAAAATTGGTGCCCAACTGAGGGGACTTATAATCCTACCAGGCACATAGTTCTGGACTTTAAGGATACGTTGAACCCTAGTCCAACTCGGTACTAAGTCTACTCCCAACTGAATATTCATGTAGTTGAAATGCACTAAATACTGAATAGCTTAAAATGCTGACATGCTAACTGAGAATACAACATTTATATATTGAAAATAAGACATTCAAAATCTGGAGCATGACTTTTCTGTCTGATTGGCCTAGCAAGTATAATTCATGAACTGGGATAAATTTAAACAAGTAGGGTTCTAAGTACTATGCATGGAATTATAATAAATTATTAAGAAACAGATTATTTAGACCAAGGAACCATAATCACAATAAATCTTGAAAATCTAGAAACCTTAGGTCTAAACAGTTTATGAAAATTTGAAGAACTAACTGAATTCTAATGACCTAATGGGTGAAACGAACTCACTAGTGAAATACCATATACCTGATGACAAAATCTACAGAGAAATCCTTTGGATTTCGGGGCTGAAACTTGAAGAACACTTCTGCTTGTTCTTGAGAGGTCTGGTAGACTTTTCCTCTTCTTTTTACTCTAATTTGGGTGATTTTTGGAGAATAAGGGTTTTGGGTAGGTTTTGGCTAGATTATTAGGCTTAGACTGAGTAAAATGACGTAGTTTAGGTGTTAAATGACGTAGTTTTATTGCCCAATGCATAGGGAAAAGACTAAAACGATCCTGACTTAAAAGCCAATGAGGGCCATCCACGAGGGCCACTAACGGACTGTTGTCGGGACCATATCCGTCAAATGGGTCATGGTTTTTGGCCAATACTACTGGTTTTTGGTATGCCCATCCACAGTCCACTTCACAGACCGTGTGAAGGACCACGGGCTGTGAAGGCCTTCGTGGTTCTTCACTTAGGGCTAGTGGTCTGCTGGATCAGTCGACGGGCCCATCCACGGCTCTTCAGTAGGACCACGGACCGTCAAGTGGGTTGTGGTTCAACACTTAAGCCCTGGTGGCTCTGCCTAAGTGTCATGGGTCACCCTACAGCTCGTGTGGGGATCTATGGCCCGTGGAGGGGCTCGTAGTCCTCTAAGTTTGGCTGGTTTACCATTTTTCTGTTGTTTTGTCTAAGTTAGGTTATAAGGTTCTACAAAAAGGTTACATGTGGTAGGTGACGATTGTATGTTTTCCAAGTTATGTATGTATACATGTAACACCTCGGATCTCAAAATGAAGAAAATCCTAGTTTTCAGAAAAACTGGTGTCAGTACCAACGAAACCACTCACGGACCGTAGGTAGGACCACGAACCGTATATGGGGTTCCGTTGTTAAAGGCCAAATCTTTATAGTCTTTGATCCCACCCATGGTCGATCAGTACATTCCGTGGTTGGACTGTATGTGAGGGTCAATAGCCAGTTACAGTGAAATTACTGATGGATCAACTTCAAACGATCATAACTCTTAGCACAAAAGAAATTAGATGACCCTTACTTATCAAATGAAAGATAATTAAATCATCTTTCCAACGCCACCGAGTTTGCTAAAATCCCATCTCCGAGTAAAAAGTTATACTCGTTTTAGTGAAGCCTTATCAGACAGACTTAACCTACGATCCCTACCTACGGTTGGTAGGTCAACCCACGGACCGTAGGTCCCTCCGTGGGTGGCCTTCGTCAAAATTAAGTCAGGGTCATTTTGGTCCTTTTCCTTATGCATTAGGCATTTAAACTACATCGTTTGATCTATAAACTACGTAGTTTTGATCAGTTTAAGCCTAGTAACTTAGTCAGATCTTTTTCTAAGCAATTCATTCACTAAAAAATCATCAAACTTAGAACAAAAAAAAAGAGAAAACAGGTGATAGCTTTCTTTAGAACACGCAACAAGTTTTCCTCAGTTCCAGCCTCGATATCGAAGAATTTCTTCGTAGATTTCATATGTGAGATTTCACTAGTGGGTTCCTTTCATCCACTAGGTCACTAAAATTCAATCAGATTCTTAATTTGTTATATCTTACTTAGACCTATGATTTCTAAAACCTTAGATATTGGTTGTGATTTAGCTATTATAGTATTCTTAATCAGATTATTATGTTTTCATGAAATCATTGCTTAGTTCCTTGCATGAAACTCAGAACTCTAGTTGTGTAGATTCGTTTAGTTCATGAACTACACTAGCTATGTTAGATAAACAGATATAGATGCCTCAGATTTCGAATGTTTCATTATCAATATATAATTGTTACATTCTCAGATTTTGCGTGTCAGTATTTTAAGCTATTCAACATTTCAGTAATTCAGTCATAATGTGTTACATACATATTCAGTTGGGAGTAGACTTAATACCGAGTTGGACTAGGGTTCAGCATACCCGTATAGTCCCAGAACTACGTGTCCCCGTAGGTTTATAAGTCTCCTATGTGGGCATTAAATTTAGTGATCACGGTCATGCCTTTATACCCCTAGTAAGGTATATTGGGTCCTCTCTATATGGCGTATACATCGGACTCCATATTTAGCTCACGTGGTTTTATGTCGGTTACTATTAGCTCCCAAGTCAGACTCTAGTGCATTTGACCCAATTTTCAGTTTATACTTCTGTATTCAGTTTCAACATGCTTGTTCATGATTAGTACTTGGTGATTACATTTAGCTCAGTTTTCAGTTATATTTCAGCATTTACATTCAGTTCAGATTATATTATTGCTCAGTTGCATTTGTTTAGCTATATTACATATCTTGCATGCTCAGTACATTCCAAGTACGGACGCATACTCTGTGCTACATCCTTTCATGATGTAAGTTCAGGTACTGAGCATCCAGATCACGCATAGATCGATTTTTGATCCGCAGTTCAGCACCTTCAGTGGTAAGTCCTCATACTTTGAGGACAATAGACATGTTTTCTACATTCAATCTTTTATTTTAGTTTCAGTTGTGCTAGAGTTAACTGGGGGCATGTCCCATCAATTCTAGTCAGTAGAGGCTTTTTCAAGCATAGAATTAGATTCAGCTTTAGCTTTTGAGTGATGGTTTAGTATCACTAAACTCTTAGAAGTTTTATTTATATATTCATATCAGTATTCGGTATTCTCCATCTTTCAGTTATCTCATGTTTTAGCTTCCGCATAGTATCTCTTTATTCAGTTTTTTTAGTATGCTTATGATATGCCAACAACATGATTAGCTTGGGGTCACTCGTGATCCTAGGTCCCGTGTTACGTCAAGTGGGTAAGCTCGGAGCGTAACAATACATGTCTACTGCTTTATTAGATCACCGGTCCAATGCATATTGAAAAAAATATAGAAAATGATACGAAATGACATCATATTGATAATCTCATGTAATTAACCTAATTACTTTACTTGTGGTTTCAAGTGTTATTGTTTATTGTGATTGTGATTGTGCACGTTGAAGTATGATCCTAACTCCAATTTTGACCCAAAATGTGAGAGAATGCAAATTATGCATCTAAGTTTTGCTAATGATTTTTTACTATTTAGTAGAGGAGACACTAGATCAGTTAAGCTGGTATTTGGTATATTCAAAGAATTCTCCCTAGCTTTTGGGCTAATGAAAAAGTTGATAAAAGTTCCATTTACTTTGGAGATGTGTCAACAACTGTGCAAACAGAAATTCTCTAAGAACTAGGCTTCTCACAAGGGTACCTACCTTTTAGGTACTTAGGAGTCCCACTTAGTACTAAGAGAGTGTCTATCAATAATATCAACAATTATTGGATAAGATTATGAATAGAATACCAAATTGGACTTTCAGGTTTCTCTCTTATGCAAAAAGGGCTCAACTGATTCAGAGTATCTAGTTCTCCATTCATGTATTTTGGTCACATATATTTATATTTTCCAAAAAAGTTGTCAAGTCTATTGAAACATTATGCATGACATTTTTATGGACAAGAAGGATGGATGCATTCGGGAAGGCTTTGATTGCATGGGAGCAACTATGTAGCTCTAAAACTAGAGGGGACTCAATTTACTCGATATCCAAACATGGAATAAGGTTGAAATAAACAAGTCACTATGAAATTTGAGTACTAAAGAAGATATAATATGGGTAAAATAGGTTCACATGTATTATGGGAAATAAGGGACCTTATAGGGTGTTCTAGCACCTCAAGCTTCATAGATGGTGAGGAAAATACTTCAAATGCATAAAAAACCTGCGATTATTGGCTGGAATGAGAAGTATGTCAAATAGATTGAAAAGTTCTCTATAAAACAACTATATAAATTTCTTAGAGGAGACTTACTGGTAACAATGAAGCATGTCCTTAGTGGATTTTTCATTTTATACTTAACATTACAAAGCATGATACTCACAAGGGATCAAGTAGCAATATGGGAATGTGTAGAAGATGTCCGGATTGTATGAAAGCCATAATTATATATTCTTTCAATGTTTGTTCTCATCTCAGGTATGGCAGAAAGTACTCTATTGGAAAAGCATCAATAGGGAGGCTCTAGGATGAGAAGTGGAATTAATATGGGTAAATGTGTATTGCTAAGGCAAGCAAGCACGAGCTTAAGTATATAGGATAGCACTGGCTGCAAGTGTCTTATTTGAAAGGAGATAAACCAAAAAAATTTTCAGAAGATAACAAAAACCCATGCAATGCTGACAATACAAGTTGTTCAAAATGTGCATATAAGAAGAAGAATAAAATCAAGACTAAGTTATGTATTGCAAACTCTGAATTTTTACACTGTGTATATGCAAGATACTTAGCCAGATTGATGGTGATATTGTAGTAAGGTACTTATAGTAATGATAGTAGAGATTGAATGTTGTTGCAAAACTGGGAGTTGTCCAATTTGCTTGTGTTATCGATCTTTAATGCTAAAAATCAGAAGAAAATATGCAATATAAAAGTTACTCCACCCACTTCACTATCCACATACTTTTACCCTCTCCGGATAAATGTCATAACTAAAGCACCTTGATCTCATGCATCACTGTTACACCACCCTAAATGTCAATTATAGCCTAGGCCTTCTACCACATAGATATCCATGAATACAAGATCATCACTAGCCCGATCAACCATTTGCTATCCTTTCTTAATTTCTCATGTCAACTCCCTGACCCCTTTTGGAATAGTAAATAAAACTGACGTCTTAAATCAATTCATTCATAATAAAACTAAACCTAACACCATCTATAAGTCACGCTCTTTATGATAAATAAGAAACACAACTAGAAACAACCAAGAACTGAGTCCACATAAACTCAGTCCAATAGTTGAAATAATTGCAAAAATAAATCCCTAAGCACTGACTTGTCCATATAAAAATAGCATACCCCAATCATTGATAGTAATATAGCCAGACTCCCAATCCTTACCTTGACTTAACAGTAACATGAAACATGTCTCACATGATTATCTACAAGTCATATCTGAAATCAACTGATCTTTCAAGTAACCTAGAACACTCAAGGATCCAACATGCAACAATTATATTATGAAAAAGTGAACCATGCTCACTCACGAAACCATAAAATATACTTAGTTCTCTCATGGAACTCAAAGTCAAAATGTTAGTGTACCGTCGTGGTATCCGATTCATCCTTAGTTAGCGTATTAGTGTAGTACTCGAGTCAACCATTTATGGATATATTTGTACCAAGTGTGATGTCCGAGCCAACCATTATTATATATCAGACGTGGTATCTGAGCCAACCGTGGGGATATGCTATACCAGACGTGGTACCTGAGCCAACCATCAACACAGATAATCCTGCACAATCACAAACATCATGAACAATAACACTTGAAACCATAAGTCATGTGATTATTATTTTTTTTGGTTTCCCACCTAGTGTCCAGTACCCACATTGGAGCCCGACTAAATCTGGATTCGCGTCGAAAAGTTCCACATTGAGGGTAAAATGCTCCCTAACAAAGGCGAATTCGTACCTAATAGGGCTCGAACTCTAGACCTCTTGTAATTAGTTCATTGCATGAGATTATCAACATGTTGTCATTACGTATGGTTCCTATGATCTCCCCATAATGCATACACAAACAATAAAGCAAGAAGTAAACATGCAAACCTATGTCTATTGGACCACACAACCATCCTAACCAGGATTTCTAAGGCTAAACAAGAAATAGAGAACCACCCCTAGACATTATCTCGTCTCCCGCCTTAACAACAATAACAACCTATAACCATCTAGACTTCATGCTCGAAGGCCTATGCATGTAATCTTCGAGCATCTACAAGATATAATGTGGTAAAAACAGGTCTTAACTACTAAGAGTAAGAAACCTAGCCTATTTGGGGGCCAAACAACAACTGATGAACCTTGTCCATGAATTTTGACTTCGCGGGAGCAACCTATGATGAACGAGCACCGAATTTTTTTAGGTTTTCACCTTCCTTATACGGTAATTCTGCCCCCTCATTGCTCCCTTGCCTCGGGGTGCCTTTGGAGGTTTTTTGGAGCATCCCTCGCCTATTTTCTCCTTTCAAAAGTGGGAGAAAAAATAAAAAAATGATGCATTAATTAGGTTGTAGAATTTTGTCATTTTGCTATAGTGAAACTCAGACCGTTATAGCGGCGCCGTCATAACGGGAAGCCTCTCGCTATGGCGGGTTAACGTAAGCCTGGATCAAAATTAAATTTGGGCCAAAATCGTTGTGTGCTTAAATTTTAATAATTCTTACACCGCACTCTTGGACTTTTTGGACTCGGTACGAGATGTCGTTTAGTACCGATGAATCGAATTGTTACATAAAAGAAGACATTTTAACCCATTAAATAATAATAGAAATATTTTTAGATAAAATTTATTTATGGACTTTCAACATGTAAGAACCATCAAAACAAACTAGGAGTAGTACTTATTAATCTTTGTAGGATCATTTTAGAACTACAAAGAAATTGAATAGCATAATTTGACATGATAAAATTGTTTTGGGACCTAACCAAACATTTCCAATTTTCCCAAAAGATTCCACTTTTTATGAATGTTAAGCTCACGCAGTTCAATGCAAAGCTAACTTTGGAGAAAACACAGAAAGAACAATGTGTGGAGTGAAGGGTATTGTGCTGGACGCTTCAATTCTGTTGAAAGCTGGTGATGATGAAAATGGGAGTCCCTCTCTTAGACCTGATGCTCTTTATGTTCTTCGCAAGCTTCGATACTCCAACATCTTCACTGTAAAAATACCAACTTTTTCTTGATTTTTTTTCCATTTTATTGTTTCTTCTTGATTCTTGAAAAATTGTAGAATTCCCAAGAATTGTTTAGCAAATTAGTTGGGTTTTGAATGTTTCTGTATGTATTATGTTTCTGTTAAGTTACATGCAATCAATTAATTAAGTCTCAATTTCAAATTAGTTAGATTTGGTATATAGATCTTTTGGTTTATGGGGTTATTGCATCAAAGAACTGTCTTTTAGTGTTGTTCTTTATTTGGGTTTGGAAATTGACTGTGCTGTGTGCAGTGGCGAATCCAGGATTTTTCATGTTTGGGTTTTGAAATTGGAACCTCAAAGGTGAATTTTGAACCCCTAAACCACTGAGCTAGCGTCTAGTCTTGTGTTCAGGGCATTCAATATTTTATACTAAAAATAAAAAACATAATTTACTATACAACGTAATTTTTGCCGAGGGGTTAGGATGGACACCTTCACCCCCTCCTAGATCCGCCTTTGGCCGTGTGTAACTCACATATACATAGTTGTCTTCTATCTAGTTGTTTAACTTCTGAGAGCTTTATTGATTAGCCATGTAATTGGCAGTTCTTACAATAGCTTGATGATAATCATTGTTCAATCTAATTTTGCCAAGTTGTTTCTTCTTTTTTGTTATTCTCATTTGGGTAAAGATGATTCTTTTAAGGAAATTTGCTGTATAGCTGAAATAATTGGATTTATGGGTTGTGAAAATTTTTTCTTCTCCTTTTAATTATTTGCGGTAATTGAGGAATTGTTTGATTTTATGAATGAAATGTTATACCTTTCAATTTTTGTAGGGAATATCCTATGGACCTGATCTTTCTGCTCCTAAGGTGATGTCCTTTCTGCTTTTTTGCTTTGCATTTCTTTTGGCGTATCACGTTTATTGATATGGTTGTGTAAAGAAATTTTTTACACTAGTATTCCTATTGTCTCAAAGTTTCCCTGGCTACCAAAATAGTTTAAATGTCTTCATCAATAGTTTTTATATCCATTTCCTTCTATTTCTTCATTTTTCTTCAATACTTGGTCCTTGGCTTGTTTTTTTAGTTCTCAAGTCCCGAATTCATTCACCTTATAAGCGGCACTATAACAATGATGTGGACTGATATTTTCAGAAAAATTGGAATCTCAAACAATTGCAACTGCTTGTTTTAGGTGCGCCTCCTCCAAGAAAGCGCAAGACTATATTCCTACAATTGTTTTGTCTTCAGGCCATCAGCCATAGACAGCTTTGTAAGTGAGGTTTCTTTGGAATGGGACGAGAATACTGGAAGTTATATGCATGTAGTTTCCAGTTACAAAGACGAGGAGATTGCCCAAATGATAAGTTCTGGCTGGCTGATCACTGTTTTACGTGAGTTCCAATGCATTGACCTTCTGTTCTTTTTTTGTTTTGATAAGCCCACCTATGCATTGATAACCTATAGAAAAAGGGAAAAAGAGAAACAAGAAGAAACCACATGAAGCTTCTGATTTAAGTAACTGAGATGTTTCCTTTCCTTGTTGCTAAATGATTGACTGTTTTTAGTTTTTATAGCGACCTATTTCTTAAAGCATTTCACTCTATAGACCTAACATTTAGAAGGTTCTTTTCGAGGATCATTGGATTTTCAAATGTATGCTCCATGAAAGGGTTCCAAAACTCAAAAAGGCTGCACCTTCATCAAAACTTAAAATCACTTACATTACCAAACTAAAGTCCTTACCAACATATAACTTGTTTTTTATTATTGAGGTGAGTGGGTATGATAATTATCTGCAGGAGGTTTGATATCTGTAGTCACTGTGTGTGGAAAGTTTGTTGTCATTCTCTCACATATGTGCTTGCAAGCATCTCATCATCTGACCTATTGTTGCAGGATCTCCTGGAAAAGCATCAGGTATAAGCTCACAACTATCTTGTCCCTTCAAACAATAGTTTTGAACAGTTTAAAGGATTTCTTTCTCATTCTCTGGGGAACTCCTTTGTAGCTTGTGAATTGCTGTTGTAATTCACATTGAAGAAATTTGTTGGCTTCTGTCAAGTGGTGAGATTGTTGTTTTCTTCTGAATCTTAAAATTTCTACATTCACGTCAGATGTTGAATATAGTACTGGAACTGAAAATCCAAGCAAGATTTTC
Organism: Solanum pinnatisectum; assembly: GCA_035578085.1. Taxonomy (NCBI): domain Eukaryota; kingdom Viridiplantae; phylum Streptophyta; class Magnoliopsida; order Solanales; family Solanaceae; genus Solanum; species Solanum pinnatisectum. The sequence goes on from CM069083.1 coordinate 16,379,899, forward strand.
ATTAACAAGCTTGAAGAACTGCCTCTGACTATCTGCCATTTGAATAAAAAGGTGAGAAGAAATATTGTGTACTGGTGTGCATTTGGAATTCCTTGAGCTTCTTAAATAAGATTTACTGGAAACTCTGTAACAGCTCCACCATAGTGGCTTCTCCGAAACGTTTGGTCATTTATTCCTTGCTGAAGCTACTGTTAGTTTGTACCACATGATGTTTTTCTCCAGGCCGAGCTTCAATGCATCCTCTGGCTTTCAACATGACCTTTTTTTAGTTTTATCTTAGTAAAATAATAGTTGTATTAACACGGTGGGGAAGTTACCACTATACAGGTGGTATACAAAAGTAGGGAGCCTACATAGGGTTGTGGATGTATGGTTGGTTCTACACAACCAGCCCCCAATCATCTATACCAACAGGAGCCTCATATTGTACAAAAATTGACTAGAAACAAAAGGCAGTTCCTCATTTGTACAAATTCAATTTTTCACACTTTGAGAAGCTCTTTTTTACTTTCCCCCTCCGAAGTACTGACATGATAGTGAAAGGGGCTACATCCAATGCTCTGTATCTTCTTTCCTTCTTTTAAAAACTAACTGAACATCACATCCTTGATGATAGCTGACATTGCCCACTGTATTCCCAACCAAGTTAGAAACTAGTGGTCGGCGTCTTCTTCGGAGCATTTTCAGTGAAACACACATGTATCACCAGCTAACATATGTTGTCCTTCTTTTCCTCATACGTTTAGATGTACGATTCCCCCCTTGCAGCACATTTGTTATTGGCCAGGTGGGGTTTCATCCCTTCTTCCGAGTGCTGGGAAATCTATACCGATCGGTGCTTGAACATTGTATCTTCTCTCCTTAGTAGTTTGTGGAAGGATTTCATCAAGCTAGTTTCACATCCCTTCCTTTGCATTTCCAAGCATCCTGGTCACCATGTGATGTTTTGCTTGTAGAGTAATTCAATGAAATTTTGGAACTCTTAGATCTCCCAATCTAATAGGTTTCTCGTGAATCTCAAATTCCAAAAGTTCCACTGTCTTGTGCCCTATGTACTTGAGTTATTGCAGTAACTCTCTGGCTCAATATGCTAAAGTTCATGAAAGGCATGACTGAGGGCATCGTCACTGCACCAACTAGGTTAACAAAAAAGTTACAAATGATACTATTTCCATTTCATGCTTTAAATGATGTTGCCATTGAATAATCCCCACCCAAAATATTTTTCTATAATCAGCATCCATAAGGCGACATGATGATGTCCACCCTCCACCTTCCCTCTTGGAGACCATACTTAGGTACAATAACTCTTCTTCCAAGGACCTGCACCTTGTTGCTGAATCTCTCTCTCTCCATTTACCTCTTGCTTCTTAGAATGTACTTTCATGTTATTTACTAGACCAGTTTACCCACCATTTTTCAGAAAGTTGGTGCTAGTATTTGTTCATATAAAACCAGATTCTTCTACCATGATATACAAGTCATTCTTTTGTTTTCTGTCTCCAGTTTTCCCCAATATCTTCAGCTGTCAGTGCGTGAAATCTTACCTCCCTCTCCACTTCACTATGGTCAATGAAGGTTATGCAGTGGTTTATTGGTGTGGGAAGGACATCTAAGTTAAAGAGGGTATTTTGTTGCTGATTACTTTGCTATCTTTTGATAGACAAGATTTGCTACAAGTCGCTACCATTCATTACTTCTGCTATTCTCTTTTTTTCCATATTGCTTGCTCATGATCAGCTTAACTGCTTATCATTATGGCATCGGATCAATTACTTGAGGGGCTTTATAAAATTTCATATTTTGCTGAGGCTTTTGATTCCATGGGATGATGGGATGATCCTGGTACATATTTCATCATCTTGAGTAAAAAGAATGCAATAAAGAGGAAGTGTATATGTCCAGAACCGTGAAAATTGTGGAAGAGTTTAGTTTCTCAAAGATCTTAGAATAGTTAGTTTCTTCTGTAGCTAATTGACTAATATCCTATCCAAAGAAATCATAAAAAACAAATCTTTAGTGAGAAATTGTACCCCAATTAGATATTGTTACTGATGTGTAAGAAACATATTTAGTGAACAGATTCCTCTTATTTATTTATTCACTGGCAGTGGCAGGAACATAGAGCCATTTTAATGCTGTCTAAACAATACTTAACTCTTGAGTGTAGTTTTTTTTATTGTTAAAAAAAAGTATAGTTAAGTAATGAAGAATTTTTTTTGTATCCTTTAGAAATTGTTTGGCAGCGTAACGATTAATGTTCTTAAGGGTTCTTTATTTTATGCTATGGGGTAAGCAGGCAATGGGCAAGGATGTCAAGACGGTTGGTTACTTGATGAAGCCTTCTCGTGAAGAAGATTTTGCCAAGGTCAGTTCTGGTGGCAAAATGAGTTGAGTACTTACTTATTTTGCATAAATGGTTGTCAAGCATCCAAACTTTTTGCATAATTTCAAATAGTTGATGTTTTGTGTATGTCTTCTCCATGATCCCCAGCTTAAAATTTTTGAAGTAGGGTTTTTTCTGTTGGTTCATATGATGAAATGTAGTTAGTGCTTTGCTTGACTTACGAACCTTTCATGATATGTTTTGAGACTTGACATATATTTCTTTTGTTTTGCAGAGAGGGGCATTCCCCATAAAACCTACACCAAACGGGTTAATTTTTGTGCCCCTTACCTACGAGCTCCCTATATCACAGCAGTTACAAGAAGTTGATGGTGTTCTACATAAAGCAACTGATGACATCATTACTGTTGAAATGAGCAGCTCTTCAGATTTTGAAAACAAAGTTACTTATACAGAGGGCATGCAAGAGTTACAAAGGTGACTTCCTGCTGTTAACTTATAATGGGTTAATAATATACTGCAGAATAGAAAAAGGGGTGATGATTCTTTACTATCTCTCCTTTAAGCGCCTTCAAACTTCTATCGCAACTACATGATAAGAAGGTAAAAACTTTCCCATACACTACATGATAAGAAGGTCAAAACTTGCCCGCACCAGTGTTTACATGTCATGGTTAAGTGATTAGTCGGAGAAGTGTTTGAGGAAACAAATACCATGCATCTATTTGTTTGGTGTAAACACCTGGTAGGGGTAAATTTCTACTTGATAAGAATCTCAATCTGTCATTTCTTTATGTGAATCGCCTTAGTACCCTTTATTTTGTCAACCTGAGAAAATTGGGTGTTAAAAAATTCATAGCTATATACTAGACACTGGAAGTCTGTCCAACTAAGCCCATCCTCAAAACTTCTAAGCATGAAGTTGTTAGAGGTAATCCAATAGAGACATACTGAGGACTGTTATGAGGGCCAAGAGACCCAATTGTTTATGCTAGAATTGAAAATCTAAAAGCTAAATAATATTAATAACACGATGTAGATGATAAGACCGTTTTAGCTAGCTCTAACTATGTGCCCTAGTTCATGTTTAGATCGGAGAGCTATACCCTGTCAGTCAAAATAAGTTTGTATCTTTACCTTATGCTCTGTAAAGCTCATGATGGCTTGGGGCGATCAAAAAGATTTAATGCTTTCATTCATTCTCTTATAGCCTCTCTGATAATGATAATCTGTTGATAGCAAAATGTGGATGCTGTTCATAGATCGTTGTAATTTCTTGATGGAAATGACTTTCTTCAAGCAGCTGAATGACATCTTTAATATTTTTGCATTATCTTTTTTTTTCCTGATTGTTTTTGGCATGTTTCTATCTAATCTGAAAGATGCATTGCATCACATTGTTTTCAGCTTGAACTGGTAATGAGTATCGAATTAATTTCTGGAAACTTGGATGGAAGTTCTGAAAAGCATTTAGAACTTTCTGTTTGAGCTGTAATAAGTTCATGTCAGAGGAGTTGGTTTAAATCACACTAAATCTCCTTTGGTTATTTTCTGTTCAGGTACATCGGATGCCATCCTGACTGTCGTGTGATTGACCCATTCACCAACATATATCCTGTTCTTGATCGGTTGAAAATACAGCAGATTCTAGGTGGTTTGGAAAATCTTAACAGTAAAAGCTGCAGTAAAATCAGAGGTCCCCATTTTCTAAAGGTCCTTTTTCCTTAATGGTACCCATGTTATGGGTACATTGAAAAATCTACGGTGAAATCTTTGTGACTTCAGTCCCTAATCTTTTCCTTATTGATTCATAATTGCATCATCTGTTTCTTTATTTTCTTCATTTGGCAGCCTACTTTTCTGAAGCTATGTTAAGCGAGGCCTTATTTTGGGGTGTCAGTTCCCACCAAGTTTATGGCTACAATGTGTTTTGGGTGGGATCAAGTGCTATAGGCTTTCTGCAATCTGAGTTGATGGTGTCTTTAAGTGGGGATAAGTGATAACTGATAACAATAGTGGATCAGCTTGGTTAGTCCAGGAGAGAGTTTTAGGCTTTTCCCACTTCATGAATGAGAAAGATCAGTCACTTTGTTGCTTTACAAGGGCCATCCAAGTTGAAATTGCTTGGTTGGGATGAAATTGTTTTTACTATGGAATTTTTTGTCCAACCAATCCAGTAGTTGATATGGTTATATAGAGCCTTACCTGAGAATAAAACATGGCCGAAAAGAAGGACAATATTATGCTACGACAAGTCATTTTAATTGAATTGTGTGCCACTGGTTTTTTGGTCTCATGACTCTCATTTGTTGCATATTCAACTATATAGTATTTAGATGCTTATGCATCATTTTTGGGTTTTGTTGTTTGCTCATTATGAGCTCTCTTCACAGTTAATGGGGACATCTTTTAGCCACCATTAGGCTGTAAGACTGTTTTCAAGAGTTTACCTGGTACCATTTTTGTTTAAAGTTAGTCATTTTGTTCTGTTCTTATCACTGCTTAGATCAGGTAGGTTAAATTTAAAGTTGAAAAATTTAATTAAACACAAATACTTAAAAGATTTTATCTGTATCTTATATTTCTTTGAGATTAAGATCTTTGTATCTGTTCCTGAAATGAAGCTCCTTTTGCCTCACTATTTAATGATCTAAAACCGAACTGTGAACCCAAAAACTGGATAAGAAAATGCTACAACACTTCAGTTTATGGTAGTTCACTACTCATTGCATCATTTATCATATAAATCTGTAGGTATGTGAACATCAGTTTTCTCTACTTGCTAGATGTTTGATTTAAAATGCATTTCTTCGTGCAGGTTGTCGATTTTAGTGAGCCCAAGTTGGAAGACAAGCTAGTCGATGCAAAACTGTCACTTCCGAACATTGTAAAACCCCAAGTTGCTTGTGGAGTTGCTGATGCTCACAGCATGGTAATACTGAATTCTCAATAATACTCTTTGTCCCTCTCTCTTTCTCTCTGTACATTTATATTTGGAACTTCTACTCCATAAAAGGTTTGGTATATGGATTCCTCCTTTTGATGTTATTAAATTTTTTAATCCTGTACTGACTATCTTTGCTTCAGCTCCAAGCTTTGCCTTTATATATCTCCCATCTTTTTTTTTTTTTTCAGTTGTCCTGTGAATTGTCGATTGATTTTGCATCTTTCTTTTTGATAAGTGATTTTTCTTGTATGGCAGTCTTACGTAGAATTTTTAATGGACAGGCCATTGTCTTTAAGGAAGACACCTACAAAGACCTCAATGTCCCTCTTCCAGGTATTGTGCAGGTAAACAAGGGGCTATATGTAATGGACATAATTTTTATCATCAGCCTCTTGAATGGTAGAACTGGTTTAACTTGAACATTCTAAGTTGGTGCCTTTGTGAAAGTGTTGCGTATTTTCTCATCCATATGTAAGATGCTTTCCTTATATGCAAATGAAAATGGGTAAGCACTTGATTGTATCAGATACGGATCAGATTTGCGAGATGTTTTGGAAGCACGGTTATTGTGCAAACAACAGTTGTCATCTAAATAAATTATTTCCTTCTAACATAAGCTTTCTCTTCCAAGTTAAATATGAAGACAAGTGTAACTGCAGGAATATGTGGATCATTCATCCACTATGTTCAAGTTTTACGTTGTTGGGAAGAAGATTTTCTTTGCAATTAAGAAGTCTACACCTAATGCAGATACCTTGATAAAGTTAGCTGAAGAAAAAGAGTTGAAGCCATTACTTTTTGATAGGTATTTTACCACTTCAAATTCCTCTTGCCTGCTGTATGCATTTTCTATGCCTCTTAAGAACACCTATTTTTGCAGTTTAAAATCTCTACCTGTTGACAAGCTAAAAAGCCAAAATGAAGATAATACACGGATTGATCATGAGCTAGTCACTGATGCTGCAAATTGGTTGAGAAGGGTGCTTGACCTTACTATTTTTGGCTTTGATGTTGTGGTAAGTACTTTCATATTCCTCACCCCTTACAACCTATGTTTTAGCTGATTAGCCTTTTGTCTTCATTTTTTCTGAGAGAAACAAATTGGATCAGCTTTAGGAGAATAAGATGTCCTTCATCAATAGCTGTTAAAAAGATATGCTCAAAGATACATTGTTTCCATCCATGCTATAAACCAACATCCCACTGAAATGCTTTAACTTATAGTAAGACTGAATCATCTAATAATCTCGCGAGAGCTGTGTGGTGAGGCGTCAAATAGGACAGGTTCACTCAGTGATTGTGGACAAGCATATATGTATGATTCTTCCCTATCCTTTTGTCAAAGTTCCAAGTACTGACAATCTCTAGTTGAAGAAAGATCTCTCCACCAAAATAAATTATTCCTCGACTCCCTCATGTAGTGCTTTGATTCTTCTTTCTGTCCACAACGAAGAGAGCGCCTTGTGCTAATCAGTTCGGCAATGTAATTGTAAAATGAATGTAACATTAAAAACAGACTTAACTCTTATCCGCAAGCCTCTTCTTTGGACCTTTGCCTATGGTGCCTCTTCTTTGATGTTCTATAGTTGCCTATTTGCTTTTGTGCTGTCGGGATAATTGATTTCTAACCGAAAGGTAAAAGGGAGAACCATATCAAGGTTTTACATAGCATTTGCCAGGGCCAAAAACGATCATATCCATGGTTTCGCTCTAAACTAGAAGTTCTCAAATCTCAGCTTCTTCTATATCCTTGTTGCTAAGCTGATAATTTTGCCACAAATAAGTGAAATAGAAAGTGATAAATAATAGTTAAAGAGAACAGGACTCGAGCAACACACGTTGTGATAATGACTTTTGAATCGAATCTCAGATCCAGGAAAGCACCGGTGACCATGTCATTGTTGATGTAAATTACCTCCCATCGTTTAAGGAAGTTCCTGATGAGGTTGCAATACCGACATTTTGGGAAGCCATAAAGGAGAAGCTGACTGGAAAACAAAGCACAGAAGCAGCAATATTATTGTAATATTCATCTTAGTAGCAGGACTAACTAATAAAAAGGTTATATCCAACAGATACTGACTACCCTTTTCTGTTTTGCTATTTGTGTTATCAACTGTAACTTATTCTGTAAATTCGAAATCCTATTTCATTCTGTTCAGCTTAAGTTCTAGCTTTGAACATTATCTATCTGCAGTTTCTATAATTTGAAATATCAGGAAGTTGATTTCCTTATCTCTCGTCCATCTATTTGGATTTAGGGGTGTGTTCAGTATGACGGAAAACTACTTATTTTCTTGTGTTTGGTAGCTTTGAACATTAACTAGTAGAGCTTGTTTTCCCTACTACTTTCATTATGGAGTTCATTTCCCCTATTTTTAATGAGCTTGTTTTTCTAGAAAAAATGTTTTCCAAAATATTTGACCAACCGAACATAAAAAAATTGGAAAATATTTACTGACCACATCCTTAAAGGAAAACAGGAGTTTGAAGAGTGGTTTTTGTATAGAAGAGATGTGTGTAGGGTTGCCACGACTCATGAGAGATGAGGGTTTTAAATCTCCCTAGATTTAAAATGTTTGGGCATCCTTTTTGGTCTTTCAAGTCTTGGTGGATAGAGTTATTCTGTTAGTATAAGTCAGTAAGGGAGGACTTAGGGTTGTTTTGTTTTAAGGACAAGAGATTATAATTTTGGGATTAATTTGGGTTAGGAGTTAGATTATAATTTTGAGAGTTGCTTATCCCATGTTTTGTAGGCAATTTTCGTGATTATTTATATCATAATATTATGGTAGGCTGAAAATTGAATAGACCACCTAATTTGGGGTGGACATGGTACAGTAACATATATATATATATATATATATATACACACACACACACACATATATATACTGACTAATTTACTAACTAGACTATATCTTAATTGAAATGTCTTTTGTGTAATTGATTAAAGCAAAGAATTGCGTGTACTTTCTTTTGAATATTTTTACATGTTTAATGTGTCAATATGATATAATTGAGACGTTTTTACAAATTTATAGTGATAATTCTCTATTATATGTAAGTCGTAGTCAAACAAACTATGATTATCATCAAAATTTAGCTTAAAAATATCGAATCATATTAAATTAATTTGTTACGATAATAATATAATATTGAAAAAAGACATAAAATCGTTTGAAACATTACGAATTTCAAAAAGACACCTTAACGTTGCAGGTGTCCTATTACCCCATAAAAATATTATATATCTTTATAAATAGACTTGACCCATTTTCCCTTAATGTTTGTGAACACGCAAATATCAGCGCGTGAATGTGTCAATTTACTTCCCAAAACCAATTAAAAAATGTCATATTTTAGTTTATTTCTCTATTAATTAATTAAATCTTTAAATACACCATCTTTCCCAAATTTTCAATAGAGTTTATTCTTCAGTTCTGCTATCAAACTCAATGTAAATTGCAATTTCATCCAAAAAAGAATAACATGATAGTCTCACAATACAAGTACCATTGTACAAGAGAGAACACAAATTTCGATAACGATGCAAATCAGAATTAGAATCTTTGTACCGAATTTCGACAACAATGCCGACCCCATTCTACCGTTAATTAAGACATTAGCTTCCCCAAATTTTCAATAGAATTTATTTTTCAAGTTTACTACCAAATTTACTGTAAATTGCAATTTCACCTGAAAAAGACTAACACAAAACGATGTTGAATTATTAATTGGATATAATGACCCTGACCTATCTTTATTTTTCTAGGGTAAATCAGCCTCCATTGTCGCCGGAGCTCAAAAAAGGGTTTGTTTCCCCAACAAATCACAAATACATGAAGAAAATAATATGCTTTTTATCAAACACTAGATAAATATGAAATCCCAACCTATTAACCTTCAATCCCTTGTTTATTTAGTTAAAATGTCGAGCAAATTTTAATGAAAAAGAAGAGAGAATCTGAAAAATGAAAAAGAAAAGAGATGGAAGTGCTTTTGTTAAGATTCAGATTGGGTTATCCTCACTTTTATTTATTTTTAAATTTAGTTAAAATTGGTCAAGGGGGTGGCCATCATGTGCTCTTCATAGATGAGAAAATGGGTCAGAATGATCTATTTACAAAGATATTTAATACTTTTATGGGGTAATAGGACACCTGCAAAGTTAAGGTATGTTTTTGAAAATTCGAGACAACTTCAGTAGTGACTTTATGACTTTTCTCTATAATATTTTTATAAACAAAAAATTAAAAATTATCAAACCAAAATTTTTAGTATTGTCTCCAATATAATTTCAAGGTGAATGTTAGCCACAGTTTGGAGAATTATTAGTTTGGTATGTGTTGGATCTTTGGCCTACACCAAGAAATGACTTGATTAGTGTCTGAATAATTGTGTTCATTTGAAAATAAATAAAAATTGAAATGTATACATACCTTTAATTTGATTTTAGCTAATATTTATGTTTTTTTATTTTAGGTGTGCATGAATAAGCATTTAAATTTGTATAAACTTGAGCAACTAGACACATGTGTTCTACATGACGTTCTGCGTAGCAATTCACATTCTACGTGTATTATGCCACATAGAACACATATGTCTACTTGTTCAATTTTATATAAATTTAAATGTCTACAAATGTACATCAACAATTAAAAAAAAATAGGATTAATATTAGCTAAATCCAAATTAAAAAATACGTTAATATATTATGCGATAAAAATAATATGTTCATTGTAAAGGCAAAAAGACAAAGAACTTCAAAAATATTTATTTCAATTAAATCTTTTAAGGTACATCATCACCAACCCATTCCCTACCACTGTCCAAACAAATAGATTATTTAGTACTTATTGGGAAATAGAGTTGCAGCCTAATAAAAATGTCGGTAAACTTTTTTTTCTTTTCGCATTTATTATTTTAGGGGGGAAATATTCGGAAATCATTACATTTTAGTGATATTTTCATAAAAAAAAAATAGTAATTATAATTTGTCTAATTATTATTAATAATAATTGATTTAGAGAAGAGAGAAGTGAGTGAGACAACGGAAAGAGATATGCAAATACAATTTATATCTCAATTGAAATTGAGATATATGAATCATATATACACATTACACAATAACCTCCTCTCTCTCTCTCTTCCAAATCTTGCTCTCCTCTCTTCTAAATTTGCATACAGATATACAAGTACACACAAACTTTAAAATTGAAACATAGACACACTTAGATACATATTATATCACAACCACATCATTGCATGCAAGGTGAGTAGACATGTTAACGTTCAGTCATAGTGACTACTGGCTAGTGACAAAAAAAGTTGTTGAAGACCTATAAACATAACATTTTCTGATAATAGTTATATTTTTTTATCCTGATATATATATATATATATATACACACACAATATGATAATAGTTGTATCGATATTTTTTTACAAATATATAATTTTAATTTTTTTTAATACAACGATAACATTGGATGTATCAATTGAAGAAGATATAGTCTGATCATAGGTGTATCAATTTTTTTTTATATCACAAACACAATTTTTTTGAAGAGACACTGATTTTTTGTGAATATTTTTGACTTCTTTATCATTATTCAACTTAAATTAAAGATGAGGGGATTGTCTTTATATTTATTTATGTATATTTTCTACTCATTAATTTGGATAAGAATATATCCATTAATTTGAGTATTTAATATAGTGATTTTTAAAGTGCTTTCACAATCTACAAATAGGATTGTCATTTACTAATGTAAAAGACTTGAAGACGATTGAATAAAATGATCTCTACATTCAATTTTTCATATCTCTTGGCTATATTTCTTGTAGTATATTATTTATATTTTAAAACGAATGAATATTTTTTTAATTCTTTATCATTATTCCACTTATCTATAATTTGAATTTGAGTTGAAAAATAATTTTTTTTATTGATAAATCTATACTTTTTTTTAACTATTCAAGATTGAATTACGTTTTCATTCTTTAATGAAAAATTTATATTGATATGCAATATTAAGAAAATATTTACCATCTATAGTAACAATATTTTCTTTTTCACTGGACATTTATAATACAATTTAATATATGTTATGGAGAACAATTTATGAAACACATATAATACAAATTTTATTAATGGATAGTATATTTATAACACACTTTAATACACTTCTAATACATTGTATCAATTTCTCACTAAGCAAGCATAATATATTTTAAAACACTTATAATACATATGTATTGTATGCATAATTCACTTTTAATACATAGTGTAGATTTATCATAATATTGCTAGATATTGTTATGATTGTTAATAAATAAGAAGATATCTCTAAAATCAGCAGTTATTTATTAAAAAAATACCCGTGCGTACAATACTTTTGTGTTTCCGAGCTAAAGTTCTAGCACAAGAAAGTCGAAGTATATACTTTATTCGATATAAAGTCTTTTTTTTTTTTTTTGGAAGATCCGCTATAATAATGAAATTCTTTTTTGCATATACGCCCAAATCGATCCCAAGTAATTTTTTCTCTTTAACTGAGTAGTATATCACTAGCTGGGCAAAGCTTGTGCATAGCACAGGCCCAACATGTTATTTATTTGAGAGTAATTTGTGTGCACTGACTGTGAAACTATTTTTACACTGTCATTTAACTCTAAGGCACACAAAAAGCAAGTTTTTCAATTTATTTTTTACTTCTTATTTAATTGAACATTAATATTAAGTATATATCAGTATAAGGCAACTAGGATTCTAAATTAATTTTACCAAATTAGTTTATGATTCTATTTTGGACTTACTAAAAATATTTCATCATCGTTCTTGTTTCATCGTTTCTTCAAATCACCATCCTCCACCATTGAAGCAATTTAAAATTTTCATCAATGAAATCTATGGTAACTATTTATTCATTATTTTTTCTATTTCAGATTTTAATATGTGAACATGGAACATGATTCCACTTATAAAGACATAGTTACTTTTTATTATCATTCATCATATTTGATATACTTTACTTTGAAAAATACTCGAATTTAATAATAACTTAAGATAAATAGTTTATAAAGAACTTTTTATCTTGAATAATATAGTTTTTCAAGTCCAACGATTATGGAGCATAAAAAGAAAAAATAATAATAATAATAAATGAGTACATTAAAATATAAAAAAGAAATAGATTAAAAATAAAGTTTAACTGCTGACTATCAATGTTAAAGTTAATTGACTGTGTAAAATTTTTTTTTACACAATCAGTGCACACAAGGTTTAGTCAAATATATAGTAAATATCAAGTGTGCGTACTCACTCTTCAAAATATTACACCATACTATGACAACATCTAAAAAATTATATTCTATATTCATCATTATATCTTAGTTACAATTACATACACTTCAAATGCTGGGTATCTAAACACATTTTATTAAGTTGATGCAAGTTTTTTTCTCCATCACTCTAGAAGGTGTATCCTGCAAATGTAAATTATTAAAGATTGTAGCGCAAAGACATCTAAGGAAAATTACATGATTGAGAACATTATAAAGGATACAATGAAACATATCTTGAATTGATCAAAAAGAAATTGACAGTTATATCAATTAATTAGCTGCCTTTTTTTTTTTTTATTATTTTTTTATTATGTATTGTTGACTCTTCTTGATCTCGCGGTCATGGGCTAAGGAAGAGGGAATTTATCATGTCACTTAATCACTTCAACTGAACTTTGTTCATTTTATACATTTTTATCAGGTTTAGATGTGTTATTTTGAAACTTTTTATTGATATGATAAAGTGAGTGTGATACACTCATCAATGATGCGTGAAAGACTTATAGTTAACCATTTTTATTTTATTTTTCTCTTCTTCTTCTCCTCCATTTCTCAAGCTACCACCTTCTACCATTTTTTCAAACTTGAACTTCTAAAATGAATGCCAATTTTTTTTATTCAAATTTGTTTTTAAACTATAATTTTTTTCTTCTTTATTGTATTGCTTTTCTAAATCTACCATCACCAACCTCCACATTTTTTGTCAGAAAAATATTTCATAATTTTTCTTTCTTTCTTTCTCTTCCTCCCCCCTCTTTTCTTCGTACAAATGCATACTAGAGTCATCAAATGGACAGTGCAGTGTGATACAACAATCACTTATTTCATTCAGATTATTGGACACAATATAACACTATTTGAAGCAAGGAGAGGGGTAAGAAAAAGAGATCCAACCTTTCCTTATCTATTTGTATCAGTTATGAACTATTTGACAAGAATTTTGAAGACAATTCTGATCTCCACTATCATCCTAAATACAAAAATTAGAGGATAGTGCAGTTGAACTTTGTTCATAATTTATTGATGTTCTGCATATGAGATATAAAATCTGTGAAGTGTTGCTTTATGATGTTCTCTTCTTCAGGCCTGGTTACACATATATATAAGAGTAGTGTCTATTTTGGTGGAGTTAAACTACAGCTACAAGACCATATATTGGAGGAATAGGGGAGCCCTCTTTTAGATATCTTTGAGTACCTTTGAGTACTAAAAAGATATCTATAGTCCAATGCATGCCACTTTTAGATAAGATTCTTGGTAAGATTATAAGCTGGATTACTAAATTCTTATCATATGCTGGTAGAGATCAACTTATCAAGAGTGTATTGTATGCTATTCAAATGTTTTGATCTCAACAATTTGCCCTTCCCCAAAAATCATTCAAACAGTGAAGGCTATGTGTAGAAGATTTCTATGCAGTGATAATATTGAGACCTCAAGAAAAGCTTTGATTGCATGCGAAAAGACGTGTAGCCCCAAAGCAAGTGGAGGTATGAATTTTCTTGACATGCATGGAACAAGGTTGCTATTGGTAAACTACTGTGAAATTTATGCCAGAAAAAAGACAAGTCATGAATTGCTTGGATTCATTAGCTATTATGGGCAGAATGATGTATGGAACATACAAGCTAAACAAGCTTCTTGGGTGGGACAAAGAATTCTTGAAAGTTGCTAAACATGTACAATAGGTTAGTTATACTAAGACATGTGTAAGAGGCCTGAAAAAGTACTCTATTGACAGAAAAAGGTAAAATGGAGAGGGTAGAATGGAGATTACTGGTATGGACAAACATTGAAGCTCCTAAATGATTGTTCATTCTGTATCTAACAGTAAATAGAAGGCTTGTAATTACACTACTTGTCCTTTATGTCAGCAGGAGAATGATGATCTTGATCGCCTATTCTATCTGTGTACATATGCTCCAGAGGTCTAAACTAGTGTATCAACTTGGCAAGGGTGGTTAGTAGAGACACTATGAACCGGACAGATGAGGTTCAATGAGTAATCAAGTTTATGAAGGGCAAGATTTATACAACACTCGTGTATAAATTTGCACCGACTAACACAATTTATTGTTTATGATTAGAGCGCAATAACAAAATCTTCCACCAGAAGCAGCAACCAACAATTCACTTATCTGACACATCATTCAGAAAATTCACGGAAGAGACAGTAGACATTCTCGAGTAACTGCTCGAATGCATGATTTGAAAATATATCCATAGAATATAGCTAGATTAGTTATAATTGTCAAGTTTAGCAAGACTAAAGCTTAAGTCCATACCTATTTTTTCTTGATTACATTTACTTGATATATAAAATTTACTTACCAAAAATTAATAATATATTATGCTATTTATTTATGATGGAGGTGGAAAAGAGAAGAAATAAAGAGTAAACGGAGTCAATGATTTGGTCCCATCAATTCCAAATAACAGCATTGAGTACTTGTCTACTTATACTTGCTTTAAGCTCAAAAATCCTTTTTCATTGTTTTCTCTATGAATGAAGAACTAATATTTTTTCTCTAAACCCTAACAAGATTTTGATCGATTATGGCTATGGAAGAATCGGCAATTGCCGTAGATTTACTCACTGATTCATCGGCTACATCTCCACCGTCTGATCACACCGATTCTTGTTCTTCACCGTCTGATCTCCCTTCCCCCACCAGACTTAACGCGTTGGCGCCGGCATTCGTTCCGCGAAGCTCATCGTCGTCGGCGTCGATTTCTCCTACGCCGTCTATGACAGATTTGAATCAGGCCGGTTTTCATTCGGTTCGGAACCATTATGTATATGCTCCTCAGTTGCAGGTTCAATATCCATCACCGTATTATGGCGGTGGTGCACAAGAGGTCGGTGGTGGTGGTGCAGCTGATTTAGATCATGCTAGTGCTAGTAAACGTGGAGGGTTAACTGATGAAGCTGCTCTAAAGATTGTTAATCAAGTAAGCATAAAGTTTTATGTATATTTACTCTGATTCTTACTCTTGATTAGGAGAAAACTGGATTTGTTCTAAAAGATGAATTATTGAGTATTGGAATGTAGCCGCCTAGATGTAGTGGAGTGGTAGTAGTAGTAGTTCTTTCTGTATTGAGTATTTGTGATCAGTCTTCGCACACTTGACTAATTCCACTTGATACTTGCCACCACTCATGAGCAACTGATGAGATGTGAAGAAATCACATAGTGTTTTTGTCTCTACTGGAATTTGAACTTGAGACCTCATGGTTCTTATTCTACCTCATTGATCACTAGGCCACATCCTTGGGTGCCCTGAATTATTTCTTATGTTGCGTTTGTTTCTTTAGAGTTTTGGTTCTATGCAAATGATAAATTGAAATTTGGGTATGTGTTTAGAGTTGCATATATAGTGTGGATTTTATATATGATTGAGTAGAAGTGTGCATTACTGATTTATTTCTTCATAATTCCGTTGAGCTTATAGTACTAGCTGTAAGTAGATAACAAATTGATACTGCGATGTACATTCTTAACTTACCGAACTCTTTTGAAGCTCAAAGATAGTGCTGCTAGATTTTCTAAGTTTGTGTTAAATTGTATAAGAGTAAGACACGGTGTGTTATTTCTCTGTGTATTATACTAATTCCGATGTGTTTCCGTTGTCTGTAGGTGGAGTTCTATTTCAGTGATTTAAATTTGGCAACAACTGATCATTTAATAAAGCATATGCTCAAGGATCAGGAAGGTTACGGTAAGTTGTCCTTTAGCCATTGTTTTGGACGGTGAAAGGCGACAAAATGCGAGAAGGGCAACACTTCATTAATACAAAAGAATTATAATATTTAATTACATATATAAATAATCAAAATCTCAATAGCAATAACAAATTAGCAAATATTTAAATCTAAAAATTGAAAATAGATAGTACATACTAAAAGTCTAGATCTTGAATGAGAAAAACAGAATAAAAGTCAAAACAATGAGAAAACAAATAGAGGTAAAAGTAACTCTGAAGTCTGAAGAAGGAGAAGGAAAAAGAAGCAAAGGAAGAAGAAAAGAAGAATCATGTATTGGTTGGACCTTGGAGTCGTCGGAAAAGGTTGGCTGGTTGCCGGAGAAGTCTAGTCGAGTCGACTAGTAGGTGTCGCAGTCTAAGAGTGCAGATGTGCAAATTTGGAAAGAAAACCCTAAAATTACCTTTTAACTTTTAAAACCCTAAATTGGTAGTCTTTTTTTTATGAAAATACACGCATCTTGCCTTTGTCGCCTTTTGAAGATCGCCTTGCCACAAAGCAAATAGGCAATGAAGGGTTGCCTCGCCTCTCGCCATTGGCGACGAGGCTATCGTCTTTCACCACACTGCCTTGAGCCTTGACTTTGTGTGATAAAGGGTGGGGTGGGTGGGTGGGGGTGAGGTCCTTAGCCTTTGTGCTTCGAGTCTCTCCTTACTAATTTTTGTTTTATAGATATTTGAAGTATTCTTAAGACAACCTGGACTTCTTTTCTTTGCTACAGTACCAATATCTGTGGTTGCGTTGTTCAAGAAGATTAAAGCTCTTATACGTAATCATGCACAGCTTGCTCAAGTTCTGCGGAGCTCTACAAAGCTGGTGAGTTTTTCCTTTTCACCTTCCACCCCTTTCCCACCCAAAATTAATCTCGCTGCCTATGTTAAGTATTTTTCTTTTGCTAATCACACGTTTCCACCATGTAAGTTCCAGCATAATTTCTCTCAAACACACAGCTCCTCGTTAATTTACTCATTTTAATGTATTTCTTTGTTTGGTTTTTGTCCTCCTAGGTTGTTAGTGAAGATGGAATGAAGGTTAAACGCAAAATTCCTTTGACCGAAACCGACTTGGAAGAATTGCAAGTAGGTCTCTTTTTGTTTCTAGCTGTGCTGATTTACAACAAACAAAGTTTGATGGAACATTTATTTCCATCTAGTAGTTGATATCAGATATTTATCAGTATTTTGTTGTTCTGGTTCCTGTTTGTCATTTTTAGTCTCGAATAGTGATTGCTGAAAATTTGCCTGAGGATCATTGCCATCAGAATCTCATGAAGATTTTCTCAGCAGTTGGAAGGTAGAATACTTTTTATGGTCTATATGTTCAGAAGATATGCTTAACATAAAATATCATCAGCCTTTCTAAAACTCTTGCTTACTGCATCAGCGTTAAAATGATACGCACCTGCTTACCTCAGTCTTCCAATGGTGGGGCATCTTCAGGATCTAGAACAGCAAAGTCAGATAGTGCGCTTCACAGCAACAAGGTAGGCATCAGATGGTGTGATTTACTTGCTGATAGTGCGATATAGTAGTTCATTCATCCATGTGAAATCTTGAACTCGATGCCTTCGCCCAACTACAGCCAGAATTAACTTAAGAAATGGTTAATGTCATGTTCAAGTTGTTTATATTCTGTTTTTGGTAAATAAAGCTCGACTTTACTACCAATGCGAGTATACAAAGAACAATAACTGGAATAAATTGGTACTGCTACATAGTTCTGGAGTCTTGCATATAAAATAACAAAGGGTCTATATTTGTACTTGGTATAAAGTATTCCTTTTCTAGAATCTGAATTGAATATCTGAATGCAGTTACACACATTTGTGGAATACGAAACCGCCGAATTGGCCGAGAGGGCAGTGAGTTAATATAATGTTGTTTCTAGTAACATTTTCAATATCTCCGTCTCTGGCATCCTATAATTTCTTTTGTGATCTTATGTTACAGGTTGTAGAATTAAATGATGATAACTGGAGAAATGCTCTGAAAGTTCGGTTACTTCTCAAAAGCTCAGTGAGTCTTGAACAGTCTTTCCCTTCTCTTTTTAAGGAGCATATTATTCTGTTTATCATTTAGTGAAAGAAGAATGAGCATATTCAGAACTGATGATTAATGTTACTGACATCATTTAGATATTCAAGACTACATATTTGTAGTCCAAGTTTGTTCTGAGTGCACCGAGATTTGTTTATCAATTATGCATCTAAACAACTCCAAGGGATTGATTGTTCTGAAGCATCGGAAGGAAAAGAAATAGATCGACAAGGAAACTTTGAATTTATAAGTCATATCTTATTATGTTATTCATTGTTTCCAATCCATCCCTTGCCTTTCCATTCAGAAGCAGTCATTGCTGAAGAATATCTATGGTTGGATACCGGAATCTCCCTTGGCAGTAGTAGGAGTAGCTTTTGGGCTTTACCTGTTACCAGATCCAGTGGATCTTACCCAATTTTTTCACTTACTAAAAGAAATAGTTTCTTGACTAATGTTCCAGTTGTGAGATAAGTTCAAATTAAGCCTTTTTGCCATAAATAAATATTACTGGATGTATTTGATTTTCATTTTTATTACTATCATGTATGTAAGGATTTTGGTTAAACTCACAGGAAAAATCTGGTCAAGCTCAAGGGAAAAAAGCTGGTCATGAAAGTGAAAACTTCAAGGGGGATGATGGTTCTGCATTAGAGATCAACGAGAAGCTTAATGAAGAGTCACACCACCATATTGATGCTAAATCCAATGAGCTTGCAGTAAGTGAATCTCCTTTTATTCCTAGAACGTGGTGTGATATATCCTGTTAGTATTTAGTAACTGCACCACTTAATCCTGCAGAGACTAGTTTTCAACAAGATTTATACTGTAGTCGGTGTTCTCATTTTTATTTTACATCTACAGGAAGAGCATGGCAGTGATGGGCAGAGGCGTGGTCGTGGTCAAGGTCGGGGTCGGGGTAAGGGACAGGGTCAGAGACGTGGACGTCCCCAGTCTCATCAAAATAATCGTGGAGGTCATTTAGGAGCTCCCATATCAAACCTGAATCGTGGAAGCAATGTGCGAAATGCCCTCTCAAATATCAATCGTGCTGGTCTAGGGCAGCCTGTTCTTGAGCAGTCAGCAGCACCCAAGCAATCTTCTGTACCTCGCATGCCAGATGGCACTAAGGGATTCTCCATGGGCCGAGGCAAATCGATGGCTATTATAACTATTTGATAACTTCCTACTTACCTGAAATTGGTGTGGATGAGAGGGGATATATCTTGTTCGTGTGATGAAATACGCTATGGTTGATTTGGCCGTTTGAGTTACAAATCAAATGAACCTTGTAAGAAAGCTGCACCAGAGATGTTTGGATGTAAAAATGCAGACAGTACAGGATTAACAAAAGCTTATATAGAAAAAAGTTGAGAATTATACAGCTCTAGTTTTCTCCAGCTTTGACTCTATGTGTGATACAGTAGACACTAGTCAATCAGGCAATATTCATTTCATCTTTAGGCCCTTTTTTTGGGTACATTTTTAGGCCTGTGTAAAAACTAAATGAGGCATATTGCACTATACTATAGCAATGGTGCTACTTGCCAAGTGCGAATCTGTGGCCTAATCACCTTGCTCTTATAGAAAGAAAATATTGGCACCCAAATCAAGCCAAACAATTTGAAGCCCACCCACCAAAATGCATATGTGCATTAATAAATGAGCACAAGTGTATAAATATTGAGCTAAAAACACAAATTTCACTTGCTTAGGTCTTAATTATGTGTCCATATCATTTTTTCTTTGCCAAATGCATGTATCTAGAGCACTTAGATATGTGCATATAGGATGTATAAGCATCAAATTAGGTGTAATTTATTCTAGATACATTGTATCCAAGTGTGGTTCGCATGTATACGGGATAAACAGATTCTCTCACTCGTCTCTCTCCCTATGTATTTGTTATCAAGGATACATATATCTAGTTAGTATAAAAAGTGCACTAATACATTCGTCATGTATGAGAGAGAGAGAGCAGAAAAAGAGGGAAAGAAGAAAGAATGGAGAGAGCGGGAAAAACAAGGAGAGAGCGAGGGGATGGTGTTTCTGACTTAAAATTTGATATGAAATTATTAATAAGTGAGATATATAATAGTTTAAAAATAGAGAAGACTAGTATATATACGATAGAAATGTTTGTGTACTTGGGTAGTTTTTTCATAAATATTAGCTTTAATTTTGAGCTGTCATTTAACTCGTATCGTTTTTTGGGGGGCAAGACACTCATTTGGGAACAATTTTGACATAATCATTTTGACTTAAGATTTTTTTTATCTGAATAATGACCTTGTAAAGGCCAAATATGAATCATTTTTGTCTAAGTTTGGTATGACTTGTCAAGGTTAATTTAGAACCTTCTCTACTGAAGTTATTAACTTGATAAAGTCAAATTTCATATCTTTTTAGCTGAAATGACCCTCAAGTCTTTAAGAAAATTGTTTGTCTATGAATTTCAAGTGTATTATTTCGTTTGGTCTTTCTCAAAAGGCATTGTCCCTTTTGACCTTTTTACTTTTAAAAAAATAGCTCTTCTGACTTCGAATTCAACTTTATTCTATCCGCCTATATATTTAAGGGTAGGATGCTTTCTCTCTCGGTGCACGTTAGCTTAACCTGCGCCTACCATGGGTAAGCGAGTTCGTATGCCTACACGAAAAGCGTTAATGGCAATGGAAGCACAACAGATGAAGGGGAACTTTTCAGCGAGGTCGAAAACAAGGTCAGGGAGGAGGGAAAACAGCGGAATCAAGTAAAATAGCAATGGAATCTAGCATAAAAACAATTGGGCCAAAAGGTACAGATGAATCGAGGAACAGTGTGGAGGTTATTTCAACGCAGTTCAAAAACAAAGCATCAATAAGCAGGGAAAAATAAAATGAGCTGGTGGAAATGCAGAGCAATGGAATAGTACCATGCAAAGGAGATTTAGTGAGAGAACATCAAAAATTAGCAGAAGCAAGTTGGAAGGAAATCACACTGTCTAACAGCGATAGAAGCCCTATGGATTCTAGAAGCAGCAAGCAGTCATTGGCAGATGAGGTGGAGGAAGAAGATGAACTATTAGGTAAACCTAAATCGATTTGGGATAATTTTGATATTGCAAAGTTGTCGAATGCACGATATAAATTAGACTATGTTACTCCAACAAAGAAGGGAGATGTTGCTGAGATTAAATTGAAAGATATTAAAGCTGAGATATTGTATTAGGGAAACGCTGTGGTGTGTAATGTGCTGGGATCATCCTCATTTTCAAGTGATACAGGGTTACATCCAAAGGTTATGTGGAAAGCATGGAATATATAAGGTGGAAATGCTAAGGAATGGTGTGATTGTGGTAAGGTTTGAAACATTCATTGGGAAACAAGAGGTTTTGCAGGGAGGTATCTACGACTTTGACAACAAACCATTTATTGTCAAAGAATGGACGCAGGAGCAAGAATTTACTAAGGAGGAGCTAGAAACTGTCCCAATCTGGATTAAATTTCCTGGGCTTGATTTCAAATACTGGAGCAGGGCAGGATTAAGTAAGATTGGAAGCTTAATAGGGAAACCAATGATGGTGGATCACAATACAGAGGCAAGAAATGGGTTGAACTTTGCTCGTATTCTAGTGGAGGTTGAATTAGGTGCACAATTACCAGATGTAGTAAAATTTACGAATGAGAAGGGTAAACTGATTGAACAACCTGTGCAGTAGACTGGAAGCCTACACTCTGTAAGTTTTGCAAAAAGTATGGGGATGATGAGGAGGTATGTCGAGTGAAGAAGAAAGGACCTAAGCTTAATCAGCAAAAAGATGAAGGTAAGGAGGAAGCACAAAATAAGCAATGGCAAAATAGAGCAGGGCAAAAAGGAACAGAGATACAACAACCAGCAAAAGGGCAACTGGTGGACAAAGAGGCAACTAGCACCAGGGGAGAATGGCAGACCCCAGCAAAAGTTGGGAAATCTACTCCAAATACTCCCCCTGGCCAATCATCTTGTATTGACAGCACTAATTCGTTTCAGATTTTGCAGAAGAAAAATGAGATGCAAGTTAGTGCTAGGACTGTGGGTGGACAGACTATTTTTAAGTCTGGGAATGGTTTATCTCCTAAGTTGGAATGTAAGGGGTCTTAACGGCTCGAATAAGCAAAAGGAAGTTAAATTCCTTTGCAATGAAGAAAAGGTAAGCATGATAGGTTTACTGGAAACAAAAATAAAAAGTGGAAAGATCGAACAATTGGCTTCTAGAATGTTTACGGGCTGGGAATATATTACTAACCTGGAGAAACACTATAATGGTAGAATATGGATAACATGGAGGCCGAATTTCTATCAAGTTAACATCATTAGCATGTCTGCACAACAAATATCTTGTGAGGTATTGTTTATTCCTCTACAAATCTCCTTTGAAATTTCATATATTTATGCTTTTAATAGTAGGGATGAAAGGATGGAGTTGTGGGAAAGCTTGGTAACACAAAGTAAAAGATGCACCAAACCTTGGCTGGTATTAGGTGATTTTAACTCAGTACTGAATTCTGAGGACAAAATAGGGGGGAACCCAGTTACATGAGTTGAAATTATGGACTTCAATGAATGTGTACATGAATGTGGGTTGTTGGAATTTCCAAGTCAGGGGAATAAATATACATGGAGTGACAAACATGAAGAGTGTAGAATTTTTTCAAAAATAGATTGGATATTCATGAATAGAGAATGGTTGGACACTATGCCCACTTGTAAAGCCTTGTTTTTACCGTAGGGTATAAGTGATCATTGTCCTGCAAAAGTGATGTTAACTGAGGAATGCAAGACTAGGAGAGCCTTTCAATTTTGTAATGTGTGGAGCAAACACCCACAGTTCAAAATAATTGTGCAGGAAGGATGGAATGTAAATATAGAGGGGTGTATGATGTATAAAGTAGTGAGGAGATTGAAGCTGCTAAAAAAGAAGTTGAGAACTCTACACTCTCGAGCTTTCCAAAATATTGTTAGTGAGGCAAATGAGGATAGGGAGAATCTAAAGCTGGCACAATCACAACTGCAGACTGACCCTGGTAATCTAGAGCTCCAACAGTCTGAAAGTGATCTGTATAAAAATTCAGGAGGTCCTCTTACATGGAAGAATTATTCCTTCAGCAAAGAAGTAAGGCTACATGGATAAGGTTGGGAGATGATAACACTAGATACTTCTATTCAGTCATAAAATATGGGAAGTTAAAGCATGCCACAACACAATTAAGAGACACAGCAAGAGAATGGCAAACTGACCCTGCTATTATTGCTGCACCTTTTGTGGAATATTATAAGGGAATACTGGGAAGTACCACAGTGCATAGAAGGCCAGCAATGGGGGACCTGATAAAAAATGGGAGGGTGCTTACTGAGGAGCAGCAGTGTGAACTAATTAAAAAGATAGATCCAGCAGAAGTAAAAAAGGCAATGTTTCAGATAGACAACAAGAAGAGATTTGGTCCTGATGGGTATGGTAGTGGATTTTACAAAGAAGCTTGGTCAATAGTGGGTGCAGATGTTACCACTGCTGTCTTAGAATTCTTTCAAAACAACAAAATACTTAGGCAGATTAACACTACAAGCGTAGCACTAATTCCCAAGATAGATAAGCTTGAATATGCTAGTCAATTTAGGCCTATCTCATGTTGTAATGCCATTTATAAATGCATTTCCAAATTAATCTGTAGTAGGCTAAAGTCAGCAGTAAATCATCTTGTAGCAGAAAATCAGTCAGCATTTGTTCAGGGAAGATCAATGATGCACAATGTGCTGATTTGCCATCATATTTTGAGACACTACAACAGGAAAAATGCATCTCCTAGATGTCTTATGAAGATAGATTTGAAGAAAGCATATGACATGGTCAGTTGGGAGTTTCTGGAGAAAGAACTCACTGCTTTTGGGTTTCCTGGACAATTTATTCAATGGATTATGTTGGGAGTCACTACCACCATGTTTTCAGTTAGAGTAAATGGGGGTACCCATGGTTTTTTTGCTGGAAAGAGAGGGCTGAGGCAAGGTGACCTTGTATCTCCTCTATTGTTTGTACTTGTGATGGAGTACCTGTCTAGAACTCTTCATACTATGAGTCAATTACCGGACTTTAAATATCACCCAACGTGCAAGAAGCTGCAACTTACCCACCTAATATTTGCTGATGATCTAATGATTTTTTTCAAAGGTAATGTGACCTCAGTGAATAGAGTGATGGAAGCATTAGCTCACTTTAGTACAGTCACTGGTCTGGAGGATAATTTGGAGAAATCAACTGTGTATTTAGCTGGAGTTTATGAGGATACAAGAAGCAGAATCATTGCAAGAACTGGATTTTCAGAGGGTGCTTTTCCCATGAAGTATCTAGGTCTTCCGTTATCTCCAAAGAAATGGAGGAAGATAGAATGCCATACTTTGATAGACAAGATCACTCAAAGAATAAAAGTGACATACTCTAAGCAACTTTCCTATGCTGGTAAACTACAAGTGATTAATGTTGTGCTTTTCTCAATTCACAGTTTTTGGGGGGCAGTGTTTATGCTACCCAGAGCATTCTAAAGGAAGTTGATCAGATTTGTCGAGCATACTTATGGGGTAGTAGTGTAGAGAAGAAGAAAGTAGCATTGATTGCATGGGACACAGTGTGTTTTCCCAAGAGACAAGGAGGACTGAATATTAAAGGTTGCATCAATTGGAACAAAGCATCAGTGGGTCATTTACTGTGGCAAATAATTGTGAACAAAGAGGCACTCTGGGTTAAATGGGTCCATGGTATATATATGAAGACTGATTCTATATGGAACCACAAACCTCCCATTGATAGTAGTTGGTATTGGAGGAAAATTAATGCACTTAAAGAGAAAATGCAAAGTTGGTACAATCAAGGAAGATATATGCTAACTCTTAATGGCACATATTCTATTTCTAAGAGTTATTTAGCAATTATAGGACATAAACCTACATGGAAGTTGGCTGCACTAGTGTGGATGTCAATGACACTTCCTAAACCAAGATTCTTAATGTACTACTTACACAGGAGAGAAAGCTGAGGTTACAGATTCAGGTTGATGATACTGCATGTTGTTTATGTGCTGAGAAAGTAATGGAGACCAATGTCCACTTATTTGAGAAATACAAATGGATATCAACTGTGGCAAGCAATGAATCACTGGACTGAAGTGTCTGTGCATAATATTGGTATAATGAAAGTTCTGGAATGTATAGATGGGAAACACTGGAAGCTATTTCAAAAAGAGATTATGGCAGCGATATGTGGAGCTATCATTTACCACACTTGGCGTGCCAGAAATTGGAGGCGATACAAAGGCAAATGTGTACAGACGGAAGAAGCAATTGCACTGATAAAGAAGGAAATCAGAGAAAGGTTATAGTTACTTAGTAGTTCCAAGAAAGCAATGACATGTAGGAATTTTATTCAGCATTTAATCTGTAATTAGTTTTCTTATGATTTGGTAGGAGGCCTGTTCTTTGTTATCAGAGAAGGGTGCTCTTCATTTGTATTCATACCTTTTGTTGGTTATGGTAATATATTTACCGTTGTTACCAAAAAAAAAAAAAAAAGTTAATATTAGAGATCATTATTTGGTTTCAAAAATTGGATAGCCACATAAACCGTAAAATGATTAAATCTGCTGAAACACAACTACTTGTGATTTTAGTAATTTTCTTAGGGAAATGATTTTCTAAGGTGAGAGGGAGGGATATTTGGAAATTAGCTTAAGTAAAAAGTAAACTTCACTTTGCATTAATTTTAATTTGATGAGTCATCTCTATTCACTACTTATACCTTCATAATTAAGGGGTTGTTTGGTCCGAAGATAAGCTATGTTGATATTATTTCTTATTATATATTTGATTTATATTTTATTATATCAGAAATAAGGTATTAATTAATTTTAAAATAATTTATCTTATCATTTATATTAAAATAGTAAGATTATTATCCCATATAAAAAATAAAATAAAATAATTACATATAATATTTCAACTCATGAAATATCCGTATTTATTCCCTCTTGCGTACTTATTTAAGCATTAATAGAGAAGATTTCTTCTCATAACATATGAACATACTACAAGAAGTGCAATGTATTTCACTCTATAACATTTATAGTTTCTTTGGGGAAAGCTAGGTGTAATGAATATGGCTCATGATAAATTCAAAATTGTACCAAAATAGACAAAATTATAAATCCAAATTTTAAAGGTACGAATTAAAAATGCAACAACAAAAAAGACAATCAAATATTCAAACAAGTGAAGACTACATGCCAACTCCAAATCAAAAGGTACAACTACTAGTTTGTAGTTTAATTAACTCTTACTAAGCTCTCCCTCTATACCACGTGTCAAATATTTTTCTAAAAAAGATATTTACGATCTCTTTTTTGTGAGATTAATTTGGGATTGTATGTAAATAGTTTTAATAGGTATGACAAATTTATACTTTCAACCCTAACTAACCGTAGTGATGAATTTAGAATTTTTAGAATATGGGTGCCCCATTAATAAATCAGAAGGAAAACACATGTATTTAATGAAAATTGATTCATAGTCCTCTAGGTAAATAACTCAATCTTCTACCTTTACCCTTTAACCAACCAAACTATTTAGTCTTCTTGTAGCATGAATGCCAACAGATAATATAATGCTAATTTTAGAAGAAATGTTTAGATATATAGAATGAATAAATCAAATACACCTAATTAGCAAGTACATATCAGATACATAGAACAAATCAAAATACATCTAATCATCAAACGACTTTGGTAATTTTATAATTCAAATGTTCGTTTTCATGGGGCCAACTATTAAAAATTTAGTATCCATTTCATTTTAATTTATTTGTCTTGTTATTTGTTTTAATTTGTTATATATTTAAAAATTGCATTAGAAATATCATAAGTTATTATAATTAACAATTTAAAATATTTTATTATATATTTAAAAATTACGTAATAAGCAATAGAAATCACAATAATTAACAACTTAATTTTTTATCATCTAGTTAGAGGCTACAAGCACACAATTCTTTAAAGTACCTTATACGTTTGAAATTAAATAAAATATACTATAAATCACAATAATTAACAACTTAATTTTTTTTTAAAAAAAACATATAAGAGATTTAGTTGACTCTCGAAATTCTATCGGTGCCACTTAAATTTGAACAAATGAAATAACATATATCACTTAAACATTATGTAATTTATACTGTAAATCATAATAATTAACAATTGGAAATATTTAAAAATTGTATAAGAAATTTGATTGACTCTCCTTATTCCATATGTGCTACACAGTGTTTTAAAAGGCAAGGGTGTGATATGAGACATTTATATTGCATGTTGCTAGGCGTAAGCCCCGATACATGGGGCGTAAGTCCCAAGGCACGTACATCTCATGCATATTCGATTTTCCAATTTATTACTATGAAAATAAACAAAAGTAAAACTGTCAATGATTTTACAAATAAATTTTGATAAATAAACAATAATATAGAAAAAATATTATAATTATTATTTGAAAAAGGTATTAATAACCAATAGTATAGAAAAAAGTATTATAATTACTATTTGAGAAAGGTAACAACTAACAACACAAAAAATAGCCAAAATAATCTTTAAAATGAAATCATCATCCATCTTCACATTAACTAGTCCTTCTCACCCTCAGGTAATATTGCACAAATTATTGTGTATATATATCAAAGAAGAAGAAGGATTAAAAATATAAGAGTAATGACAAAAAATAATAAAATTGTCTCAGAAACATAGTGTTATGAAAGCTCTATCCTATCAATTTCAAACACGATTATCATAAAAAATATTTATAACAATGTCATTTTCTCTGAGTATTTATTTATACATGTTGGAAAAGATTAATACAACCTAAAAAATTATGATAACATAAAATATAAATATTATTACACCGCTGATAAAAAATATGATTAATTTTTTTTTAAAAAAAGGTTTAACGCCCAGAGCGTACATTTTTACGCTTAAGACTTACATTTTTATGCTCAAGGCTTACGCCCCAAATTCTAGGACTTATGCCTTATGGATCTACGCCTTCAATTTGCGTTCTAGAGGATTTTTTTTGGTACTCCCCACTCTAGAGCTCAACCCGACAACGTTTTTGAAAACATTGGTGCTATATAAATTAGATTAGAAGGAGTGATATATATTATTTTAAAATAATCTAAAAAGTACCATAAATTATAATAAATCAACAACCCAAAATTTAACAATAAATCAAAATTTTAGTTAATTTCCAATTTCCAAATTCCATCTGTATCACATAATTGGGACAGAAAAAGTAACATTTATTAAACACATTTAACATTGTCAAGTGTCGGGTCGGGGTGCAGTCTCGTGGTCGAGATCAGGTCTAGAGTCAGGGTCGGGGTCGAGTCTCGGATCAAGTCTCGAGTTAGGTGTTAGGGTCGGGGTTGCGTCTCGGGTTTAGTTGTCAAGGTTGGGTGTTGCGGTCGGGTCTTAGGGTCGGGATCGGATCTTAAGTTTGGTGTCAAGGTCAGGGTCGGGGTCAACGCGGGTCTCAAATCGGGTGTTAGGTCAAGGTTAGATCGGGTAGGTCTTGGCCTGGGTTAGGTCTCGAGTTGGGATCAGTTGTTAGGTGTCGAGTCTCAAGTTCGCGTCTCGAGTTTGATTCTCTGATCGGGTCTCGGGTCAGGAGTCGGTCATGGTCGGGTCAAGGTCGCTCGAGGTCGTGTTCGATTCTAATTCAGGTTCAGGTATCAGGTTGGGGTTGGGATTGTCACGCCCCGAGCTACACATGCAATATATAAAAAAACATTTAAAACAATAGAAAACAACTTAGTTCATTAAAGAAAATGCAATAACAAACTCAACTTTACTCATATAATAAAGTAATATAGTTTCTGTGGGAGTTTCTCTAACCGACAACCACCACTATGAGCCTAAGTGGTGATACAACGACTTGCCCATGCTGCCATAACTGTCCTATACTTTGTCGTCATATAGAACGCTTAACTAAGTGGATCCTCTAGTATATGCTAAAAGCATCTGAAGGAGTCATCTAAAAAGTATGATCCTTTACTACCCAAGATGGCTACATAGTTTATAGAGACGTGAGTTATTTAAAATCAAGCTCGTCCCCATATCGGTGCTCAATACTACTCCCAAAATATACTTTAGCTCATATGTTTGTAAACTCTTTCTTTGGTTTGAGATAATTACTCAAAAACTTAGATTAAAAGCTCTCTTAGAAATCTCAGTTTCCTTTCTTGCTCAAATGTGAAAACATTTTAAATCTTGGGAATACTTAGTTCCCGAATAATCTTTGAAGAATGAACTTCACTCTTACTCTTTACTGAAAACTAGCTTAAAGGCTCTTTTGGAAATCTCAGTTTCCTTTCTTGTTTAAACGTGAAAACATTTACTCTTTGGAAATACATGGTCTCGATATACTTTTTTGAAGAAATGCACCTCAAACTTTACTCTTTACTCAACTCAAAACTCAAGTCTTAAAACAAAATTAAAACATTTGTAAAAGACTTTTGAAAAACTTTATGAACTTCTCTAAACTTGACTCTTGACTTCTCTTAACTTAACTCTTAACTTCTCTTAACTTGACTCTTCACTTCTCTTGACTTGACTCTTAACTTTCCTTGAATTGAATTATGGATTCAAGGATTATGATTTGTGATAGGAAAGATCTCATGATGTTTAGGAATGATTTTTAGATAGCTAGACATGAGAAAAGATCAAATAATCACTGTCTGAGGATGGGTTCGCGATGCGGAGGTGTATTTAAATTTTGGTCGCGAAATACTTTTTGAGGCAGAGAGGTCCGTGTCCTCGCCGCGACGCGAAGGGAAAAATTACACTTCTGAGGAACAAGTTCGTGACGTAGACCTGGTACCCAGTTTCTGCCCGACTTGTTCCTTCTTCATTTTCTAACCCCAATTCACCTAAACTCGGTTCTTTTTCTCAAATTCCCTTTAGATTCAGATACCCAGTATGTATACACAAGAATCTAACTCAAACAACTGAAGGAAACAACATTTTAACCTCAAGGAACTCCTCAATCTCAACCTAACTCAAGAACGAAGCCAATTTCAAGAATACCATTCAATATTCATCAATTTTCAACTTTCTAGAATAAACTTCGCTGAAATAAACATGTTTGGCGCGTGGGTGAACTAACCTAACGCTATGAAAGACTCACATACCTCTTTAGGTATCAACCCTAGTTGAAATCCACAAGCTAAACCTTCAAGAACGACAAACTTTGCTCTTTCTCCTCTTTTCTCCTCTTGCGTTCTTTCTCCAAAAACCCTAGCATAAATTTCCAATTGTCTAAACTAAACCAATTCAGTTTAGACCCCAATTTAATTGCTAAAAATGAATTAACTTAATTGGGTGGTGAAAAGACCATAATGCCCTTCTAAATTCCAGATTGGACTTTCCTTATTTGAGCAACCCAACTTCCAATGGGCATAACTCACTCATACAAACCCAGAATCGCGCAAACTCAGCGGCATTGGAAAGATTATTCCAAGATCTTTCCTACGATATCTGGAAACACACCTAACTCATTCTGAGCTAGGAGTTATGGTCATTTAAAGTTGACCAAAAACTTAAACTTAACTTAATCAATTTTCCAGATTTTTATTATTTCCAAAAATCACTCTTTCTAATTCTAGCTCTTTCTAGTTCTTTCAATTTGCAAGATGTTACAATATCTCCCCCTAGGAACATTCGTTCTCGAATGAGATTACTCCTACTAGGCTAAGGGTGTAACATTAACATTCAACTCCAATACCCAACAAGCAATGCAATTACAACATGCTAATCTTATAAATAAAATCCAAGAAAAGGATTAGTACCTTAATTTGAAACTTCTCTGGATTCGAAGAGATGTGGATATCTCTTATTCATATCTTTCTCATCTTCCAAGTAGCTTCCTCAACAAACTAGTTCCTCCAAAGAACTTTGACCGATGCTACCTCTTTTGTTCTCAATTTGCGAACTTGGCGATCTAGAATCTGAAGTGGAATCTCCTCATAAGATAAGCTATCCTTGATTCCAATATCTTTAGTTGATATGATCAATGAAGGATCGCCCATACATTTTTCCAACATGGAAATATAAAATATCAGATAAACCACTGCTAACTCTTATGGTAGCTCTAACTTATAAGCTACATTGCCAATCCTCTTGGATATTCTGTAAAGCCAATATACCGGGGACTAAGCTTCCCTTCTTACCAAATCTCATAACACCCTTCATGGGTGAAACTTTCAAGTAAACTCAATCATCTACTTCAAACTCTAACTCCCTTCTCCTAACATCAGTGTAAGATTTCTGATGACTCTGCGCTGCTTTCAATCTCTCTTGAATAACTTTTACTTTCTCCATAACTTGACGAACTAAGTGTGGTCCTATCAACCCAACTTCACCAACTTCAAACCATCTAATAGGAGATCTGCATCTTCTCCCATAAAGAGCTTCGTAAGGAGCTATCTGGATGCTAGAATGACAACTATTGTTGTAAGAAACTAAATGAGAGGTAGGTGATCATCCCAATTACCCTTGAAATCAATCACACAATCCACCTTGATACCTCAAAACACTATCTCCCCCCTATTCAAAAGCCATCACTTTTTTGCTTATGAACACTTGCCTTTAATTCAAGTAATAAAGGATGTTGGTCTTGCTTCTCTTTTACTTCTGACACTAATGATGATTCAGCCCCATTCATCACTACTACTCCTCTTTCTGTGGAATCCATTAGTCGAACTCTTAGTCGTGCAAGTCTATGCACCTCTTTTGCTAACTCTTTCTTACCTTTCTCAAAATGGGCGGTACTACCTATAGACAACTTGCTCAAGGCATCAACAACAACATTAGCCTTACTTGGGTGATAAAGAATACTCATGTCATAATCTTTGAGTAATTCTAACCACCTCCTCTGTTTGAGATTAAGCTCTTTCTGACTAAACACATACTGAAGACTTTTGTGATCGGTGAACACATTCACATGCACACCATAAAGATAATGGCGCCATATTTTCAAAGCAAATACCACGGTAGCCAACTCTAAGTCATGGGTTGGGTAATTCTTCTCATGAACTTTAAACTGTCTGGAGGCATAAGCTATAACCTTGCCATTCTGCATTAATACACAACCCAAATCAACTATAGATGCATCACAATACCACAAAACCTTGAGTACCTTTTGATAAGGTCAAAACTAGGGCAGTAATCAACCTCTTCTTCAATTCCTAAAAGCTTTTCTCATAAGCTTCAGACCACTGTAACTTAACTATTTTCTGAGTCAACTTGGTCAAAGGAGATGAAATAGACAAAAATCCCGAAATAGATAAAAATCCCTCAATGACCCTTCTATAGTATCCAACCAACCCCAAGAAGCTCCTAATATTAGTTGGAGATGTGTGTCTAGGCCAATTCTGCACTGCCTCTAGTTTTTGAGTATCAACTTTAATCCCTCTCCAAACACAATGTTGCCTATGAATGCCACAAACTCAAGCCAAAACTCACACTTAGAGAACTTGACATACAACACTCTATCATTTAAAGTCTGGAGAACTATTCTGAGATGACTAGCATGATCTTCTTCATTCCTTGAATAGATTAGTATGTCATCAATGAAGACGATAACAAACATATCTAAATAAGGTTTGAATACCCTATTCATAATGTCCATGAATGTTGCAGGCGCATTGATAAAACCAAAGGACATGACCAAAAACTCATAATGACCATAACGAGTCCTAAATGCTGTCTTAGGAATATCACATTTCCTTACTTTCAACTGATGGTAGCCAGATCTGAGATCTATCTTAGAGATACACACCCTAAAGCTGATCGAAAAAATCATCAATTCTTGGGAGAGGATATTATTCTTGATGGTAATCTTGTTCGATTAACGGTAATCTATACACATCCTAAGGGAACCATATTTCTTTCTCAAATGGGATCGGAGCGCCCCAAGGTGAGATACTTGGTTGAATGAAACCTTTCTCTAAAAGATCTTTCAACTGCTCTTTAAGCTCTTTCAACTCTGCTTGTGCCATTTTGTATGGCGGAATAGATATAGGACGAGTATATGGAAGAATGTCTATACCGAAGTCTATTTCTCTCTCAGGAGGGACTCCGGGTAGATCATTTGGAAAAACTTTTGGAAACTCTCTTACTACTGAAACTAACTGAATAAGAGGTATCTCAACACTAGAGTCATTAACTCGGACTAAGTGATAGACACACCCCTTGGAAACTAACTTTCTGGCCTTAAGGTACGAAATAAAATGACCCTTAGACACTGCTGAACTGCTCTTCAACTCTATAACTGGTTCACTGGAAACTAGAACTTGACTACTCGAGTTCTACACTCTATTGACGCATAACAGGCATGAAGCCAGGCCATACCTAAAATGACATCAAAATCTACCATATCTAACTCAACTAAGTCAGACATGGTACTCTTGTGATTGACGGAAAAGACACAATCACAATAGACTCACCATCAGGTGTAGAAACACTAAAGGCTCAAGAAGTTTCTCAGGAAGAAAATCCAAAATTGAAGACTTGGATCATACCAGTGACAACATCTGGCGAATCCTCTTGCTCTCAGTGACTAGCGATATCATAAAGACAGGTTCCTTCTCCACCTGCCCTTGAAGTAGCTCATCTAGATGCAACTCTACATGATGGAGAAACTGAAGAAAACTGGGCTCTATTGCCCCTATTACCATTACTTTGTCTGCTCTTAGGACACTCTCTCAAAAAATGACTGTTCTGGCCATACTTGAAGCAACTAGTGGAGCCATCACGTCACACCTCTGAGTGGCTCCTACCACACTTAGCACATGCAAGAGTCTTAGTACCCCTTTGTGCCTTACCACCTTGTAAATGCACGGGTCTAGCTCTGAAGTTCTGAGAATTCTGACAATTGTATTCACATTTGTTCCTTGGTACAGGTGCACTAGCAGATGATGAAGCAGGTCCTTTCTGCTTATGTTGGAAAGAAGACCGATTCACACTACTCTTTTGTTGCCTGAATTCATTCCCTGATGTGTTAGACCTCTTATTCTCAAACTCTTCTCTATCCTTCAACTGGTCCTTCTTAACTTGTTGCATATGGATCATCAACCTTGCTATGCCCATGTAACCTATTAGCATGGCTGCCTTACTTTCCTTACTTGACAGACGAGTCAACCCAACTACGAATAAACTCATCCTGCTCCTCATATCAGCAACTACCTCTTTGCTTCTCTTAGCTCATAAGGAAAGAGGCGCCTCATGAAGGCACTCTTGACCATAGGCCAGCTCAAAATCGATTACGCGTAAGCATGAGTTAGAAAGAGACTTTTTATAGAGATACACTCTATCGCACGAAGTGAGTATGAAAGAAGTGAAGCAATTTCCTAAATGTTGCAGCCTCCTAATTATAGATGTGACGCGCTTCACACCGATAATTAGGACTCTACAGACACGTCTTCATAGACTCTCTAGAACTCTTGAACTTTGTGCTCTGATACCAATTTGTCACGCCCCGAGCCTACACTCTGGGCGGATCTGGCACTCGAGAACCATTACTGGCTCCAAGCGAACCCTTAGCTTGGCTTACTTACTCAACGGAAGACTTTAAGCATTAAGAAAATAACTCAAATGCAAGATAACTCAACTTTCTCAAACTAAACTCATAATGTTTTAGAAATTAACATTTAACTTAGTCAAAATGGCAACTCAAAACTGAACATATATAAGTCAATAACAAGATAAAGACAAATGAACTAGCTGAATGTCTATCTATGAAGCCTCTAATAACTGAGATGGATGTCGGGACAGGACCCACGATATCCTAATGAACTAAATACTAAAAATCAATAAAAGGGCATCCTCTGGAAAGCAAGGAGGCTCACCATAAGACTCTGAGTGCTCATCTGGATCAACGAGACGCTGGATGCTGATCTTGATTACCTGCGTCTGCATTATAATAAGATGTAGGCCAACTGGCATCAGTATATTGAATGTACGAGTATGCGAGTTGAAATGCTAAACATAACTTAAGCTTGAAAAAAATCTGAAAGAAACACTCATACTGGCTTTACTCAACTCCTGAATAACTTAACTCAATATAAAGCAATAAAACACATGCAATATATAGAAAGCCTTTAAAACAGTAGAAAACAACTTAGTTCGTTAAAGAAAATGTAATAACAAACTCAACTTTACTCATATAATAAAGTAATATAGTTTATGTGGGAGTTTCTCTAACCTACAACCACCACTATGAGCCTAAGTGGTGATACAACGTCTTGCCCTCGCTACCAGAACTGTCTTATACTTTGCCGTCATATAGAACGCTTAACTAAGTGGATCCACTAGTCTATGCTAAAAACATCTTAAGGAGTCATCTAAAAAGTATGATGCTTTACTACCCATGATGGCTACATGATTTATGGAGACGCGAGTTATCTGAACTCAAGCTCGTTCCCATATCGGTGCTCAATACTACTCCCAAAATATACTTTAGCTCATATGTTTGTAAAAACAAAACTCTTTTTTTGGTTTGAGATAATTACTCAAAAACTTAGGTCAAAAGCTCTCTTGGAAATCTCAATTTCCTTTCTTGCTCAAATGTGAAAGTATTTTAACTCTTGGGAATACTTAGTTCCTGAATAATCTTTGAAGAATGAAATTTACTCTTACTCTTTACTAAAAACTATCTCAAAGGCTCTTTTGAAAATCTCGGTTTCCTTTCTTGTTTAAATGTGAAAACATTTACTCTTCGAGAATACATAGTCTCGATATACTCTTTTGAAGAAATGCACTTCAAACTTTACTCTTTACTCAACTCAAAACTCAAGTCTTAAAACAAAGTTAAAACATTTGTAAAAGACTTTTGGAAAACTTTATGAACTTCTCTTGACTTGACTCGTAACTTCTCTTGACTTGACTCTTAACTTTCCTTGAATTGAATTATGGATTCAAGGATTATGATTTGTGATAGGAAAGATCTCATGATGTTTAGGAATGATTTTAGATAGCTAAACATGAGAAAAGATCAAATAATCACTGTTTGAGGATGGGTTCGTGACGCAGAGGTGTATTTAAATTTTGGTCGCGAAATACTTTTTGAGGCAGAGAGGTCCGTGTCCTCGCCGCGACGCGAAGGGAAAAATTACACTTCTGAGGAACAAGTTCGTGACGCGGACCTGGTACCCAGTTTCTGTCCGACTTGTTCCTTCTTCGTTTTCTAACCCCAATTCGCCTAAACTCGGTTCTTTTTCTCAAATTCCCTTTAGATTCAGATACCCAGTATGTATACACAAGAATCTAACTCAAAAATTGAAGGAAACAACATTTTAACCTCAAGGAACTCCTCAATCTCAACATAACTCAAGAACGAAGCCAATTTCAAGAACACCATTCAATATTCATCAACTTTCAACTTTCTAGAATAAACTTCGCTGAAATAAACATGTTTGGCGCATGGGTGAATGAACCCAACGCTATGAAAGACTCACATACCTCTTTAGGGATCAACCCTAGTCGAAATCCACAAGCTAAACCTTCAAGAACGACGAACTTTGCTTTTTCTCCTCTTTTCTCCTCTTGCGTTCTTTCTCCAAAAACGCTAGCATAAATTTCCAATTGTCTAAACTGAACCAATTCAGTTTAGACCCCAATTTAATTGCTAAAAACGAATTAACTTAATTGGGTGGTGAAAAGACCATAATGCCCTTTTAAAATCTGGATTGGACTTTCCTTATTTGAACAACCCAACTTCCAATGGGCATAACTCACTCATACGAACTCGGAATAGTGCAAACTTGGCGGCGTTGGAAAGATTATTCCTAGATCTTTCCTACGATATCTGGAAACACACCTAACTCAACTTGAGATAGGAGTTATGGTCGTTTAAAGTTGACCAAACACTCAAACTTAACCAATTTTCCAGATTCTTTTATTTCCAAAAATCACTCTTTCTAATTCTAGCCCTTTCTAGTTCTTTCAATTTGCGAGATGTTATAGGGATCGGGTCTCAAGTTTGCATCTCGAGTCAGTCTTAAATTCGACTCTTCGATCGGGTCTCGGATCAGGTAACGGTCAAGGTCTGGTCGGGGGCGTGTTGGATTCTAAGTCAGGTTCGGGTCTCGGGTCGGGGTCAGGTCTTTGGTCGAATGTCGATGTTGGATTCCATTTCAAAAGTTGGAGATTGGGGTTGAGAGTCGGGTCTCGGGTTGAGGTCGGGTCTCGAGTTGGGTTTAGGTTTGGGTGTCAGGATCATATTCCAGTTTGAATGTCAGGTCTCTAGTGGGGTTAGGTTTTGAGTTTGGTCTTGGGATTGTATCCTAATTCGGGTCATGGTCTAGGTCGGGTTCCAGTTCAAATGTTAGGTCTATTGTCGGGAGTAGGGATCATGTTCCAAATCGGGTGTCGAGATTAGGTACCGAATCGATTATTAGAGCTGATTTTCATATCATAATCTATTTTTCTAAAAAATATTTTCTACTCTATAGCCAAAAATAAAAGATATTTTCTAAAAAAATGTTTTTCATTCAACAATCCTACACTAGAAAATATTTTCCGAAAACCATTTTTCACTTACCAACCCAAAATGACAAAATAAGTTAGGAATCAACTTATTTTCCAAGAAAACATTTTCCTTCATACCAAACAACCCATAGGGTTGGATCAGGTTCCAAATCGGGTGTTGAGACAAGGTACCAAATCGATCGGAGTTAATTTTCAGGTCAGAAACTATTTTCCTAAAAAAATATTTTCTACTCTCTAGCGAAAAATAAAAATATTTTCTAAAAAACATTTTTCGTTTACCAATCATACACTAGAAAGTATTTTTCCACGAAAACATTTTTTTTATTACCAAACACACCCACAGGGTTGGCTACAATCTCATCTACTCCTTGTAGTCATCAAATCACCATTAATATCTCTTCCCTACCTTTTTTCCCCCTCTTATTTAAACTTTTCAATCCCTTTCCTTTTTCTTCCTTTTCATGGTATATATATATATATATATATCCAATCCAAGCAATTTGGTGAAAGCAATAAAATTCTCTACTTTGTAAACATCACAGTTCCAAAGAGTGAGGAGAAATGGCAACTACGGCATTTTTAGAATTCACTGTTGTTGTTCGTCCTCAATCAAATTTCGTAAATACTTCATACTTGCAGCAGCTTCATAGTCATCGCCCCTTCTTATCCCTAAGCATTCCCAAATCAGCTGCTGCTCTCTCATTCACTCAATCTCAAGGTTAGTACCCTTTTGTTTTTAACTTAATTCCATTTTTTGGGGTTGTTTCAAATTTGTGAATTTGTTTGCTCAATTGATTAGGGTTTGGATGTGCAATTGAGAGACAACAATGTGACCGTGGGGATTTTGTTCAACTATCAGCTGTTCGGGAGTTGGCTGGTTCTCTTATTTCTGCTCAGGGACATCGGTTTGCTATTGTGAGTGTGTTTCTCTTTTTACCCTTTATTTGTTCTCCATTACTGTCCTGTCTTTGAATTTGTTTGTCTGGTTTTGAGTTGCACGGAGTTTAAGAAAGTAAAAAAGAAGATTTTTGAATCTTGTGTTTTTAAGTATGTTACTCCCTCCGTCCACTATTAATTGTCATGTTGCATTTTTTGAAAATCAATTTGACTCATTTTCAAAGTTAAATTAGATTACATTAATTCAATATTTTAAATAAAAAATTTAGATATTCAAAAACTATACGAAAAGTACTATAAATTGCAATTTTTTGCATATCAATACGATGAAAGGTGGACCAAAGGAGTATGTGAAAAGTTGAAATTAAACTGTTGCCAAAAAGAAAGGAAAGTAACATTCTTTTTTAAATGGAAAAGAAAAAGTAGGAATGGAGGGAGGATTACCTATTGGTAAAGCTGCTTACAGCAGCAATTAGGGATCAAAAAACACCAAATTTGATGTCTTAATAAGAGAAAGATGAAGTAAAATCATGCTATTGGAGATGATATGTCGGGAAGTCCCTTATTCGTACCTTGCACATAGCTGGAGCTTAGTGCACCTGATTGATCTTTTTATTACATATCTGATTTTCTTTGGTTACTCTCTCAATAGTTGCTTGCTTATTGTTACATGTTAGTAATCTCTTCGTATCTTTTTACCCTTCTATTTCTTCTTTGACGGTCTTAAAAAGATTGATGCTTTCTTGGATTTGGAAACTATTTAATTTTTCCATTCTTATTCTACCATCATCGTGACTCACAATGCAAACATAAATTCAGCTTTTTTGTGAAAAAAAAAATCCTCTTTCGAAAGGATGTTGTGGTGATTGAAAAATGGATGGCAAATGAAATTGTTAGAATACCAAAGAAAGGATTAAAAAATAAAGAAAGATGAACAATGAGTTGGATGTAAAATAAATCCTCCATCTGTTCCATTTTACATGACGCTCTTTCCTTTTCTGTATGTTTAAAAAATGACCTATTCAATTTCTAACTTTCCAGTTTTTATCCTTGATATCCTGCTTTTATTGCCACAAAAATTTCAGGGATTATTTTAAGACCTCTAAACGTTTTCTTTTTTTTCTTTAACTCCATGACCAGTAAAACAGTTTATATAAAATGAAACAGAGGAAGTACTTTGTTAGTAAGGATATTTTGGCATTTTTATGTTTTTTTAGCTTATGTGTGAAAGGTCTTCCTTTTCTTCCCTTAAACTCCGTGTCCCATCAACACTGCCAGACAAATTGGGTCTCAGGGGGTATTTTATTAATGTAAGGATCTTTAACAGCGAGAATAGATTATATCATAGATAAAGGTATAGTCAATATAGCTGTAAATAGCCATCCATTTGTTCTCTAGAAAGGATTTCAAGATGTTGGCCATTTTGTCTCAAACATTTGGAATTTTATCTCTCTGCATGATTATAACAAGTTAATGAACTTAATTCTGTTGCTCTTTCGTGTGTTTGGTTTGACTTAAAGTCATATTGCTGTTGACTTTGTTATAGCTTCAATTTTTCAACTTCTGTTGGTTCTTTTCTGTATTATTGAAAATCGATTGTCCTTTGTGGTTCTAAAGGTGGTAGCACGTTTTAATGATCTGATCACCAAGAAACTTTTGGAGGGAGCTTTGAACACATTCAAGAGTTACTCAGTTAGAGAAGAAGACATTGATGTATGTGTTCGGCATTTATCTCCGTCTTTTTTTCTTGCTACTGTTTCAAAATTATATGATTAATTGATTATAACATGTGGACCGAGGCACTGTTAGATAATAATTTCTTCATGAATTATATATCTATGTATTTTGGTCTTTCTTCTCTGTTATTTCTGGTCCATCACTCTTTTTAAAACTTTCTGATTATCTTTTCCTTCAATTTAAATATGCTGGGAGTGAGGATGAAAGGAAGAAAGTCACTGGTTGAGCTCACATTGAAGATTAATACCTTAGATCAACAATTAAAGCTACACCAAATCCGAAGTGAAGGGGAAAGAAAAACACTGATCACTTGAATAGGCCATTAACATTGGTACATTTGAACATACACCCCCTCAGAAAAAGAAAGTTAATTTGTGTGGTTCCATGAACTTTTTGTAGTAAATACTTCTTAAGATCCAATCTTCATCATGTAAAACTTTTCCATGATGTGCCATGTTAGAGCATGAATACCAAACATGACTTATTTATAAAGGAAAAAAACACGTCATAATGGTATTTTTTGTTTTAGAATATGTTGTATCATAGATTTGAGGCAGAGTTTAGGCATGATCAGTAGTGTCTTCCATTTCAAGGCATTATTTGTCTTTTCCTCATAATGTGTTGTGCGCAGGTTGTGTGGGTTCCTGGTAGTTTTGAAATAGGTGTTGCCGCGCAGCAACTTGGCAAGTCAAGAAAGTATCAATCAATATTGTGTATCGGTGCTGTGGTGAGCTTCCTTCAGATCTTGACGTTGTTTTGTATACCTTCTTGTTCTGTTCTTGCTTCCTTCAACTGTTTCTTTTGATGGTCCTTTTGGTTATACGACTATGAAAACATGAGTGTTGCGGATAGTTTTCTTTTGGTTTTTCAGCTCTAGCTTATGTCTTACATGACTATATCAATTTTCATATTGAGCTTGATTCAAATGAATTACAGAGGTAAACTACCTTAGGATTGATGAGGACAGTAGTGAATGTGTCCTTTCCTCCTGATGAGAAGATCACACTTTGTTACAACCCTTACTCCATCAATGAAAAAAATAATGGAAAATGTAACAGAACTCTATCAAGGATGATAGATTATAGGACTACTTTTGATACAACAACAACTACGACTCCTCAGTCCCAAAAAAGTTAGAAATACTTCTGATAGATAAGAAATATAATATATGTAAGATTAAGTATTGGGATTGAATTCCTTATTGAAGTTTATGTTGGAAGGGAAAAATCTATCAGAATCTGCTCTATGTGAATGGTATGATGTGTCTTGGTTAGTGTTTTCTGATTTATCTTTTTTTAGGATGTATTATCTTTCTAGTCAAAAGGATTAGGCGTTCTAATTGAAATAGATGGCGATATAAAGCTAAGATCAGAATATCAGAGCTAAGACCAACAGAGAAATAACTGCTATGTCAGTAG
Organism: Solanum pinnatisectum; assembly: GCA_035578085.1. NCBI lineage: Eukaryota > Viridiplantae > Streptophyta > Magnoliopsida > Solanales > Solanaceae > Solanum > Solanum pinnatisectum. The sequence continues at coordinate 16,421,983 of CM069083.1, forward strand.
TTATTCCTATAACTTAAATGATCCATCTTTCTGATTTCTGTCTCTTATCTAAATCCTGACATGACTAATATTTTCCACAGGTTTTTGGAAGTTAATTTTGTTGCTTCTTGTTTTGTGTGGATTATTATCTTTTAATTCTCTTTTTCTGTGTGTTTTGTGGCCAGTAGATTAGAGGTGATACCTCCCATTATGATGCTGTGGTCAATGCTGCCACGTCTGGAGTACTTTCAGCAGGTTTAAATTCAGGTAAGTGACCTATTTTTTGCATTGTCAGTTTTGCAGTATTTTCTAATTATATTTTTAAAATTTTGAGCATAATTTTCTGAAAGGTACAATTCTTGAGCATTATTAGTGCTTCCCGTAGTATGTTAATCTTCATGAAATATGGAAATGGCATATCCTAGATTTCATGTCCCCCCACAGCTGGTCCCTACCCTTATTATTCGTAGTTCCTTCACTCCTAGGTGATTCACTCTCTGTTACTCGGAGCATAATTTGAGTTTCTTATCCTTTTCTTTAAGAGGGTTAACAGACTCCTTTGCATTTCCAATGTAATATGACTTTGGGTGTCCGAGTAAGAGTTGGTAAGTCCATGGGTATTTATTCTAATGCCATGTGTGTCAAACAGTGAGTTGCAGATTATTTTTCTTTCTCTGGTTTTAAAATTTGGGTCTATGAATGAGTACCATTTTTTCTTCTTTTTATGCATTGCTTAGTTTTAGTATGAAAAAAGGAATTGAGTATTTCATGAATAGTGGTAAGAGAAAAGTATGTCGTTAACTATTGGAGCGTGTGACCTGTTAAAAATCTAGGAATTTATGTTTGACTGTACTTGTCAAGTGAAAAACCACATTGTTTAATTTACTTATTCGGAAATGAGAACCACGTGATTCTTGGAAGTTTTGAATGTTGTATTATTAAAGGCGTCAAACAACTTAACATTACAAAATGGTTAGTGTTTCATGGTGTGAGATGTAATGTTTAACTAATTGTATAACAATAGGGAGTTTTCTGAAAACTTTCAACTTGACCTCTAATACAGTGTATCTATTTTGAGTTACTGGGCTAGCAAGTTCTCATGTGTCGAAAGCACAGAAATCTCACTTTACGCATGGAAATTAAAGACAAGAAGGTAAATGGTTGAGTCATCTTAGACATTACCGTTTTCCAATTGGTTCACTCTTGTCACACTTAATGTTTTTCCTTCTTCTCTAATCCACTGCAGTACAAGAAGAAAAGATACAATCCGTACTTTTGTCACTCTTTGTTAATTATTAGAAGATTGGTCTTTTGTTAAGGACTATAATGCAATAGCCAATTCTACATCTTTATCAAATCCTCTAATAACTACAGCTACTTTAAATTTATAAGCTATTCTATAGTCATTATTAGCTGCTGCCTTTTCAGTTTATTTTTGCATTAGCTGATGAAAATTAAAATCTTCATAATTTAATGAGTTGCAGGTACTCCTTGCATATTTGGTGTCCTAACATGTGATACCTTGGAACAGGTAATTTAACTAAGCTATCAGTTCCTTTTTTTCACAAGCATATTAGCAGGATTGTATTTATAGTAGCCACTAATCGTTATAGTGATTTTGCAGTAACCTATCATACCTTTTATCTTTATTTCAAACTTCAATCAGACAAGTTAAATCCTGGACATAATTACAAGAGATATGACCTTTTACTAATGTTTCCCAACGAACATTTATAGCTTTAACTTTATCAACAGAAAAATAGCTTTAAATTAAAATACCAAACCTTGGAGCTTCACCTTTAGTCATTTTATTGTCACACCTATCTACTGTTTGCTTGTCCTTCTATACTAGTAGTCGTAGTATTTCTCATGTAGTTTCTTGTCCTTAAATTCCTGTTACTGTCTATTGTCTCTTGTACTTCGATTATTGCATAACTTTGTTGTAGTTATTGTTCCTTTTTTTAAAAATGCTTTGTCATGCTTTCTCTAGTATTTTGTCATGATTTCTTCACTTTTATTTCTTTTTTTGGTATGCTTTGATATGTTATTCCTTTAGCGGAGGGTCTATTAGAAACAACCTCTCTACCTCCCAAGGTGGGAGGAGTAAGGTCTGTGTGCACTCTACCCTCCCCAGACCGCACTTGTGGGATTACACTGCATATGTCATTGTTGTTGTTGATTGTCACACCTATGGACCAATTGATCTAGAGGACTACGTGGGACATGACTTAACCATGTTCGGCAACCATCTTTCATTTTACCCTCTATATGTGGAACTTTTACGGTTTTATGATCGGTAGGATATCATATTTCTAACTTTATCTAATATGCACCTTGTTTATCCAAGTAGCCTAAATGTTTTGGGAGAAAAAGAAGTTGAACAAACCTAAGTTCTGCTGCTATTAACTGTTAATTTCTGTGGATCACTATAATAATTTACCGCCTCTTTTATCTATACATATCTCTACACATTCTTCTTGGCTTGTTGGACTGCTGATCATAACCCATCTAAGTCTCCCCTCCCTGTATTATTCTCTCTATCTGCTTCTTATGCTGTCAACGGCAGCGTCGTTATGGTTTGTGGTAGTATATCATATGATAGAAATCCTATAATGTTGCAGGCTTTCGACCGTGTTGGCGGGAAGGCTGGGAATAAAGGTGCTGAAGCAGCATTGACAGCCGTAAGTTGTCTGTCTGTAACTGTGTGGCAGTTCATATTGTCATTAACAAGTTGTCAATCTTGTCTAATTTTTGCTGAAATTGCCTGCCTTGTTATATGTTGCTTCAAAGACAAACCCAATGCCAGTTTAACAGGAAACTAGCATGGAAAAAAGTGAAATATCTGGTTAACAATTCTTTTATTATCTTTCCATGCAGAACTTCAACTTTTAGGTCAGAGAGATTTTCAAATTGATTTAGTTTGTGATGGTATTAACTTAATATAGTTGTTTGGTAAGTGTTGTTTGAAATTTCCCAAGTTCAAATAAGAACTCACGATGTATCCTAGTGATCAATGATGTGGGGGTAAAAACCACAAAAGATTAACCCTCAAATCCTAGCAGAGATACCAACAAGTCTTGCATAAGTAATGTCGTGTTTGATAGCTGGAGGTAAGTTATGCAGGATAGAAGGTAGAATAACTCAACCTTGCATAAAATAATACATATATTCCTTCATAACTTATCCATCTATTACTAATATCTGCATAACTCTAACCAGCTACCGAACGACCCCGAAGTGATTTCTTCCGATCTACCTAAATCCTTTGTGGGGCATAATTACCTAGTGTTGGTGGGAGGTAGAAGGTACAAGGTGGGTAATTGAGGTGCTCGCAAGTTGGTCCGGACACCACCATTGTCCAAACATATAATGTTTTTAAAGTTCAGATAGCTATGGTTTCCTTGGAATTGTTGTTCTTGTACTTGAAAATTGAACTTATACTGTTTGTGCTAATGTTTTCAGATTGAGATGGCATCTTTGTTTGAGCACCATCTGAAGCCATTACAGTAGGGAAAATACCTTTTTCTTTTTTTTGCTGCAGCTTTATTGTTGGAAGAAGGTTGTGTAGTAATTTGGCAATTGGTGTTTTTGAGGAACCAGAATTATCAAAAATTGTTTGCAGGATCACCAATATATGAATAACTAATATTCGACCAATCAATATTTTTTTTTTTAGAATTAGTTGTGAACTTTGTAGCTAATCCATCGTTATTTCACTTGTATCTAATAAAAGTTCGTCGCTAATTCATCACTAAATAGGATTAGCAGCATATTTTATTGTTTAACTACAAAATTTATTATCAATTAATTCATTTTTCGTTCAAACGATTTTTCAATCAAACTAGTATTAAATATTTATTCAAATGGTTTTTCAAGAGTGATTTTTATTAATTGAAAAGACTAAGAAACTAGAAAATAAGCAAGAACCTTAGAAACTAAATTCAACTAAGAGAATATTTTGTATAGTTATCCACTTGAATTAACTAATTTGATTTATATGATTTATTGTTTGACATAGATATTATTCATAAGAATCTTGCGAGTTCTTACTCACCTATTCGAGTTAACCTATTACCTATATATCTATGGAATTAGAATTAACAAGAGCCCATTAATGATTCATGTATTATAATCATTCAAGACAATTAGGTTTCCAATCTCAAAAATCACTCCATATATCTATTTAAGGATTAATACTACGGTCTTTATATGTATTTTTTCTATTACTACTTATAAAGTTTTAATTACACGTATTAACAAATCATTTTAATTTATAAATTAATTAATTTATATAATGTTAATAGGTGAAAGAAAGAAATTATGAGAGACAATAAGTTTATAATTATCAATTATACCTTTTAAGGGATTTCTTTTAACACATCACACGCCACACCCCACACCCACATACCCATGTCGGTTTCTCTTTCCACCCACGCCAGTTTCTCTCCTCTTCTAACTTTTCCATTCTTCTTCTTCTCCATTCAAATGTAAATTGCCACAAAGTTGAGTTTATGAATGATGTACCTCAATAAGATCCAAGATCAAAGTATGTATTCCTATCTTATTGTAATTTGTTCATAATAATTAATTCACTTTCTTTCTCAAAACAATTTTTTTCAATGTTTTTTCAATGCTTGTGGACTATACGCATGTTTATTTGCTAAAAATATTAGCAATGGAGTTTTTGATATGGGTTACATTGACATTGATGCAACATACCATCGTCAAAGGTATGTCACAATCCTATGACAATATGGAAAAAACAAGAATGCTGATGGCACAATTAGCGAGAGCGAAATAATTGACACTATTGCTAGCAAATATGGTGGACCGCACATAGGAAATGAACATGCTCCGAATACCATCAATTATTCTACATCAAGACCAATGAGATCAGTTGAAAGATAGATGATTGGCTTAGAATTCCATTCCATGTTTTGGTTTTAGAATCCTGTTTATTTTTTGTTTCAGTTTTTTACAACAATATGTACTATGCATTATTAAACAGATTTTATTGATTTCGTACATGATTTTTGGAAATCAAAAGTATATATTTTATGTTGAGTATAAAAACATACATTGTTAGACTTGATTTTTTCAAATGGATACAAATTGAATACCACTTAGATACCGATTTAATACAGTGTTAGTATTAAATTTTCAAGTTGGATACCAATTGAATACAAATTGGATATCAGTAGTAACCAGATTTAGATTGAGATTTTAGTTTTGAAAAACATTGCATACACAAAGTAGTAGGAATTAAATATTTGAAATTCTATTAAGATACCAATTGCATACATGCAATTAGACTTTCGAAATAATAACATTAATTAGTTTTAGTTTGGCTTACTTAGTTGAAATCTTAATGATATGTTGTATTTTCAGTTGGATACCAATTAAATACCAATTTCATACATTGTTAGACTTAATTTTCTCAGTTGGATATCAATTTGATACAAATAGCATATAGTTGTATTTTCAAGTTGATATCAATTATATACCAATGAAATACATGGTTAGATTTAAGATTCCTATTCGATATCAATTGGATACCAATTGCCTACACTGATGGACTTAATTTTTGTTTCAATGGATACCAATTAAATATCATGTGGATATAAAATGGTTACCAGCAGTAACCAGTTCTAATTTTTTAGTCTACATTTGAAAAACATTGCATACACATAGGAGTAAGTAGTACACATAATAAATATTCTGAAACCATAATTCTTTAAGTTAAAAGACCCAAAAAAATCAAACGGATGTGTTTGTCACAATTAAACAACTAAATTAAAATAAAACAAAATTATGACTAATTTTAGCAGGGTATATCTTCCTGTTGTGTTCCTCCCGACGACATGTGATGCACTTAACTTTATACCTCTTGAATTTCACATCAACAAACTCCTTCCAGCGTTCAAGTTATGGTCTCCCTATCTTTCTTTTAGAACCAAGCGGCAACAAGTTAGACTCCGACACATAACTTGGTATTTCCCATGTACTCTCGCATGGGAGAGGTTCAAGAGAAATTGCATATGCGTCCTCAAAAATTTTTAACTATAAAAAGGAGAGCAATAATCTGATTCATGCAGTTTCTGTACTTAAGACCAAGTCAATTGTAAGCATTCTTTAATTATAAACACTAACCTAATCATTTCCATACCAATATCATATCAAGACTAAACACTGGTTCATACAAAATTCATACCAAGAAGAGTACCATATTCAAAATAAACACTAACATGAACATTCAAAATAAACACTAACCTGAACATTCAAAATAAACACTAACATGAACATTTCTATATGCATTTATTTCATACCAACACTAAACATTAGTTCATACAAGAATCATATCAAGAAGTGCACCAAATTTAAACAAGTTAATTGTAAATTATTTAATCATAAATTAACCGTATATAAATCAATTCCATTGTGGGTATATGCAAATTCCTATACCAAATTCATGCCAAAAGCAAACAATTCTTTATTTAAAATCGAACAATATAAATTTAAAAAATTGTTCAAATAAAAATTGAATACTATTCACTAAATCAAATAAAATTACGTAATTTTATTGATATACACAACTAAAACACATTCGAACTAAACACTAATTTGAACAATTTCAACTATCACCATGCTTAATTAATATTGATAAGAAACCCTCCATCACAGAGAAAGATAATGGTGAAACAAGAAAAAAAATTGTGAGAGAAGAGAAAATTTTGAGCAATTACTGTTTTGAGCGTTGATAGAGAAAGATACAAATATTGAGTAAAAAATAAGTGATTTATGTTTTGATAGATAATTAACAAGTGAGAGAAAAGGTCAGTAACTATTTTGAGCTAAACAAGAAAACAAATATTCTGATTGTTATGACTCTCCTGATTTTATGTCTATTATTAATTATCAATACTATTATTAATTTGTTTGTTAATTTATATATATATATAAACATATATATATATTCCTTTTTTTTTACTTTTTTTTATTCAACAAATATTATAGCCCGTAATTATTTAATGTTAAAACTTGAAACATAAAGAATAATGTCATGACTAGTAAGAATTAGTCTTATATATGTCAATTATAGAATTTTCTCTTTTCTACAAGGATGCTTATGATTTGATTAAAAATTGGTCCAGATAAAAAAATATGAATCAAACTAATTAAATAAATCGATCCTTCGATCCTTTTTGGGGTGTGATTTGGTTTAAATATTTAAAAACCACACCATATTTGATTTAGTTTTGATTTAAAAAAAAAAAATAGAACCAAACAGACAAATATACATATACCATTTGAATTGACCTACATGCCCCTCATTAAGTTTATCCAAGATTTTGCTAATTAGACTTTGCTTCTTTATTCAACATTAGTAATTTCTTATAATTAACTTTTCCGTACTAACAAAACAAAAGCTTCTCAGTATTAGTTGTAAAGCTAATTATGCTAAGACAAGCATTATTATAAAAGGAATTAAATAATCCATCTTTTAAAATAATAATAATAATAATTAGATATAAAATTTCTTAAACTTGCTTGACATAGAATTTATAGAGGGGACAATATAACATAAGACACGAAAGCAGAGATAATGCCTACCTTCATATCCACTCCATTCCCATTTGCCAAAAAAAATAGAGGCAAAACCTTCATAAGATTCCTTTCAAACTTTCAAATATTGCCAATCACATCATGCTAACCCACCCCACACCACACCCTTCACTCTTCCGACCAAGTGGTGTACGCATAATTTTGTATGAAAATGTATTGAAGTAAAATAAGCTCGAGCAATCTCTAAAGATTTTAATACTTTACTTATTGTCTCAAATTAATATTTACTTTATATCATTTTCAAACTATGTCAGACCATTATACATACATACATTAGTTATTAATAAGCATTAGTACATCATCGAATATACAATATTATTTCAAATATTATTCCACATCCGATTCTTTCGATTATTTGTTGTGCAAACAAGAAGTTAAATATGAGGGAAAAAATCATAATGAGAAGCGTTTATTCTAGGCTCGAAAATTGATGTGTATTCATATCATACATTGGCGACATTTTTATTGTTGTGTTTATTCTTTTTTATTTTTTTAAAAGCGAAGTTGAATGATATTCACTACTAAAATATGTCTTTGTCAAAAAGGAAAAATATGGAACCAAATGAATAACATAACTATCATATGAAGGAGAAAAAAGAAGAAAAAGGTTGAAAATTATATGTTATATATGAAAAGAGAAGTTTAGAATCAAAGTTAAACATAGAACCAAAGGAAGAAAGAAAAAAACTTAGAAACATTTAAAATAGATTTATTTATTCATGATAGAACAACATGCTCACTTTAAGCTAAGTAATGAGAAGACAAAATATTCTAATGGGACTTGCTTGTATGGCTAAATATTCCCTTCTTAAATTCATGTGACATAATACCAAAAAGGCAAAGTATATAAACCACCAATTAGGTGATTTTGATGCTCAAAAAATATTCACTCATGTCTCTTCCTACTTGGTTAGGTCTCAAGATTAAGTCCCCTCATGAGTATAGCTACAAGCCTTCATCTAGGCTCATTCCATCTTCTATTCCATCTAAGTTGAATCTACCATGTACAAATCACTCTGAATCTCAAAACATTCTATGTCCTCCAACAGATCAGGTTTACATGTCGTCCTTACTAAAAATATATATTTCAAAATACTTGTCATTCTCCATCATTCCACTTTTACTTGTTTGTTCACCATACTAAAAATAAATGTGCAGGTTTCCTTGTCCAATTGAGAAAACCAAGAAATAATTTTATTAATTAGTTCCTTATTTATCCTTATGATTAGCTATAGTCATTTCCCAATGCATTTTCCAAAACATTGAGTTTATTATATTCATAGGGTAGTATAGTAAATTATAATTCTATTTATTGCTCCTTAAAGACTGTGTCAAGTCAATATGGACAAGTAAAAATGAACAGAGGGATTTTTTTTTCCCGTTTTACCGTTCTTAGTAATGTGTTCTTGAACTAGAAAAGGTGTTCACTATGAAACTTGTCCAAGTCAAATGCAGCATTGAAATGAAAGGGGAAAGTTAGGGGCCATAAAGAGCGAGTTCAGAATTCAACTGTCAAGGCGTCTTTTGGGTTAAAACCCAAGGGGCCAAAACCTAAAGGTCCCAAACTTAGGCGAAGAGCGAGCAATACCTTGCCAGTTGAGCCTGGACCAATATATCTTGTTACTATTTTCTACTGATTCTTTACAAACAATACAATGTCAATGTTCCAAGAACCTATAATGTAGATTTTCATCTTTCCTACTGTTGGCAGAATGTTGCAGCAATAGTGTTTGGACATGGATCAAATTCAAGGCTTTATCCATTGACAAAGAGAAGATCAGAAGCTGCACTTCCTATAGCAGGAAACTACAGGCTCATTGATGCAGTTATCAGCAACTGCATCAATAGTAATATCAAGAAGATTTATGCACTCACACAATTTAACTCTGCCTCTCTGAATTCTCACCTTTCAAGAGCTTATTCCGGTGCACACATCGGAAACGAAGCATTAGTTGATGTAATTGCAGCTTATCAGAGTCCTGAAGGCAAGGGCTGGTTTCAGGTAAAAAAAAAAAAAAGAGGCAGTTTCAAGCCTTTATAAATGCTTTCTATAACATTCCTCCTTGAGTAGCTGTTAACACGAATAAGAGCAACACTGTTATATCCAATGTATTCTAAGGATAAAGAAGAAGTTGAAAGATTTTGTAGATTCTTCTCTCCATCAGAACTATAGGACCGTTATGCTTCTCTGTGTTTTCATGTATTCTCAGGGAACTGCTGATGCAATAAGAAGATGTTTGTGGGTACTAGAAGAGTATCCGATTGTTGATTTTCTGGTTCTTCCTGGTTACCATCTTTACAAAATGGATTTCCAGGAACTCTTAAAGGTCCACTGCAACAACAAAGCTGATATGACTGTTGCAGTGTTGAGCAGAAGGACGGATAAAGATATAGAACTTGGTACTTTCCAAGTAAATTCTGAAAATCAAGTCATTTCGTTCAAAGACAATCCGGATATAAGAGTAGTACGTTTCTATTTTCCTTCTCCCCGTACTTCCAATTGCTTCATTTGTTCCTCATTATGGACTAGCTGAAAACATTATTTTCAGGTACAAAATTCAGACATTTCTCAAGATAAGTATGCTGGTATGGATATCTATGTTGTTAACAAAGATGCCATGATAAAGCTTCTTACAGAGTATCACCCCATGGCCAATGACTTCAGAAGAGAAGTTGTACCAGGTGCAATTTCCTTAGGAATGAATGTAAGAGTCGTGTATCTCCATATCCGAGCAACTTGTTGCTCCAAGTTTGCCATTTTGAACATACAATATCTCCATCCTGTTGCGTAAAGATATTCAACATTTTGTTTTCTACTCTTAATTGAACCATTCTTTGGAACAAACAGGTATATGCACACAAATTCAGTGGCTACTGGGAGGACATGAGAAGCATTGAAGCTTACTACCAAGCAAATATGGAAAGCATAAAGAACACAAAGAAGGCATATAGGTCAGTATCTTCAAAAACCAACAAGTCTCAAGAGTAAATCCCTTAAATATCATCTAACGGGATTTTCATTTTCGTTAGCAGCTTGTATGACAAAGACTCTCCCCTATACACTTTGCCTCGACACCTGCCTCCAACTCAGATAACTGATGCTGCTATAACAGACTCTGTGATTGGAGATGGATGCTTTCTCAATGTATAAAAGTGATCAATTGTCCTTGAAATATAGATAAAGTTTATATAATTTTTCTCAAGAATTTGGTCTCACAAACATCTTTCTTCCATACTTTGCATTTTCCAAGTGCAGAAATGCAAGATCAGAGGTACTGTAGTTGGCATGAGGACAAGAGTAGGTGATGGAGCGATAATTGAGGATTCAGTAATAATGGGATCTGATACTTACCAAGTAAGACACATGAATACATTTCATTTGGTATTCATGGATGGTCACATAGAGGAAATGGAGACTATATGAATCCAGTTCATATTCAAGTAAAATTTTTTGAAAGATCCCTCATATTTCTGCATTTGATTCTTATCGATCATGGTAACAATAAGGAACATTAAGTTTCTAGGGGAAGGATATTTAACTTGGTGAAAATATGCAGAGTGGTCGCGCAGAGGAGGATATACACATTCCTATTGGAATTGGAGAAGGCTCACAGATAAAGAAAGCAATAATTGACAAGAATGTGAGAATTGGCAAAAATGTTAAGGTACTTAGAAATATTTCCTATCAAACTCAAAATGCACCTTAACGATAAGGTGTTTGAATGCGCGAAAATATCAACAACAACAAGAAAAGATGTACAGAATATTGTGATTTCATATTCTTTATTAAACTGCATTCATACTTTAGTGTGATCTTTTCATGCAGATTTTGAATAAGGAAAATGTCCTGGAGTGCAATAATGAAGCAAATGGTTACATTATCACTAAAGGCATAGTTGTAATAATGAAGGGTGCCATTATTCCAGATGGGAGCATTCTGTGACAGATAACATCATTCTTTCAATGATTTGATAGGAAGACATAGCTGCAGGGAGTCAAATTGTACACTGAGAATTTTTTGAAATTCATACATTTTACTTCACTTTGGTTGATAGTTCAGATTTAGATCATACAGAATCATTCTGTAATGACTTTAATTCATGTTAAGGGGAATAAAGTTTCCAAAATATGGAATCTTCTAAATAAAAAATGTCAGCTTAGTTCTTTCTGAATAAGCACCAGTAAAGGTTGCCTTCAGACTTTTTAGGGAAAAGAAAGGAAGAAAATAAAATTTATTAAAAAGATACTGAAACCTAATAAGAAAGAATATACTTAGGGTTCCAATGGGAATAGGAATATTGATAGATTGGAAAATGCAAAGCTATTGTTGTTTCTTTTTGTTATTGCTATTTCTTTTATAGAGATATAGATTTTATGGGACACGAGTTAGCTCGCGAATAGCAAAAAAATTCAAAAAGAAGAGGAAAGACCCTTGATGAGATTCGAACCCTGCATTGATTGCAAGTGAAGTTACAACAATTAGGGTACAACTTCACTCTGAATGTTGTTGTTATGTGGATATGCAAAATAAATAAATTGAATGGACATTTGGGCCCTAAATTTTGAAGCTACAAAAGCAATGGCAGCTGCATCACATTTGCTTATTTTGCTGTAAAAATTAACTCAAAGAGAGTACCTTCATCCTAAATGGACTTTGAGGTTGTCACTTGATGTACTCCAACTCTCAAGTGCAATTCTCTGTAAAAGAAGTAAAAGGAAAATGTGCAATGTTTATGTATTCCCAATCATGCTAAGATATTAAAAAGTAATAAATTTTCTATATGCATACAATTATAGAAGGTTTAGGACATGAAAAAATAAATCAGCTCCTCTATTCAGATATTTCACATTTGATTCCATAAGACTACCAACATCATCTACCCAGCTTCACCTCAACAGTTGCTATCGGATATCGCATTTGATGTTAGGACTATCAATCATCTACTAAGCCTAAACATTCTGCAGGCAACAACCAAAAGGCATGTTAAATTCCAATGCCAGGTTATTTACCCTCTAGACATGGTATATCATGCCAACTTCAATAAGACTAATCTGAGGAATGTTAAGCACCACGGAAGGACCCCTACAGTTCTTGCGCAGAAATGAATACCCAATGTCAATAGCAAACTTCTTTAAGAAAGAGGACGATCTTCTAGCTTTCACGTAGGAGTGCCCCATTATATATGCAACCCCTGCCTCCTTTGCTCGAATTAAATCTTCAAGCTCTGCCTTAACAGCTGGATCCATGCCAGGGTTTTCTGGCAATTGAAACCTCACTCGTCGCCTCCTTATTTGTGGGTTCTCCTCAGCATAAGCAGATCTTAGACTCTGGAGAGTCAGAGACTTGCTACTTTGAATGGAGTCCCTCATTCCAAAATCCTCTGAGACAATTAGTGTTGAAGTCGACTGTACGTTTTTTTTGCTTATGACTGCCATCCTCCCATCAAGTGATGGACTCTCGGAGCTTGACAACTGTGGTTCCACAGCTTCCATTTGGATAAACTCTGCTATACTTTGGATGAGAAGGTCCTCAAAGTCCCCATCATCTCTCTGTATGTCCTTGTAGCCATACCTAACAATGCAACGATACATGCGATAGGGTCTTGGACAAATACGACCAATGAGGAAGCGCTCCTCAGGTGAGACATAGGGTACTGGAACAGATTTGACACATAAAAACACCAACACACTGTGAAATGCAGGGAGATTCGTGAGAAAGTGAGAGAAGATAGCTGGGACCCCTGTTGCCAATTCTGAGTATACAAGGCCTATCCCGGGCACGCGCACAATACCAAGGCTGGGGCCCATGCCAAGGAGCCATTTCAAAGGAACTTTGTTGTGCAGATCAAAATTGTACTTCTTGCGAGTTCCATATTGCCAGACAAACATGACTGCTAGGAAAACAAAGGCGAGCACTAGGGAGACCCATCCTCCCTGTGGAACTTTAGTGAACGAGGAAGACAGGTACACACCTTCAATCAACCAGAAGAATAAGAGAAAGCAAGTGGCAAGAGCTATGTTTCTTTGCCACACAAAAATCATGACCAGTGTGGTGAGAAACGTTGTGATAAACATACTAGTCATGCAAGCTAGGCCTGAAAGAAAAAGAATCAATATGTGAAAACAACCAAGAATTATCACAAGGCTAAATTAAAATAAAGATTCAAGTGTGGACATAAACTTTTTGTAGTAGATGCAACAATATTCATTGTAAATCAGTATCATGATAAAAGAAGTCACAATGACCACATTGTACTTCGCACAAGGGAATACTCTTTGTACTGTGTTTGAGAAAAGAAAGAAGATTCTTTTCTGCAGGTAATGCAATTAGAGATCCCTTCTTGTTCACTTCTTCTAGTTTTTGTTTACCATTCTAATATTTTCAGATGAGACTCCTTTCGTCCCATGAGGCTTATAAATCCTCCATCACAAGGTTCACAAAGAAGAGTACATTACTAGAGCTACACATCACATTAGAGGAACACAATAATATAAAGCAATTAGGTTCCATAGAAAAGTTTGTAAACAGAACTAAACTGGGATTTGTCACCAATCTGTAGTCTTAATAAAACTACCTTACAAGTGATAGACAACAACCACCTGCGCCTCAAACTCAAATAGTTGTGTCGGTAATTGAATTCTACGTCTTCATCCCCTCTAACAATCACCTTACAGTTGACAGATCGATCAATCAACTATGACTCAATCTCAAACTAGTAGAATTCTGCTATACCCAAAAGATTCGTCATGATTAGACCATTTTTTTGTTGGCTGTCAAACTATCGCAACCCTCCTCCTTTATATGGACAATGGAATTGCTGTGTTCTGGGAAGCTCACATAGGTGAAGTTTATAATGGTTGATGCACAGAAGAAAAAGTCGAGTTGCTTTTGTAGGGAAGAAGACATGATGAAGATTGTAGCTCTGCTTTATATTGAAATTAAATGTTCTTTTCAAACAAGAAACAAAAAATAATATAGTCAAAAGGAGCATCAAATATTACAAAAGAGATCTTCAACACACTGTTGGCTTACCATATGCATTTCCCATTAAAATTGTGTCCTGGAACCCAACAGCCACGGAAAGTGTAAGAATCATAAGGATCCAATTTATTTCTGGTATATAGATTTGCCCTTTAACATGCTTTGAGGTGTGGACAATCTTGACTCGGGGGAAGCAACCTAGTGCATTCAATTGCTTCACTATGGAGAATGTAGCTGTGATGATGGACTGGCTGGCAACAATGCTAGCAAGGGTAGCAATGACAAAAACAGGCCAATATACACTATCTGCATGAAAGCAATGAGCAGCAGTTCGGAAATTGGATATAACTTCATCAACTATCCCGAGAAGAATATCATTCAAAAGTGAAATAAAGAACTAACCAGGTATTGAATTATAAAAGCTGTCTTGAATAGAAGCAAGATTTTTGGACAGAAAAGCAGCCTGACCCATATACTGTACCACCAAGCAAGGATATACAAGAAATGAAAAGGCAATCTGCCAAGGAAAAAGACTTTCAGATTGACAAGGTGCAAGTTCTAGAAATCCAACTAATCAACTACTACATTGAAAGATGACGCAAAGGAACGACCACTAGAGGCAATAAAATGAATAATCTGCCCAGTCAAAAGGATAATCAGCGTAGGGGGTCCCATTTCACAAAATACAATTTCGGCTGCACTTTGGATATTTAGTTCATACTGTTTCTTTCAAAAAAAGATTAAAATCCAATCTTAGACACAAAAGTTACTTCAAAGGGTTTCAAATTCTCTCCACTTAGTTGTCATCTGGCGTCCTCTCTGATTAAAACAAATTCACTAACTTAATCCATGTAAACCTTGTTGTTTGCTAAAAATGGATCTTTTACATTTTCAAACTGTTACAATAATATTTATCGAATTTGAAAAAGAGTCAAAAGAAACATTTTGAGCCACTTATTTTGATTTCTCGAACCATTTGTTCGGGCTAGTAAGATGTTTCACTTAGCCAGGTTGTCTCTTGCCTGCACATGAATTCAGTAACAGTTTGAAAGGTTGCCCTATTCGGGAATCTCTGGTCAACATAAATATTCACTATAAACGGCAACCAGAAACCAATTCTTGCTTGTTGCTTCCCAACCCAATTATTTTTTTCCAAGTGCTCAGGATTTGACATGAAAGACGTACATGCTGGGTTAAATTAAGTAAGAGCACAACTGTTTCCTGAAGCTGCAAACAGGCTGACTTACCCTCATTGAGCAGGAAGTGAAGTGACCAAGATCTGCAAACATAGCTTCCGTACCTGATGATGGAAAACTGAATCAGAAAAAAAAGATTCTAAACTATAAAGGACATGTTATCTAATCCTTGTTTTATTAACTAGTAAGTATTTGCACGAACAAGTGCTCGTAATTCAAGGACTACTTTTTTATCTTGGATAAAAGAGATGATATCTTTGAAGTACCTGCAACAGAGAGGAGGACACCACCAAGAGAAAACCATCCGTGTTTTCTTGTTTCCCAAAAAAACTTGATAATATAATAGGGAGAAAGAGCATGCACAATCTTGGGATTCCAAATTATAATGTTGTAGAGCCCAATCCCAAAAATCGATATCAACCAAATGATTACTATCGGTGCAAACAAAAAGCCAACCCTATGGGTCCCAAAATGCTGTAGAGCAAACAGACCAACCAATATCAGGCAAGAAAGCACGAGCACTTCACCTAGATGAAAAACAATTTAATGATCAATGCTTGGATGGAAGTCACATAAGAACAACATAAAAGTGATTAAATATTTACCCAAAGAGGTAAATCTAAATAAATCTACCGTGAGATAGGTGTTCCGCAGCAGCCTTGATTCCTGACATGGCCGATATAACTGCCACATTAAAATTATTCCTAATTAATAAATATACTAAGTTGACCAAATTAATCAAAAGTTCTGATTGCATTTCTGCACTAACATAGCCTTAGCAAGGTAGCAAATATGTCATGCTAAAATTTAATATGTTGTCTATCATTTTTCAACTGAGGAAGGAACCAATTTCATAAAACAAAACAAATAATTCTAAATTTATTTTTCCATTTGCTGGGATAAACTGATAGCTTTTAAATTACAAATGCACATCAGCTAACGCCACATACAAGAAAGCAACTACTGTTGGAATTATCAACCTGACATTGCAGGCGTTAGAATACCATCACCAATGACCATGCAAGCCCCCAACAACACAATAATGAGTAAAACTGTATGCGACTTCTTGTGTTTCTCAAGAAATCTCTTCAATGCTGAAGACGGTGTGGACTGCCCAGCAAAGCCATATTTGTAAGCAGATAGCTCCTCATCAGCTGCTTGTTGGTTGGAAAGTAGACTGAATTTTGCATGTCTACAGAGTAGAGAGTAAAGAGCAAATGTACCACCTGGTAACATTCAAGTATAAATGATCAACACAATCAGGTTCCACAAGAATTATTGGATTCACAGCCTTCTCTTTAACGTACCTTCACCGTTATCATCAGCACTCAGTACAATAAGTACATATTTTATCAAAGGAATAAGAGTTATTGTCCAGAAGATCAATGAAAATGCACCAAATATTGTTTCTGGAGTCTGATAATCCTGCAACTTCCCCACAAATATACTCTTATAGACATAAAGTGGTGAAGTGCTCAAATCTCCATACACCACTCCAAGACTCTGGTATGCCAATAGTATATTTCTGGAAATATCCACCAAAGGGAACTGCAAGGCCAAATATAAGAGCTGAGCTGGTTTCATACATAATCAGTAGGTAAATAAATAAACATGACAAATGGAAACTCGAAATTTATGAATTCTACTAGAAAAGAAGAAAATAAAATTTTCTGTTAACTGATCAGTAACATGTATTATCTTCTTCTTTTTTTATTTTTTATTTTTTATTTAGTAACGTGTATTATCTGCTCCACAAATTTCAGGCAATGTGATTTCAGTCACAATGTACCCGGAGCTTGAAGTTTTTTTTTTTTTTTTTTTGAGATCTCCTTATTTGGATGAATAAACACTCTACACATGGGAATCTGCTAGTTTTTTGTTGCTGTAATATCTGCCTAACTTATATGGGAGACTGTATATTGCTTTACACAAGATAGATGTGGAATGAGAATACTTGCACAGATAGACCCAGAGAATTCTTATTTTTTTTCATTTGTGCAAGGGAAGTGGAGTGAAGGGGATTCGCAACTAAGGTTATTTATATTTCCCTCCTATGGAAAAGAAAAAAATAAAACAAGTGTTTTGCTGCTACATTGCCACTTGATTGGTGATGGTGCAATGGCGTTTGCAGGAATAATTTCTTGACCTCCAATAGACAGTGTAATATATTTTACTTTTACCACATCCCCTATTAGTGTAAGTTAAGATGAAGGAAAAGTAAAAAAGAAATATTATGCACCTTTGACGCCAACTTCCTTTTTTTCCTTTCTAACTGGGGTTGTTCCTCTTGTCCAACTGTAATGACTGATTCCTGGGCCCCACCTGCAGACGTCGGAGGTGGTTGCTCCACATTATGTTGCATGTGCTCGATATCACCTTGGAACATCTATTTACCTGCCATTTGTTTCAAATAATCTATGTTAGATAGAGGAAGAGAGCTGTCAAAAAGAAAGAAAGAAAGAAAGAAGTTAAGGAGCCAGGATCAGTCCCCTCCCTCACAAGATACATCTTATGCCTATGAGTCGCTATAATTATCCAAGAAGACACTTTCATCAAAATGTATAAAATAAGCTGTCACGGATATAAGCAAAGGAAGAACAGCAAAAGGTAAGCACCAGCAGGACGATCTTATCAAATGATTTTTAAGGTAAGCACAAGCATCAAAAAGTGTTATCTTGTAAAACCATTGTATTGCCAGACTGGACACCAACAAACTCAGTTTGATGCAAAGCAACTTAAAGCCTCTAATGGTAAACTGAAAATCCCTCTCTAACCAAAAAGCATACATGATACACGAGAAACCGATACCTAGAGTAATCATTTGAAACATAATAAGTGAACTTCTCAAATTTGATTACAAGAGCCAAGAAAAGAGGTTGGAAGAAAATTATCATGCCAAACTTGTTGAAACGGTAGAGAGGGGACACGCAAGACATATAGCCCTATAAGTGGTAGAATTTGCTCATTCATACACACACCAACTGGCAGCAAAGATAATGCTCGGAAAGGGAATACAAGTCACATTCTTTGACTAATACTCTATTCATCTCGAAATGCAGTTTCTAATCATTCAAAAATATACAAAAAACAACATGGTCATTAAGTGCCACTTGCAATTTACCAAAGCTCAATGAATCTTCTATATTACTAAGCTCCTAAAAAGAGGTTTTCCATTCTTTCTTTTTCCTTGAAAAGGGGTGAGGGATTCATAAAGCAGCAAAAATATTTTCCTCAAGTACAAATAAAACGTAGTCTGGATGTCTTAATCAAATGATGGGAACTAGCCAACTTCCTCTCTTTGTTTCATAACCTGGTGCCAACCAACTTGCACACACCTCAACTAATTCCACAAAATACATGTCACCTCCTACCAGGTAACTCTATCCACCAAGGCTAGGACAAATGAAAAAGAATCACCTAACCTCCCACTAGTAATAGCTATCATGTAACTTTGTCCATCAACGCTACGACAGATGAAAAGAAATCACCTAACCTCTCACTCCAGGTAACTTTGTCCACCAAGAGTAACTTTGTCCACCAAGGCTAGGTCAGATGAAAAGACATCACCTAGAGTTTTTGTTGCTATTAGATTTTAGCTAACTTCGCCTTTTCCAAGTCTTTTTCATTTAATCCTCAGATTATATTTCCTAAATCGATAGAACAACAAACAACATTGCATCTCAATCTCAATCCCAAAGGGACCTAGTACATCAGAACCCATTTCCTTAAAATATTATATTAGTACCAAAAAATCCCAAACTCGAATCCCTAAAGTTCAAATCCTAGATAAGCAACATTTCCAAACCATCTCTATGTCCAATCCATTCCACTTGGGACACACATATCACACATATATATTATTCATCATAAATTATTGAAGTAGTAATTTTCACTTAGACCTTAATAACAATATAAAATCACAAACTAATCAAAAGGGGTTCTTTAGAAAATAACCAATTACAAAGTTGTTCAACCAATAAAAAGTCACACAGTGGAAGTGTAATTTTCCGGCTACGGCGCGATGAATGATGGTGACGTAAAAGCGGGTTACGATGGCTGTATTGAGATGGGAAAATTGGAGAAGATAGTGATGGTGTTACTACTACGGTGGGTGGTCAAGACTAGGCCTTCTTCTTCTCCTCCTTGTTCGTCCATGAATGGTGATCTTCTGCTACACTTGGCACCTTCTACTTGGTCTGCCATTTTCATTCTTGCCAAAAAAAATTCATGGACACTAATTACTCTTAGCTTTTTGAGGCTTTCACCAAAAGAAAAAAAAAAAGAACTTTGTATTAGTACTTTTTTACTACCAAAAAAAATAAAATAGGAAAAAGGGTTTGAAAAATACTTTAATTTTGGTCGAAATTGCTGTTACGATACCAAATTTTATGGAGGATATTTTACCCTACACTATTTAATAGTGTATTTTAAAGGTATATATGTGACTACGTGGACACATTATTATTTAAAACTAGTAAAATTACCCGCGCGAAGCGGGAATTTAAAATAATACTCCCTCCGTTTAAAAAAGACTGACTTCCTTTCCTTTTTAGTCAGTTTCAAAATGAATAACCTCTTTCTTTTTTTGGTAACATTTTAATTTCAATTTTCCACGTGGCATGTTTAAGGCCACAAGATTAAAGGCCAATTTTGTACATTTGACATAACTTTAATTTAGGACTACAAGATTCAAAAGTCTTCTTTATTTTCTTAAACACCGTGTCAAGTCAAACTAGATCATTCTTTGTGAAATGGAGGAAGTACTTAAAACCTATCAGACATTAAAACTAAAACACTATATTATCTTACATACAAGATTACGTAGTAACAAACATTAATAATGTAAAGGAAAATGAAAATTATTACATCTTATCATTTAGCCTTAATAACATACGCATAAATTATAAATTAAGGATTGTAAAAATACATACCGTAATCAGAATATACATAAATCGGTGAGCCACTCAACATGAGCAAAGTATACAAATATTTAATTGTGAAGAAGAAGAAGAAGAGGTTCAGAATTTTCGTTGTGTTAAAATGAGAGGAAATCCTTCTATTTATAGATAACAAAGGATAGTGTGAACAAATGTTTATCGTACCTTATCAGAAAGGTTACAACTATTTGGAAAGTTGCAACCCTTCGAAAAGGTCACAACATTTCATAAAAGTCATAACTTTTCATAAAAATCGCAACTCTTCATTAAAATAGCAACTTTTCATAAAAGTCACAGCTTTTCATAAAAGTCACAATTTTTCATAAAAGTAGCAATTTTTCATTAAAGTCGCAACTTTTCATTAAAGTCATAACTTTTCATGCAAGGGAAGGCTAATTTTGTAAATAAACAAATTAAAAGGGAATTCTGGTTTGTGGTGGCGCCAAGTAGGCGGGCGTAAGGTTCTCTTTTATATATATATATATATATATATATGTGTGTGTGTGTGTGTGTGTGTGATGATGATGATGCAATATTTATAATGTCCACGTGGGCACATATATACCTTTAAAATACACTATTAAATAGTGCATGGGGATAAAAGGTCATTTCCAAAGTACGGTATTGTTACAGCAATTTCGGTTAAAGTTCGGATATATTTCAGAACTTTTTCCCAAAAAATATTTACATCTCTTTAATTATCTGTTTTAACAAATTAAGAGAGTTTTATTATTGTTATCTATATTTCAATTTATATGATGTCATTTGACTTGAACGAAGTTTAAGAAAGATTTTTAAAATTTGTTGTCTAACCTTGTTTGGATGGTTGTTATCTGTTATAGTGTATTGTATTGTTAGTTTAGATATATTGTTGTTTGGCATAGTATATACATGTCTTTTAACTTGGCTTTAGGTGACATATATGCCCTCCAACTTTGGACATGCATAAGTAGACATTTAAATTTGTATAAAATTGAATAAATCGACACACACGTTTTACGTGTCATAATACATATAGAACACCATGTAGGATACAAAGTTGTCATGTAGGACGCCACGTAAGACGAATGTGTTTATTTGTTCAATTTTATACAAATTTAAGTGTCTACTTGTGCACATCTAAATTTGGAGGACATAGATTACAACTGAAGCTAAGTTGAAGGGCACATTTAGTATTATGTCATGTTGTTTTGATTGTTATTTAAATTTTATTGTATCATATCGTTTAAATCGATTGTTAGGTAACAACAAAAAGGTCCATTTTGTGTAACGATTGATTTGGTGTGATCACATCGTTACCTTAATATTTTTCTCATTTTATTTTTATTTATTATTTAATAATCAAATTTTATCCTTTACTTTTTCATAATAGTTCTACCTCCTGTCTTTCTTGTAGTTTATCATTTAAATTGTTGATGTGTAACATTATATAACGACAAAGAATGATACAATCTATTCAAATATTATATTCATTAAAACAATATAATACATATGATACATTATGAAATAAAACGTAGCAAACATTAAACAGAGTGTAAGAAAGACTTTTGAAACTTGTGATCTAAAACAAATCAAAAGTGTTTGTGTGCCTGTAAATCACTTCATTAAGGACGAAATTAATATTTTAAAGTTAAATTATTACCGAGGGCCTACTTGGGCATGTGAGAAGAAATTATGATATGAAGTTAAAATTTGGTTTTGACATGTCATTTGGAATTTTAAGTTGTATTTTTGGCTCGTAAAAATAAATTTTTCATAGGTTGTGAAAACTATCAAAATTGCTCCAATTCTTATGCAATCTCACCAAATAAGCAAAGTTCATAACAAAAGTATTATATATATATATATATATATATATGAGAATCCTGTAAAGCAGTATGGGAATCATACAAACAAACTTACCCTCAAGAATTTCAAAGATTAATAGAATTAGGACCAAACCCATACAATTTTACAAACAAAATACATGTGTTATTAACAGGAGAAGACCCAAACAGTGGCTTAGTAGCATTACAAAGAAGTGTTGTAATAAAATTAGAACAATTAGTACTGAAATTAAAACTATAATAGAAAAGCCTAAAGATTTAGAAATTAAAAATACTCAAGTAGTAATGAAAATCATAGAACAAGTAGAAAAAATAACTACTAAAATTAGTCATTTAAAAGAAACAATTACTAGACTCGAACGGATCTCACTCTTATGAGTGAAGACGATATAAATTATAAAAAAGCATTAGAATATACAACCAAATTTCATCAAGAGCCAGCATGATACTCTAATCATGTTCCCTCTAGCCAAACAGATAAAGTAATCCTCAAACAAAACAATACAATAATAGCATTATTAATAGAATTAAATATAAAAATAGATAGAATATTAAAAGAAAAACAACCTGAACAAACTCATAAAAATACAGAAATAGATGAATTAATTACCCAACTTAAGAAAGTAGAAATAACCCCTAAACAGGAAAAACACAAGATAACTAGAAAACCACAAAAATGGACTTTCTTTCAAATAGAAGAACAATCCAAGAAAATAGACCAAGCTTCTTAGAAAATAGAATAGGAAACAACCTAATTTCAAGAATATTATCTAAAAGACCATCACCTATAGATGAAAATCAAGAATTAAATGAAATCATAGACATAGACAAAGATCTACAGATTTTTCAACAAAACGAGCTAAAATTATTAAATCCAAAAACACTATACAATGTAAAATATTTCTCTAGAAATAATCAATTATACAGACATTATAGAGAAGAACAGATATCGGCAATAGGAGAAGACTTTGCAATTTTAAATTTAGTAAACCCAGCCTTCATAAAATCGATTAAAAACCCCAAGTTAATGCTAATGCATATGGGATTAATAGTCATAGGAATAAAAGGACTAACTAGAAAAAATTTAGGATCTAAGGTGTTGATTGTCCTTTATGATGATCGTTGGTCAGACCTTAAAAAATCCATCATAGGATTAACAGAAGTAGACATGACTAGTAATGGCGGAATATTTTATATTAGCCCAGACTTTTTAATCAATTTAAAAGAATTTGGAAAACATATTAAAATAGAAATCCAGACTAAAGGATACGAAGAAATGAATAATGGAAATAACTTATTAATGTGCGTAGGCTTCATAGGAAAAATGACCTTAAGTAGTAATACAAAATTCAAGCTTCAAGTAAACGATGTGGTAGAAGTAATGGGTAGTAAAGGAATAAAACTAATCAAACCAATAAAAATAAATCCAGAAGAATATGCAGGATTAGAATGGAACCTAGACAAATTAAGTAAGCCAAAAGTATTTGCTCCCGAGCAACATTTAATGTATACTAGCTCAAAAGGAGAGACATCAATTAGGTTTACAAACTATAATTATACAAGTCAAAAAGATTTAGATGATAATGAAACAGAAAGTACCATAAAAACAGAACAAGAAGAATTCATGAATATATAATTAATACAAGAAGGGTATGAGGTAGACAGAGCCATAGAAGAAGCAAAAAGACAATACAAAGACAATAGTCTTACAGTTTTTAAGTGTAGAGGATGTAAGAAGGGTAAAATGGTTATACTAGAAACAATAGAACATTTTAGAATATGTTTAGAAAGAGATGATAATCTAGCATATAGAACAGACGAACCAGAATACATGAGTGAAGAAAAGGAAGACACTTTATCCATAACTAGTCACACGGAACTAATGGATGAAGCAACTAGTTCACATAGTGCTAGCCCTTTTCAAAGAACTACTGCAGCCCCAAGTGTTAGTTATAGTACCGGTAATCTGCCTAGAAGACCATGGATTAGACCTGACCAAGAAATAAAAGATAATATCAGACCAGCAGGAAAAAGAATGCCTATAGAAGAACCTATTAGGTTACAAGAAGGAGGAAACAAGACAAAAATATTAAATATAGCTGCACATGATCCACAAATGTGGAATACAGTAATAGATTTATGGAAAGGAATAGTGGTAGCAGACTTTATTAAAAATTATCATGAAACGGATGCAGAAACTATGTATAGATACTTAGAAACTTTTCTAGGAGAATCCTGTAAAGCAGTATGGGAATCATACAAACAAACTTACCCTCAAGAATTTCAAAGATTAATAGAATTAGGACCAAACCCATACAATTTTACAAACAAAATACATGTGTTATTAACAGGAGAAGACCCAAATAGTGGCTTAGTAGCATTACAAAGAAGTGTTGTAATAAAATTAGAACAATTAAGTATATCAAACTGGATGCATATAAAGAATTTTCTTAAAGATTATTTTTACTATTGTACTATTAGCAGAAATACATTTAATGAAGAATTAGGTAAAAAGTTATTCAATAAATTACCAGGAGCGTTAGGAAGAGAAATAGAGGAAAGATGGTATAAAAGAGAAGGGGTACTTCAAAATCCCTCACTCTTATGGTCTATAGGACAAAAGATACAACATATAATGGAAATACTACAAGAAAAATGTACCAACATACAAATACAAAAAAATTAAAACAAAATGAAATGAACTTTTGTAAGGCAATGATATATACTACCCAAAGTTACGATAAAGAACCAAGTAAAACAAGAAAATATAAAAGAAGAACAGCCTATAACCAAAAACCATACAAACATAAAAAATATTTCTTAAGAAAATCTTCAGCTAGAAAACCTTACTTAAATAGAGATAGATACACGTTAGAAAATATAGGAATGACAGGAATTATAAAAATAAACTAGAATGCTATACTTGCGGAAGCATAGAACACTTAGCAAATACATTCCCTAAGAGAAATAACATGAAAACTAGAAATTCTCAGTTAATAGAAGATTTTCAAGAAACCCTATTAAATGTAGATGAATATATGTCAGATACAGAAAGTATATATTCAATTGTAAGTATAGATACAACAGAAGAAAGAGACATTCCATCAGACACATCTGATTCAGAGGATGATAATTTAATTAATGAAATAGGATTAGAAAGAAATACAGATTTCTTAGATAATATAAGTATGATGATGAATATCTCTCAAGAATGTAATCATGAGTTTGAAAGACTAAAAGGAATATATAGTAACCAATGTAATATATGTAAATAGTACCCTAGTAAAATAAATAGAGCCAAATGTAAAAATTGTTATATGAAAGCTTGTATTAGTTGTATAGAAAATAAATTAAATCAAAAAGTAGAGAAAAATGAAGAACAAGTCCATACAAAAGACCAAGCTATTAATCTAAGACTAATAACTCTAGAAACAAGAGCAAATGACTTAGAACAAAGATTAATTACATTAGAAAAAAGGAAAGTAAAAATAAACAAGGAAAATATACAGTCACAAGGTACAATACATCTAGATCAAATAGAAAGTGAATTAATGAATATAAAGAAAAAGGTAATATGAGTAGTATAGATGCAGAAGTATTAGCTGTAATATATGGACTTAATAGTTTTAAATTATATATTTTAAACAAAAATGAAGTCTTAATAAGAACAAACTGTGAAGCGATAGTTAAATTCCACGAAAAAATAAATAGTAAAGCTAGCAGTAAAAGACGATGGTTAAATTTTATGGATATAATATCTATATACAATAATATTGTTTTTGAATACGTTAAAGGAAAAGATAATGATCTAGCAGATAAACTAAGTAGACTACAATTGAAAACTAACTGACTTTTATTTCAGTATGAGACCAAGCATGAGACCAACTGGCCAACAGCCAGCAGACAAAGGTAAGGACATTGCCCAGCCAGACTCTTATGCTCAGACATTATTAGAAAGACAAAATTTCAAACCACTAAGTACAACAGACAACGTAATGGAGAGAATTTATTTTGGTAAATATAACCTAATCTCATATCCAACGAGTAATTTATCTTTTAGAATAATTCCTGACTGTACTCTAGATAAGCCACAAAAATGTTTAGTAGATAACTTATGGATAACATATAATAAACAAGACACTAAGTACTTTATTGCTGCTACTAATGCTTTATGCCAATACTTTTCAGATAAAAATAAAGATAAAAAATTTAAATATTATGTAGTTATACATGGTAAAACTAATGGTGTTTTTCAGACTTGGATAGAAGTAGTTGATTCTATAAACGGGGTAAAAAACCCACTCTTTAAAGGCTTTAATAATTTCACTGAGGCTTTAGACTATGCCAGAGGAATACTTGGGTCTAATTATTATATTTCACCAGCCCTTAGACAAAGCCCAACCCAAATACCTCAATACAATATCCAGAAAGACTCAGACAAAATAATATTTTGTGATCATTGTTCCTCTATGACTGAGGGTTTCAAAAGACTCAATACCAAAAATGAAATCCTTATTCAAGAAAATATGAGACTCATGAAACAACTAGAGACTTTTCAAAGCAAATATGCTCCAAGAACAGACATTACTACCCAGAAGAAAGATATGAGTTCTCCATCTCTCTTAAAAATGGATGAGACGGGTATGCATTCCCCTCTGAATGCTAAGAACTCTACTGTATCAGAGAAAGATACAGCTAGTTCGGTTCAAACGGTAGCCGGTAAAGACTTATCAAATCCGTTAAAGGCTGCCACTTTGCCAAAAAGTGAAGAAGAGGAGTCTTCTTTCTCACAAAGAAGATTACCTAAATCTTTTTAGAAAGACTCATTCAGAAAAATAGCAGCCTTAAAAAAGAAAAAAAATGAAAAAATAAAAGTTATAATTAAACACACTCTAGAAAAATTCTTTCAAAGCCAAAGTCAAGACAAACATGTTAATCCCAGTCCTAGCAATGACAGATCAACCCCCGATTCAGAAAACAGTAATCACAGTTATGAAAGTTCAGACGAAAGTAATATTCAAGACACACAAGATCCGTATGAAGATGATGATTCAAGCATGAGCTTTGATACCATAACTTTACATAATTTAGACACTTAACCCATCATCAAGACAATATGATAATCCACAAGAAGACAAAGACAAAGATAAGAAGATAAGATGCAACGTGGCAAGAGCCGTATCAACTAATATGTAAATTATTAAGAGTGTGAGGTGGGGATGCCCACTAATGTCATGTAATAATGAGTGCGCTGTCACTTTATCACTACCCTCCAAAAGAGGGAAAAACTGTTGACAAGCACGCGTCTAGAGAGTCCAAAAGATAAAGTTAATGATGCATGTGACGATGGGGCCCAATGAGCACCCGACGTGTATTATTAATGGAATCTTATCAAGTTGTCGGCCATCAATAAGTGAGGCAACGTAGAGTGTTTTAGAACCGTTCTTTCATTTTCCTCTTAGTCTATATAAGAGTGGAAGAGTGTAAGTAGAAAAATAGAGCGAGAAAAAAAAATTAAGAGACTTAAGAAAAAACCTCCTATCAACCTTCAACCTTCTTCATGTTCATCATCCTAATCTTCTACCCACAATCCTCTATTGTAAATTAACGTTTGTGTAATAAAAATAAGTGTGTTTGAGTTCTAAGTTCTCCAGTTTTTCAAAGTTCTTCAAGGGTTTCCGAAAGGGAAACCTCTCTCGATTTATCATGTAAGTTTTATGTTGTTAATTACCCAAAATCCCCTAAAAAATATGTTGTTTTTTTATCTTGCTATATTATTTGCTTACTATATTGGTACCATGTAAATTATTGTATATGTGAAAAATGATTATCCTTAGTATATGGTTAGCCTCTTAATTTCTTAACAATGACTATGGATTAGCCTGTAAATTCCTAGGATGGTTGGCCTTAACAGTCCGCTTAAAAACAAAGGACGAATTTGTTGCCAGATTGATATTCGGGGTGTGGATAAAGATGAAGTTGTTAAGAAGTAAAAAAAAAAAAAAAAAAAAAAAGAGTAAAAATGAGGAAATTAGGGAATTGCATCATAAAATAAACATGATAAAACCAAAAGAAAAAGGGAGTACTGAGTAGGATTTATAACATATTTGAACAAAAGCTCGAAATAACCAACCTTTTTATCTAAGTGTATTTAATTATATCTAAGTGTATTTAATTTGATATATATATATATATATATATATATATATATATATATATATATCAATATCACAAAGCTATTTTGAAAAATACAACATTTATTAATCGAACTTTAATTTTATAAAAAAAAATTAAATGGAACATGAGTCGTAGTGTATACGACTCTTTAATATAATCATACCAAATAGTATGGACAATCTCCTCACATTGAGCATGCATTTCTCGATTTAAATGGTTTAAACTTTAAAGGTTGGTAAGAGTAAAAATATCAATTACTTCATACGTCTCATTTTATGTGGCACCGTTTGACTTGACAAGAAGTTTAAGAAAAAAGGGAGACTTTTGAAACTTGTGGACTAAGACAATTCTTAAATAGTTGTGTGACTGAAAATCATTTCATTAAAGGTAAAATGAGAATTTTAAAGTTAAATTGTTTCTAATTACAACAAGTTGACATTCTTTTTTTTGGATGGACTAAAAATGAAATGATGCCCATAAATGGGACGGGTGGAGTATAAAGTTGGTGAGTGTAATGGTTAGATCCAATAAATGATTTTAATGTTGGTAAGAATAATAATATCAACTATAAATTTGATTGGTGAGAGTAATAGTTATATCCAATATAAATGATTTAAAGATTGGTAAGAGTACTAATATCAACTATAAATTTTATTTACATATAAAATAAATAGTTTGTAGAATAAATGGTGGTCCGTTTTCTTTCTTCTATAAAATATAAATTTGTGGGTCAAATTTTATATTTGAAAAATGTGAAGTTATGATATAAAATTCTCAAATCAAGCTTTTTGGAGAGTTTGAGACTTTATATCATGTCCAAACACTGATTTCATCTCATGATATAAAATCACATGTCTAAACGCCTACTAAATATAAAAATGTGTCATTCTTTTAACAGACTAAAAGAAAAATATATATATCACATAAATTAGGACATAAAAAGTACTGCTTTGTCAAATGTTCCCCTTAAAGGGATAAGGTCAGATATACCACTGTATTCCACCTACCAAATGATCTTGTGCAGTATTAAATAATTAAATTTAGAGTTCTAAAGTACAATTAATAAGATATGTTTAATATATACAAGTTTAATAAAAGATTTAGAGTTGAGGGTCAAAAACGCATCTAAACTATCTCATTTGTTTTTTAGTCTCATGCCTAAAACATAAAAAATGTAAATTTTGTACCTGAAGTATCACTCAGTGGTTAGAAAAACACACGTAAACGCTAACTGGACCAATATTTGTCTACAAACACTTCAAGATGCATTTGTCCATAAAATGTTTACTCATGTGACATATGTAACGACTATGTTGGCAGAAACATTTTTTTTATTTTATATATATTTGAGTTAAGAGTCAAAAAATACACTTAAACTATCTTAGTTTATTGAGTTTCATATCTGAACTATTGAGAGTTTGAGTTTCCTACTTGAACGATCACCCAATGATTAGCGAAACACACCTACATGTTGACTAGACCAAATGTTTGTCTAGAAAATACTTCTAGGCGCGTTTGTCCAAAAAATCTTTATCAATCTGACATATATAACAACTTTACTTGCTGACGCATTAATTTTTTTAATATATTTTTAGTTGACTTCTTTAATATCCTAACTCCCCTTTCAAGTATGAGATATCGACGTCACATCAGAAATAAGACCACGCCTAAGAAGATAGAGAAGAAGATGATGGATGTCACGGTTGGAATAGTTTTAACCTAATATTAATTTATTAACTATTTTGCCACATGACAAAAATTTTAAACAAAAAAAAGTATACAAACATCATCGAAAGTTAATCGAAGTGTATTTTACTAACTATTGAGTGATAGTCCAATTATCACACTTCAATACATTTTATGAGTAGGAAAAAAGAACATTCCTGAATTCTTTGAATTTGAATTTTTCACTACGGAAATAAGGAAGAAATTATGTATGTGTTACTCCCTCCGTCTCAATTTATGTGGCACCATTTCCTTTTTGGTCAGTTCCAAAAAGAATGTCACATTTCCTTATATGGTAAATATTTAAAGATACAATTTCTCTTTTACCCTTGTTGATCCCACTTAATATTAAAAATAGTACTCCAATACATTTATGAGGAGAGAGAAAAGTAAATTTACTTTTTAATATGACTATTTTTTGAAGGGGCAATTTGATAAACATTTCAAAGTCTTCATTTATTTCTTAAACTCCGTGCCCGATCAAATATTGCCACATAAAATGGGACGGAGGGAGTATATATGTTTGATATGATCTGACATATGAAGTTATTTTTTTTTCTTTTTTCTATGCATATACAAGCTTCAAGGCCTGAAAGGACGGTTCAAAATTGAATCATAATCGATAACCAACCGCAAAATTGACTTAATGATATTAAATTTTTGGATAGATGAACGAAATTAAAATTTACCGTCATGGATTTATCAGTGCAAGGAAACGTTATTCAATTTTCCTATCGAATAAGGTTGAACAAATATACACACATTCTACGAAGCAATTTGTGAGATACATCACATAAGACATATATATCTACTTGTTCAACTTTATACCGTTTAAATGCCTACTTATACACCCAAAGTTAAAGGCCACATATGTCAACCAAGAAAAAGTTGAAGGGCATTATTATGAGTTATATTGACAACTGATCATCCATAAACTTTAGGCTATACACAATAGTCTTTTTTTCCAAAGGCACATTGGACTTCAAATTTTAGCTTCTTCCAAGTAACTAGAATCTGAAAGAATAACCAGAACTAAATGAACATTTTTTTTGTATATAAATTACCGGCTTAAGTCATTGATGGTCCCTTAAAGTTGTCTACATATTTCACTTGGACACTTCAACTAAGGCTTGTACCTAATTGAACACATTATTTGTTCAAAAATCATTCCTATTTGACACAAAATAATGACATGGGAAAAAAAGTGTGTTCCACACTCCTTGAGCGCGTAAAGCAACTAAAAATAATATTTTTTCTTTTTTATTTTCTCATTTATACACTTAAATTTAAAAAAACAAAATAAAAAAAACAAAAGAAAACCTGTTTTCTTCTCAGCTCAATGTTCCTCTGCAACCATCGTCTACGCCTCTCTTTTTCTCTTTTTTTTTTTTTAATTTTATAAAATCATAATATAAATCAATTGAAGAATGATTTTAGTTTAAAGTTGAAGACAACAGAAACACTAAATTTGGAAAATTTGCCCTATGCTGGGCATTTGTTAATGCTGAGTATGCATTACAATTTTCTATTTTAACGCAATGAAAACCACAATAGTACATACATTATTATATAGATCTAAATTTCAAATATTCTAACAAAGATACATTTATTCGGATAAAAATAATATGGATTGATTAGTTTTTCCAACAAAAATTGTTATTGTTTTTTATATAATTATGATAATAACTGATTATTAGTGGAAAGAAAATAAAGGCAATGAGGGGTAAGGTTCAATGGTAAAGAATAAAAAGGTGAGAGTATGGTTGGCGGCCCATTGCCGCCGGTGAAAGGGTGAAAACAAGGGGGGTGGAGGTGGGGTTGGGTTGATTCAAAATAAATTTTTGATTCTTATTT
The DNA here is from genome assembly GCA_035578085.1 of Solanum pinnatisectum. Lineage (NCBI taxonomy): Eukaryota > Viridiplantae > Streptophyta > Magnoliopsida > Solanales > Solanaceae > Solanum > Solanum pinnatisectum. The sequence continues at coordinate 16,454,282 of CM069083.1, forward strand.
AAATTTTTTTTGAATGATTTAAATAGACATTAAAAAAATTTGGATTCAATTGTCATGTGTCATCATTTCATGGTCTATCAGCTATGTATTTGTGTTTGAGATGCATGCACTTTTATCTTTCAATTGATTTTCATTTTGTGTTAAATAAATATAAATTTGTTAAGATTAAAATGTTCGTACAAGCCTAAGTTAAGGAGTCTAACTGAAATATACGGACAACTTTAAGGAGCCGCATATGACTTAAACCTAAATTACCATAAACCATTAATCATAAGTAGGAATGACAAATGAGCGAGTCGAATCGAATATGAGTCGATCAAAAAACGAGTTACCCAATGGATAATATGGGTACCCATATTATAATAGAAATCTTGTTAAAAACTTCAAAAATAAAAAAATAATTTTTTTTTTTTAATCACTTCACTCCACCCCTACCAGCCCCCATCCCCCCTATCCCAAAAAAATGTAAAAAATAAATAAAAATAATTACCACCCCACCCCTACCACCACACCCCATCCCAAAAAATTAACAAAATTTGAAATTTTTTCATTAAAAAAATTACCACCCCACCCCCTACCCACCCCATCCAAAAAAAATTAACAAAATTTTTCATTAATTTTTTTTTTTAAAAATTACCACCCCACCCCCTACCAGCCCCCCACACCCCCTACCCCTACCAGCCCCCCACACCCCCTACCCCCTACCCCCTACCAGCCCCTCCCTTCACACCCCATAAAAAAAAAAAATTAACAAAATTTTCCAATAATTTTTTTTTTAAAAAAAAAAATTTTAAAAATTTACCAATCCACCCCTACCCCACCCCCTATCCCAAAAAAAATGTAAAAAAAAGTTTCATTTTTTCTAAAGATTTTTTTTTTTAAGAAAGACTTTTTTACTACCCCACCTTTTATCACCTTTTTTGTTTGTTTGTGTGAATGCACATCTTTTACCTATTTTATCCATTTAACTACCTACTTTTAAATGGGTAATATGAGTATTATTCGTTCCATTTTTAAATAAGCTGGATACCCAACCCATTTAAAATGAGTAAATATGAACGAATACCCATATTAATTATCTATTCTGCCACCCCTAATCATAAGATAGGAATCACAGCAGGTAAGAAATGCAACAGCTAGTTACCATATAGTATATCAACCACAACAATAACAGTAAACAATTCATCACAATAAGTTACACAGGCAGAGACACATCTAAGTAGAGACATATTTCACATCCAAGTAAAAGTTTGTTATTTCGGGGTCTAAAAATCCCCACCAGCAGATGGCATTTCCTCTATAAAGCTCGTCGCTCTTGCGAAATTGATCTCCAACTTCAATCCTGTGAATGGAAGGGCAGAGTGTTATCACTGTTACATGTTTGTACAGCCAAGGGAATAAAAGGGAACACAGAGAACAAGAGAGAATATACATACGAAAACTATGCACTAGAGACGAAAATTAAGTTTCGCAAGACAAAGTGTAGACTAGCAAGAGGTTTCTGGTATCGAGACTATGCTGCAAGCCGATGTGAAGATTAGCAAAGAGCTACATTCAATAGCTTGATAGCATCATGGTTTAGACTGGATGGTTGGTGGCTACAAGAAACTTTCTAGCCTTCAACGCAGCAAACCTCGAGTTTAAGTCTACTTGAGAAAATACCGACCATTTAAGATTCATTTGTCTATGCATAACTAATAACTAACATGAACCAATAGTTGAACTTGAAATACATAGGAGAGGACATTCGCCCAGCCAGTACTTAAGGAAACAAAATTCAGTAGATAAAATGCATGATGACAGGCAAAGTCAGATGCAATAAGGAACTAGGTGACTAAAGGACCATGATGAGTAAACACGGTGACACGACATTACATTGTAAAATACAGAAGTTGGAATGAATCAATTTCTTTTGGTAAATTGTCATTTCAGGTCCCAACGAATTTTCTAATTAGAGACCAAAAGAACATGTTTTCAAATTTAAAAGATAGATAACCGAGTGCAGCAACTTTGCTTAAATGAGAGATAACCGAGATAGACACACACAGAGACATTTTGTTTTGCAGAGTAGACTATGTATCTATTAGAAGAATTGAATTGATGAGTGAATAGCACAACTTCTCTTTGTACAACACAAAATTATTCACACAAGAGGCACAGCTGCTCAGAATTCACAGTAGATATATTTTTCTGTTACACCTATAGATTACAAACATGTAGGCTGGAATTTAAATTATTACAAGCATGGATCATTCAACATATCCAGATAAAATGATCAAGCATCTGTCATCTTGTAGTCTCCCTTGATATAATTAAGTATTTTAATTACCCACCTACTTCATGAGTAGAGATAGAGAGACATTTGTTTTTTCATGTCCCTTCAAAATATGCATTTATTGAGTCAATAACATACACATATTTACAGAACAGACTTGCTAAATGATAGCGAAACTTCAGAATGCTCAGGTTGGAAGAGGGGCGTGACCATTCCAACTTAGGAGAACAGAGAAACATCAAATAAGTGAAATAAATGAGTGACACTCGAGATTATTAAAGTGGAACAGCTAACATACCTCATCTTCATCATCGTCTCCCCCATCTTCTTTGTTCTTCTTGAGACTGGTTGTACCCCCCTCCTTGCTAATGGGCAACTTCATTGCTCCAAAGGGTGTGTCCACATTTATGTTACCTTTCATGGAATAGCCAGTACCTCTCCCTCTGATCATGTCCCAAAGAGCAGAGCCAAAGTCCTTGGGCCTGAAGGTTATTGGAAGATCAATATAGGTGATTCCATTTTTTGCAAGTGTAGCTGATTTCTCAAGCTCTGCACCACCAACATTCACATCGGAGAGCCAAAGATCATAATCAAGGCTATTGAGCCCCAGATCAAAGTCGTTCTTGTTTTCCAGCTTTAACTTAAGAACTGCTACAGTTTCCTCAAAAGAGAACCTCTGGAAATGAATTTTCTCAACATCAATGTCTGGCTTGTAAGGTATAGGAATCTCTCCAGTTTTCTCGAGAGGAATAGTTATCCTACCAAAAACAGGCACATCAACTATGAGATCAACCTTGATCTTATATGGAATGATGCTTCCCGGCTTTATATCGTGGTATGTAGTTTTGATGTCATCATAAACCAGATTAAGTGGTATTTTGACGGTCTCTGAACCATGTGCATGGATCGTTCCAGCATCAGGGATCAATCCAGAAAGCAGTTTCCTTCCATCACTCTCAATTAAGTAGTTTATGTCAATGAGAGGAATTGGGATGGGGTTCGGGTTCTTCACAAGCACATCAACAACTATTTCAGCCTTTTCAAGATTGATATGAGGAATATGAATTCCAGAGACATCTGCAGTTGGTTTTCCAAAACCTATTGTTTCCTCAATTTTCTCACCAATATCATGGATGAAGTCCTTAACTTTTTCAATAAAACCACCCTTTTGCTCATCTTTCTTGTCATCGTTCTCCTCCTTGTCCTTGTCCTTGAAAACCCTTTCGACAATCTCCGGATTTTCCGAAGACGACATACCTTAGAAGCAAAAGAAAGAATATTCAATGATTTACATAGTAGACTAACAACAGGTATTCAAGACACAAATACACTAGCAAGCAACAAATTGGAGTTCAACATGTTTCATAATTGTGCACCACAAACAGAAAGTATGTTTATATTGCTTCTAGAGGATTGCTACAGAAATAACGGAAAGCATTTCAATATTATACTGCACTTAAATAATACATCTTCAAATCACACTTAAAATAAATTTGTCATACAAATGGTGTGGATGACAAAAAATGTACTGCTTGTGCAACTACCAGAGCCAGTAGTGAGAAACGGAGTATTTAATCCAAAACTTCAGACAGTTGGTAGAATAGCCAAGGGCCACTAAGACATTAGCCAGAGTAGCTAAGACCTCTTTCTCCAGAATGCTCTACATTGTAATTTAGTTCTTTTCTTCTTCTCTTTTTGCAAAGTAATGCACCTCAAAGGCTGAAGACTGAGATTCGATCTAAATGCGACCAATGTGATATAAATATCTTTCCTAACATGTGAAAGGTAGGGTGCTCGTCAACTGAGTTGGCCCTCTACGCCAAGATTCCAAGGTTTAAAGGTGAACCTGGAAGTTTCTTTCCTTTTTTTTTTTGCTTTTTTCTAGGGGAGGTGGCTCAACGAACCACGAGTGTGCCTTGAGAAAAAATGGTAACTTGATAGTTCTAGGGGTAAAGTGCACGGATACCCAATTTTGTTGCCGACATTTAACTTGTAACCGCTTTTTAAACGTTTTTGCACGTGTACTCACTTTGGGTTAACTTCAATACAAAGTCTAAACTTAAGATATTGTGTCAGTCATTTTTGCTTGAACTTCAACCAATTTTGTCGCAGACTTCAGCCATTTTTGCTTGAACTTCAGCTATATGTGCATAAAGTTCTGATAAAAAGGGCTGAAGTAAGGCAAAAATGACTGAAGTCCACAAAAACTATTATATTTCACACATAGTGTCATTTAATTTTGTCAAGACTTAACTACAGACACCACATGTCTGAAGTGTTATATGGGCAAAAAATTTAAAATGGCGGGTACAAGTTAAAAGGCGGTGTCAAAACAGGCCGCCCCGTGAATTTCCCTGGTTCAGGTAGCTTGATGGGATGAGCTGAGTGGGGTAAAACAAGATCAAAGCCATAGAACAAATATGGTAGAATTAAGTAAAAATGGGATTATCAATAGTTGACTCGTGATACTACAATCAAGAAACCACACATCCAACCCAAAATCAAATCTTAAGACATAAAATGGAACAGCTAAAGACCATTATAAACTCCTTTGAAACCCAAATACAACCAATAGAGAACAGGTCAATTATGTTCAAATCCCAGCGGAAACAAAAAAAACACTAGGTGATTTTCCCATCTGTCCTAGCTTTGGCAGACAGAGGTACCAAAGTTACCCATACCTGTTGGCAGATTTCTATTCTCTAACAAGTAATGTTATAAGAAGAAAACATAAAGCTTTAATCTTTGCTCACAAGATTGAGCACTTGAGCAAATTCTTGCATCATAAACAAGTCAACTAAAAGCATACATACAAATCTGACAGTCAAAACAGATATTCAAACACATTCAGATGAATCAAGAACCATAGAAATTAAGGATCTGATCAGATCAATTGATAAGTACACAAAAAGGTAAAATATGACATTTTGGGAAATCAAGATTCAAGACTGATGTGCAAAGCAGACGACTTTATATTCAGACTTCAATTTTATTTCAAAACACAAAATGGGGTTGATCTAAATCTGATCAAGAAGGTAAAAAAGTGCAGAGCAGGAGAAAAAAACACAGAAAAATGATTACCTTTTGCTTGGAATTTACTGGAAAACTTGTTGATTTTGGACAGAGAAGTGTAATATGTAGATTGATATATATATTCAAGCGGTTCTTTTGGTATCTATTGTCAACACATGTCTTCCGCGTGTGGGATATTAATTTGTGTTGACCATCATGACAAAACCTTGTAAATTATCTCTTTCTTTTTTCACATAAATAATTATCATTTAATTTCACAAAATGTCTCCAATTTATAGTATTTTATTTTATATTAAAATGATTAAATTATGGAGACTTGGAAAGAATATGAGGGGTTTGAAAATGATCAAAATTATGTAATTGAATATGGTTACTATAAGTCTATAACTATATTATAATCATTATTTTATTGAGATTTTTTCATTTTTATTATTTTTTAAGGGAAAATTTCATAACAAGGCAAATATGTGATATGATAAGCCACTTTAGTTTAAAAATTTATATTTGTAGCTATATGTAGGGTTTTATAGTAAATTTCTTTTCCCTCTCCTCCCCTCTCTCGTCTCTCTCTCGCCCCTTTTTCTCTCCAACCTAAAAAACATGCATTCCACATAAATATGACAATTGTATTTTGTATTATGCATCAAATGCATTTGTATTCCATATCAACTGTATTTTGTATTATGTATCAACTGTATATGTATTCTATATCAATTGTATTATGACAATTTGTATTCTGACAATTGTATTCGTTGACACAAATTATGTTCGTTAATACAATTGATACAATTATATTCTATATATGATACAAATCAATTGTATTCATACAATTATATTTATATTTGTATCAACTGTATTTATGTTTTGTATCAATTATATTCGTGATATAAGAAATACAACATGTATTCATCCTCTCTCGATCTCACTCACATCTTTCCTCCTAAAATATTTTGATACAAATCAGTTGTATCAATTGTATTTGTGATACAACATAATACAATGAATACAACATGTATTCAACATCTCTCCTCTCTCTCCCAGATCCCGCTCTCCTCTCTCCTCCCTCTCCTAGTCTCACTTACCTCTCTCCTCTTCCTAACATGTAGCTATAATTCGTAATTAAGCAAATTATAACTATAGATCTCTAATTAAGTCCAAACTATAGCCATTTTTTGAAAATTTCCCTATTTTTAATCATTTGAACCTCCTTTGTGGTCTTATTATTTGTTGTGTCTTGGAATTTTTCCTAAACAATTGTTTCCATACTATAATTATCTTGATCATTTATGATAGGAAAGTTGAACCTTGATTTTCGAAGGAGAAGGAGAAAGGGGAGAAATGGGGTAGAGGAATTGATCAACTTATCAAGCTTATTGATGAGTCTGAGATTTGGATTCATTGAAGCTTTGTTTATATAGATTTAGTGTCCTCAAATGCCTAATTTGTGCCGTAAACTGATGTTAAAGCCTTGATTTTCAGGTATATGGATTGAGGAGCAAAGTAAGGACACTAATAGGCAAAAAGGAACAAAACAAACTGAAGAAGTGGATAAAGGCGAGCCTGATGATCGCCAAGACCACTCGGCGACTCGTTGAGTGGCTCTTCAGTCTGCCTAAAGTTCCAGTGTGTCAGCCCTGAGGGAAGAAACCAATTCGGCTACAGGAAAGGGGCAGTCGGCGAATCGCCAATCAGTTCCACGATGACAAGATTGATCGCCCAAAGTTATAGAACTTGAGGATGCTGAGAGCCAATGCAAAAAGGCAATAGAACAAAGCAAAGGGCGGTTCGCCGAACCACTCGGTGAACCCGACTTACCTCGCCTAATAGCCCTTCGTGGCTAATTTTTGACAACTATAAATTGAATTTTGAACTGTAAATTTAGGAGTTCTTTTTTCCAAATCTTAGCTTGCTACCATTTTAGAATAGTTTCCTTGTAGATTTGAAGGCTTTTTGAGACTAAATTTGAAGATTTTGCAAGTGGGTTATGAATTTTCTGCAAATTGGAGAATTGTAAAGGCTTAATTACTCTTACCTAGTTGATGGCTAATCGATTTGGTAACCTTTTTTACCTTTTTATGATGTTTGGCTAAAATCCCAATTCTTGGGGTGTGATCATGTGATTATGAGTTGAATTAGTTTATGGATATTGTTAATTACTAGTTTAAATGCTATATTTAAGTGGGTTTAATCATTAGTTGTGGTTTAATTTATGAATTATAGTTGCAAATGCAGTTCTAATTTTGTGTTCTTAGCTTGCTCGAGAGAGAGATTTTAGAACCAAGTCTATTAATTAATGGTTTGTAGGTGTTGGGTTGAGCTGAGTTCAGCTCGAGAGAGTGAATCCTAAACCCAATCCTATCCATGTAGCTCGAGAGAGTGGATAAATTAAGGTGTGAGTTGTATTTCATTGCTATGCTTGTTGATGTTCGAAAGAAATCACCTGATTCGGGATAGTTGTTCGAGAGAAAGCTATCTCCCTTATAGTCTAGCCTAGCCACTGATTTTTAGTTGTTTACTAGTAGTTTCAATTACCCATATATTGAAATTTTTCTATAATCGATCACATCCCGAGAATTTTGCTCCCTATTGTTATTTTATCGTTGTTTGACTGTATTGTAGTTGATAATTGCAAACCAAAACCCCCCATCTGACATTCGTGTCAGCTCTTTCAATTTATTTCATGTCTTTTTCGATAATGTCTATTCCTATAGCTAGCTAGATCACATTTGTACTTCTTAATTAAATTTGAACACGCATCGCTCCCTGTGGGTTCGACCCCAACTCATTTGTTGGGTTTTATATTGCTTAACGATTGTTTGCACTTAGAATTGGATTAAGTGTATTTGAAACGTTATTCATCAAAATGGCACCGCTGCCAGGGACTGGTGTTGTTTAAAATTCTTTTAGTGAACTTAAATTGTGATCTTGTTGGTTGTAGTTGAATCTACTTATTTTAGTTTTTGGTTTTATGTTGCTTGTGTTAAATAGAGGAGGAGATGAGCGTTAACGGAAGTAATGGTAGCCAAGTGGGCCACCAAGATGATGTTGAAAACCTCAATGATGTAAATGACCCAATTCCATAGGGTGGTGTGGGAGCAATACGTCTACCTACAATTGAAGGAAACATTGTTTTTCACATTACTAGCACAATGCTTCAGCTCCTACAATTGAAGGTTTATTTGGGGGCTGGCTCAGAGGATCCACATGAGTATATTTGGAACTTCGTGGACGTTTGTGGTCTATTCTAATTTAAGAACATATCGCAAGAATCAATCCGTCTCTGGTTGTTCCCATTCTCTTAGATGGGTGAAGCTACCAAATGGTTATCGGAGTTACCAAGAGACTCCATTACCTCTTGGGATGAGCTGATCACAGTATTCTAAGTAAGATTCTTTCCCCCATTGAAGATGATGATACTCAGGGATAGTATCCAAGGTTTTAAACACTTGGAAGGTGAGCCAATCCATGAGACATGGCTAAGATTTAAGAAGTTGGTGATGCAATGCCCAACTCATGGACTTCCAAATAATGTGCTGCTACAATACTTTTATAGGAGCCTCGACTCGATAAACAAAAGATTTGTTGATCAACTTGTTCCCGGTGGTATAATGCAACAACCTTATGAAGTAGTGTCTCAACTCCTTGATTGTATGACCAAGATCAATAGGGCATGGTACACTCGCGAAGACCAAGTCTCTCCTCTTAATTTTAGAATGACAAAAGAGCATACCGAAAAGGATCAAGAGAGAGACCAAAACATGGCCAAAATGATGACCCAATTGGAGATCTTGGCTAAAAATGTCATGGGTGTTGGTACAAAGAGTATTAATGTTATGGGTGTTGGTAGAGTAAACCCTGATGAAGCCCAATTTAAAGCGTTGTACAATGAGGAAGTGAACTTCCTAGCCCATCAAGGAGGAGGTTATCGTGCAAACTACCCAAGACCGGGTAGAAATCAAGGATGGAATAGAGATGAGGGCTGGAGAGATCGAGACAGAGATTGGCGTGATCGTAACGCCACTTGGAAGGAAATGGAGGGTGACAAAGATAGGTATGTCCATCCCCTGAGCATCAAAAGCCCAAGGAATCTGAAGGTAGTTGTACAGAAGATATGCTCTCACGCATTCTCAACAAAGTTAAATGGTCAGACAAAGTGTTGAAAGAGATGAAAGAGGATGTCTCAACTCAAAATCAGACGGTGACCTCTCACTCAGTCTCTATTAAGCATTTGGAGACCCAAATGGGACAAATTTCTTTGCATTTGAATCCAAGACAACAAGAGGGGTTGCCTAGTGACACAATGGCAAACTCTAAAAATGAAGCTTGATTTGGTATTTCGTTGTGCCATGAAGTTAACTAAGGCGCTTCTTGGGAGGCAACCCAAGTTTTTACTACTTTGGTTTTTAATTTTGAATAACAGGTATTGATTGTGTAGGTTGTAAAGTACGAAGTGTTGGAAAATGGGAATTTTGGCGACCAAAAGTCCACTCGGCTACCCGCCGAACAGGTCAGCGAGCCCTAATATGGACCGCCGTTGGAACCACCAAGCTTGAAGGGGAACTCTATAAAATTTGGCGAGCTAAAGGATTAATCGGTGACTCACCAAGCAGGTCGGTGAGCCTCGATTTTGTCCGTCGTTTGAACCTCTAAATGTCTGGGAGTCCTGTAAAACTCGATAAGGTAAAGTACCACTCGACGCATCACCGAGTGGGTTGGCGACTCGACTTACTCCGCCGATGGTTCCGTGAACTGAAAGGTTCTAAAGGCCAAACAGTTTAAAATTTCAAAATCTTTCATATTCTCTCCTTTCTAACTCTCATACCCTCTCACCCATTAGTTAATCTTCCTTAGTTTTGTGTTTTACCATATTTTTGTGTGATTTTGTGCTCAAAATTGGAGAACTTTGCCGCATAGCTTTTCAACTTTGATATTCGGCATAAAGGTTGGTTTTTCGAACCTCGTAATCTAAGTTTGTGGTTGAACTCGAATGCAATAGGTAAATGTGTGTTGATGTAGGTTGGGTAATGAGTATAATTGTGTTCAATATGTTGGTTTGTCCGTTTTGAATTGAAATGTGCTCCTAAAAGCTTAAAATTATTCGATTCCTGTGTTTTGTTTGATGAAATCGGTTATAAATTATTGGGTTTGTGGTTTATTTGTGTTGGGTCTAGTGGGGTGAAGTTTAAGTAACCTCAAATTGTGCTAAATGACGTAATTTTCCCAATGATGGAGCGTTTGACGTCATTTTTAAGGGCAAAAGTCGTCAAATGGTCAATTTTGGCCAAATCGGGGGAAGTCTGAGTACCCCGAGGGCATGGGTCGTATGGGTCTATGTCTAATTGAAAAGTGTTGGTGTTTGTTTTTGAATTCGATGGCTGCAGGCTTGATTTTGAAGTGTTGGGTTGAAAACTGGCACGTTGGGCCATTTGGCAAACTATGTCGAGCTCGCCGTGTGGTTCGGCGGTTCGTTAAAGTCACCCTCAGATCGTCCTTTGATTAAAATTTTGGTTAATTTTGTTCTGTAACTCTTGGCGAGATGCCTGAGCTCGCTGAAAGGTCTTCTTGATCGCCCTTTCTAGGCCCGTAACCCTTAAAATACATTGTAACTTTCGGCGGGCTAAGCCTAGCTCACCGATTGGTGTTGGTGATTCACCGAGTGGCCCTGAACATCACTGAATTGTCTTGATTTTGAAAACTTTTCAAGCTGGTACTTTCAGCGAGCCCTATCTGGCTCGTCTAAATGACTCGGCGAATCTTCCTGCAATTTTCTTTCTGCATTTTCCTTGAATGATTTCTAACATGTTTCTATGTGTCTTGCATAAATGGCTAGACCCAAAGTTCCAGGAAGAGACATGATACCCCGCAAGCGGGCAAAATGAATCACCATAAATGAGAATGCAGTTGGATCCAAGGCAAAGACAGCTAAAGTCCCTACCAAGGGAGGAAAAGGGAAAGGCACCCGTATAGAGTCACCGGAGGTCATCTCTGACAGTGAGGGAGTCTATGAGAATCACCTCACCTAATCAGATAATGAGGGAGAGTCCAGGATTCTCAGGCTCTCATCTCTGAGCCTGAGGATGACCAATTTCTACTTACCCGGAGAGCAGAGCTTCGCTCCAAGGGGATTCATGATCTATCTAGGATTCAGGTGCCTCAGGCTCCTCCTCTTCCAGCTCTAGCACAATGGTGGTTCCAGTACCACCAACACAAGGTCCTCCTTCCCGGTCTCTCCACAGACTAAAGGCCGAGTGACTGAGGACTATCATTGAGGAGAAGATATTGTCCACAGATGGTGTGGTGGACAAATATCCAGAGATATGGAGCACCCTTAAGTCCCACAAATTCCAACTCTCCACTAAACCCCGGGGTCCCTATATTCCTAATTGTGTCCGGGAGATATACTCAGCCTACAGAGCTTTGGTACCACAAGGGAAGAGGAAGAACAGTACCTTTAAACCAGTGGATTATGTGGTTGTCCGGGGGAAGAAGGTAAAATGTGATAGTGATGATATAAATGTCGTCTTGGAATGCACTAACAACTTCGCAGATGACTACCAGAGTATGATCAAGAAAACGACATTGGAGGATATGAAACGTTGGCTGGCCCCTCTCCTTTCTGACAATACTCCTAGGTGGATTGAGGCCGGAGTGCCAATAGAGAAGAAGGACCTCAATGTGGTAGCAAGGTACTGGTTTGGATTTATTAGTAACACAATCATGCCATCCAGAACGAATCTATCCTCCGCCACACATAGACGGCCTGTCTTGGATCCATTATTGCTGGGAAGATAATCAACTTAGGTGCAATCATTGGGCAGGAAATGTCCATGAGGGCTAGGCAACACCAAACATCTCTCCCCTTTTCGATGTTGATCACCGAGCTGTGCAGACTGGCTCGTGTTTCGCGAGATGAGAGGACGGATGTGGAAGTGACTCCCACCTTCTCTACTGACATCCGGCGTATTAAGGTCGTGTACTTGAAGGATGAGGCTAAGAGAAGGAGAGAAGCTCCGATGGACACGTCTCCGACGATTGATATTGAGACATTACCTGTAGAGGCAGTATTGCCTACTCCGGCCACTGAGTCTTCAAGTACTTCTAGTTATGCCCCCTATGAGACTTCAAGTTTTTATGCTGCTCCCCCACCTCCTAGATCCAGAATGGTACTATCGCATCCGCACTCGCCACCTGTGCCATATTGCAAGGGGGACGGCACCTAGCCCATTTTGCTAATGTGTGTGCCTCTCGGTTAGAGGTCGCGGTTCCCAGGATGATTGAGAGAGCTCTCACCGCTACATTGACACGTCTTAGAGATTCTATTAATGCCCTCACGACGAGGATAGAGGTGTGTGATAGAGGTCATGGAGCCACTCATGACATGACAGCCTTAAAGGTCGCGATTGCGTAGTTGAGGAAAGATGTGGACCAACTTAAGTCCACTGATATGTCTCTGATTTTTGGGACCATGGAGATCCCTGACGACCTAGAAACAGATACTTCAGCATGTTCTGACGTTCCTCCGACTACCATCGGAGATGAGGTTAGAGCTGATGACGCGGCTGCAGAGTCCGATGCTGAGACTGATGAGGAACAACTTGGTGTTCAGGAGGAGACCATTTATAAGGGCCTGACTGATTTCGAGGAGGCTATGGTACATTTTCTTGTTCAGACATCTTTGAGAGATACTTCTATGGCAAGCTCCAGTGGAGCTAATGTTAATGAGATACCATGCACTAATTCCCAACCCCAGAGTGTGATCCCGGACACTAATGCCCCGACAGATGGAGAGACTGAGATGCAGACTTCACCCCAGGCTTAGCCTGGCAGGATGCTATTTTTAGCTCCCTCTCTGTTGTTTTTACTGATTATTTTTGCTTTAGTTGCATTTGAGGACAACTACTTCTTTTTGTAGGTGGGGTGGGGTATTTCCATACCTACCTCTTGTGATTTTGTTATGTTTGTGAATATTGGGCTTTTGTTGATCTATATATATGTTTTGATCTTGATCTTGTGGATGTTTGAGCTTGTGGCCCCTTGTTTTGAATGAAAATGGTTTTGAACCAAATTTTAAAATTTTTGCCACCTCTTTTGTGTGTGATTGTGACTATTCTTGTGCGAATTTGAGTATCGATTGTGATCAATACCGATGACTTGAATAGTGCTCTTAGTTGAACGAAATGAATGTATGGCTACGATGAGGCAAATGAAGTTGCATAGACAATGTGTAAACTTTTAGCATCTCGTTGTGACTAGCCGGTTATCGAATGAGTCTCTTGTGATGAACATTGCACACTAGCTAGAAAGTGTGGAGTCTTGTTTGATATTGGTGTCAATGCCTTGTGTGATGAGATTACTTTAAACAGTGTGTAATAACACCTAGAATTTTCCCCATTAGTCCGGTTGATTGAGTGATGCAAACACTTGAAATGATCTTAGGCAACAATTTTGAAGAGTGAAAACAATTTGACAATATACCTCTTTTGTGGCCAACCTTGTGATATGTGTGAACCTTGCTTGAACCCTCTTGAGCCTTACTCTTTTCTTGGAAGAAACTTGAACAATTGTGACCTTTCTTTATCCATTCACCCATAACTTTCATGAAGTGTGATTTGTTTGAATAGTCAACTTAGGCTAAAAGCCTAAGTTGGGTGTGGTAAAAAGAGAAGGAAAGTCAAGAAGTGTGAGAAATCCCCATTTGAGTAATGATTTTGAAAAAGATGGAACCTCTCCATGTAAAAAAAAATAGAAAAGAGAAGAGAAAAGGAAAAAGCAAGAAAGAAAGAAAGAAAAAGAATAAAAAATTGTGAAGTAAAGTAATGGAAATTGCAAAATAGATGGGGTATTCGATAGTTCATATGAAGTTGAATAATGGGGTGGATTATGAGAATGATTGAAATGTTACAAAAAAGGAGGAAAGTGATGTTCAGACCATACTTCATGAAGGTAGAAGCCACTAAGCCTAAATGACCATACCTAGACACTCAGCTCCGTTACAAGCCTTGAAAATACCTTTGTGATCTTGATGAGTTGAAACGAATGTTGATTGGAAAATAAGGGCAAACTTATGGGTAAAGTCATGCATGTGTTCATCTTTGTGGGTGTGAGAGTTGTATGTGATTCCGGAACTCTAAATTGTTGAAGAAATTTTGTGTGAACATGGAATCATCTTTGTTGTGAGGGCATTTGAATACCTTTGTTGAGCTTGAACTTGCATTTGAAGCAAGTATTGTGAACTTGAGCATCTTTGATAATGGTGAGTCACAATTTGAATCTTTAAGTGCACAACTGATCATTACATGAGTAATTTGAATCTTGTTGTGTGCATTCATGTTGAGTCTTATGTAGCACTATTTGAGACATCTTATTTGAACTGCTGATCTTGAGTTTTACTTGAGGACAAACAAAAGTTTAAGTTGGGGGTGTTGATGAGTCCGAGATTTAGACTTATTTGGGGCTTTGTTATATAGATTTAGTGTCCTTAAATGCCTATTTTGTGCCGTAAACTGATGTTAAAGCCTTGATTTCTAGGTATATGAATTGAGGAGCAAAGTAAGGACACTAACAAGAAAAAAAGAACAAAATAAACTGAAGAAGTGGAAAAAGGCAATCCTGATGATCGCCAAGACCACTCGGCGACTCGCTGAGTGGCTCTTCAGTCCGCCTAAAGTTCCAGTGTGCCAGCCCCAAGGGAAGAAACCAAGTCGGCGACAAGAAATGAGCAGTCGGCGAATCGTCAATCAGTTCCGCGATGACAAGTTGATCGCCTCAAGTTACAAAACTTGATGATGTTGAGAGCCAATGCAAAAAGGCGATAGAAGAGAGCAAAATGGCGGTTCGCCGAACCACTCGGCGGACTCGACTTACCTCGCCTATGGCCCTTCATGGCTAATATTTGGCACCTATAAATTGAATTTTGAACTGTAAATTTGAGAGTTCTTTTTTCCACATTTTAGCTTGCTACCATTTTAGAATAGTTTCCTTGTAGACTAGAAGGCTTTTTGAGACTAAATTTGGAGATTTTGCAAGTGGGTTACGAATTTTCTATAAATTCGACCATTGTAAAGGCTTAATTACTCTTACCCAGTTGATGACTAATCAATTTGGTAACCATTTTTACCTTTTTATGATGTTTGGATAAAACCCTAATTCTTGGGTGTAATCATCTGATTATGGGTTGTATTAGTTTATGAGTATTGTTAATTACTAGTTAAATGCTCTATTAAAGTGGGTTTAATCATTAGTTGTGGTTTAATTTATGAATTGTAATTGCAAATGCAGTTTTAATTTTGTGTTCTTAGCTTGCTCGAGAGAGAGAGAGGTTTTAGAACCAAGGGTATTGATTAATGGTTTGTAGGTGTTGGGTTGAGCTGGATTCAACTCGAGAGAGTGAATTCTAAACTCAATCCTATCCATCTAGCTCGAGAGTGTGGATAAATTAAGGTATGGGTTGTTCTTCATTGCTATGCTTGTTGATGTTCGAAAAAAATCACCTGATTTGGGATAGTTGTTCGAGAAAAAGTTATCTCCCTTATAGTATAGCCTACCCACTGATTTTAGTTGTTTACTAGTAGTTTCAATTACCCATATATCGAAATTTGCCTATAATCGATCACATACTGAGAATTCCTCTCCCTATTGTTATTTTATCGTTGTTTGACTGCATTGTAGTTGATAATTGCAAAATAAAACCCCCCATCTGACATTTGTGCCAACCCTTTTAATTTATTTCATGTTTTTTCAATAATGTCTATTCCTATAGCTAGCTAGATCACATTTGTACTTCTTAATTGAATTTGAACACGTACTGCTCCTTGTGGGTTCGACCCCAACTCATTTGTTGGATTTTATATTGCTTAACAATCGTTTGCACTTAGAATTGGATGAAGTATATTTGAAACGTTATTCATCACTTATGACATGAACATTGCATGTTTGAATTTTGTTCCTATCCTTTTTATTTAAGATTTTTATCTTCAAAATAAATTGGCATAACACGTTTTAAATGTAGCCTAGACTCATTTGCATTAAAGTTTATCCTACTAGGACATCAACTTGGCCTGGAGTTTTGCAGGTGGATTATAAGATTTATTAATCATTGGAAGGCTAGCAAATATAATTGACAGTTGATTTGTAATATTTGGCAAAATAAATCATCTCTTTAACCTTTTGCTTAAATTGACTATCTTTTTTATTTATTTTTTGGCTGAATTTTCTAGCTATCGGCGATTTTATTTATTCAATAAAGAAACCCAGGAGTCATTACAAGGCCAGATCTACAATCCAAAACAAAATTCGGCATAGTCTAAAAGACCAAGCCCAAAAATAAAATATGCCCCTTATCTCTAAGGTCATCATCACTTTTTGGAAAGTGATTTGACAAAATCCCTTCTCCTCCGTTGCCTGAGTAAGCTCGTCGGAAAGATTGTCTTTTCTTCCATCAGTTGAGTGTCCTCCATGCATGTTCAAGATCGAAAGCTTCCTCTCTGCTCTTTTGTGTTGTAACTTCATTGGTACATATATCAAACTCTTCTTCCTTACTTCGTTTCTCTGTATTTCTATACTTAGCTATTTTCTTTTCTTCAGTATTCATGGTATATCCCCAAATGACTGATAAAGGAATGGGTAACTGGTGAAGCTCATTTTTAGGCGAAATCTCTTGTCCCTTAGTTGAGTACTCATCTTCTAGATCTGAAAAATAGCCCTTCTCCCCCTCGTCTTTTGATTAGTATTTGCTTGCTAGGATAGTATTTGGCTTTGTGTAAATCAGTTGCATTTCTTTGACAACATTGCAACCAACTGTATTATGTTCTTATTACTTTTATTCTCCTGATTAGCTGCTTTGGTGTATGTAAGCCTTCTGATACTGTTTTGCATCTTGTTTAGCATCTATTATCTAATGCCTCATATCTGCTCCTTCTGCTTTAATTTATGTATAATTATAGGTGATTCTGCAAGTCTTTATTATGTAGTTTAGAAGTTGTGATTTGTTTGAATTGAGGTTCTTCCTTCCCACCAGAGGGAGCTTTTGCCAATTGTGATACTTATGATCTGTTTGTGAGTCAATGACTATATTAGCCAAGGAATCAGTCAAACAATTACCTTCTGTCATGATATGTGTAATTGCTGCTCTAGTATTCTAAAATAGCTCTCTTATTTTCTCCACCTTATCTATTGTTTCTCAAGATATCCTCCAAGTCTTCAAAATAATCTTATTGAGACTTAGTGAATCCGTCTAAATTATAACATTCTGCAACCTTCTCCTCAGACACTGATCTCGAAAGAATTGCAATTGTTTTGACTCTTCACCATCTGTCTCACCACTTCTAATGTCATGTTCACCATGCTCTCTGTAACACCTAAAAAAAAGACTTGTAAGGAAGGGTTCAAGAATGGTGGAAAGGTCTAAGGAACGGTTCAAAGACGGTGGAAGAGTCCACGATCAGTGAACCCATCCTTGAACCCAAGCCTTGTGAAAAATATTCTAAGGCAAGGGTCTAAGAAAGGGTTCAAAAAAGGTGGAAGAGTCCACGGTCAGTGAACCCATCCTTGAACCCAAGCCTTCTGAAAAATATTCTGAGGCAATGGTCTAAGGAAGGGTTCAAGGACGGTGAAAGAGACCACGGTCAGTGAACCTATCCTTGAACCCAAGCCTTGTGAAAAGTATTCTAAGGCAAGGGTGTAAGGAAGGGTTCAAGGACGGTGGAAGAGTCCACTGTCAGTGAACCCATCCTTCAACCCAAGCCTTGTGAAAAATATTCTAAGACAAGGGTCTACGGAAGGGTTCAAGGACGGTAGAAGAGTCCACGGTCAATGAACCCATCCTTGAACCCAAGACTTGTGAAAATTATTCTAAGACAATGATTCACGAACAGGTTCATAGCCAGTAGAAGGGTCCACAGACGGTAGACCCGTCCATGGAGATTGACTTAGAAAAATAAAACTCGTCAGTTATTTTTTCAAGGTTGTATAGGTCTTTTCCTATGCATCTAACACCTTAACTAGGTCGTTTTTATCCTAATCCTAAACCCTATATAAGTCTTTTAAGCCTAAAATTTAACCATTCTAAAATCACTTTTTGAATTTCCCCAAATCCCTCCAAGTTCTTCCTTCAAAAATTTCTCTCTCTAAACGCTAGAAGAAAAAGACTAGGATTTCAAGATCAAGTCTCCAAATTCACCATTAATTGTGGGCTTTGAACTCGAAGGTATGATAGTCTTCATCCGTGGAGCCTTTCCTCCATGGAGTTCCCAAATTCTCCAATTTACAAAGTTAGAATTCCCTAATTGAGTTAGAATTTTCTTCCATGTCATGGGTTCCTTTAAATATTGATTTATTTGATTGTTTCATGATCTATCAAGCATGGATTGAGATAATTACATGATTTTATGATAAATTCCCATGAACCCATGATTAACCCATGTTTTCTAAATATTGATGATTGAAAATGGGTTTTGAACTATGAAAGGTGAATTATGAAATTATGCATGTTCTTATGGAATTGATGAGATGATGTAGATTGCTTTGAGAGTAAAATCATATATCTTTTTGTGGTTAATTGTAGTGAAAGGATTGCTCACATAACTACCTCATGCATGAATGTGAATTATACTTAATTGTTGTGAAAGGATTGCTCACATAACTACCTCATGCATCATACTTGGTACATATTTAGTACTAACACATACTCTTGCCTTCATTTCTCCAAATGTAGGGTCGGCAGTTAGGGTTCCCAGTTTCGTGGCTAGGGGTTGATTTGAGAGATTTCGAGCTTTGGTGAGTCCTCATGCTTCGAGGAAGGATTTTCATTATTTTTAGTTTTTCCTTCTTACTTTCAGTTTTGGACATGATTTATGGGCTAGAACCAAATTTCATTCTTATGTACTAGATGGCTAATGATACAAGTGTTTAGACTTCAACTTTACTTTTATAAAACTTTTGGATTTGAAATGTTCTTGTTTATCTCTTGTCATTCTATTTCTTATGTTATGAATGCTAAGTGGCTTGTATGGGGCCTCTCGGGGTCCTATACGCCATGTTCGCCTAGGGGTACCTTGGGTCGTGATACTCTCATAGCTAATGTCACTACCATGTTTGAGGGCATTCCTTCGTTTCCATAAACTCCACGTGATGATAGCTGGCATAATTTTATAAATGTTGTTGTAGATGCATCCCCTCTATGTTAATTCCTATAAAATTAGCAAAAAACCTCCATAGTTTAGTATATATGAGGGATCTTAGGAATAAATGAGTTATTGGCTCCTCATCTTTCCTATCACAACACCAACATCTGGAAACTATATTGATTTTCATCTTTTTAAGGTTGTTGTCTATTGTAGAAGTTGATCTTAAAAGGTAGCCCTTTAATCTAGATTAAATCATAGTCTCTTATTTGATCTTGTTTACCTCTCATCAAGTCCCAAGCTGACTTCACTGTGAGTCTCCCATGTGAATGTGTCATCCACCATGCTATATCATTACCATGCTGGAAATTTGGTGGTAAAATATTCTCCATGATGTAATCTGCCAATTCTGTTGACAAATTTTGTAGTAACTTCTATCTATAACACCCCTCTTCTGTGCTAAAATCTTTAACCTCCAATTCCTCTTCCCTTGCCGCATCCTCTATGTGATACAATTCTCCTGTTTAGTCCAATTGTCAAACCAAAAGATTGAGTTTCCAGCCTTAACCTGCCACCAGATTTCATGTTCTACTTCTTCCCTGATTGTTGTCATTTTCCTCCATACATGTGATATGTCATATCCCTGAGCAAAAATAGGGTGGTGCTTCTTGCATTAGTTGTTTCACATATAGGAAGCCTATGTTGTGTTTGTAGAAGTTTTAAAGTTCACCAGAGCTTCGGAAAAAAAAACCTTTGAGACATCATGTAGTGATCTCAACCCCAAGCCCCCTTCATTTTTTGGATAGCACATTTTATCCCAGGTCACCCTGTGCTTGTTTTTAGCCCCTGCAGTATTAGACCAAAAGAATTTTGCAAAAATTCTATGCAACTGGTTAATGACACAAGCCAGTGGGTTCAAAGCTGATGGAACATAAATTGACATAGACAGTAGCACAGGGGATATTAACACATATTTGTTCCTAAAAGAGAGTAGTATGTTGTACCAAAGAATAATTCTATTCATCACATTTTTAATCAAGGCCTCAAACTGGGATCTATTCTTCCTCCCATAGAAAATGGGGTACCCTAGATAAGTGAAAGGAAAGGAAAGGAACATTGTTTAATACCTGTAATTCTTGTTATTTGCCTTCAAGCTCCAATCGGTACCTTTCATGCAAATAGAATATACTCTTGTCAAGATTAATCATCTTTCTAGACACCATTTCATATCCCCTTGTCACCTTTATCATTTTTTTCATTGAATTAGGATGTCCTGAACAAAACAATATAGTATCATCTGACAAATGGTTAATCTCTGGGCTCAATTTTGGTAATTCAAATCCCTTATAATCCTGATCCTTGAAAAGTTGATTGGCGTTTCTAGCCAAAATCTCTGTTGCTATGATAAAGGGGGTTGGTGAGAGTGGATGCCCTTGCTTCAATCCTCTAATTGACTGAAAAAACCAAAGGTTTGTCCATTCATGATCAATGAGTACCAATTGTTAGACACCAGCCTTACCACCTTGTTTAATATTCTCTCTAAAAAGCCAAAACTTCTTAGCACCTTAGAGAGGAAGATTCATGATACTCTATCATATTCCTTAGCCATGTCTAACTTCACTCTTACATTATGAAGCTTATTTATTCTATTGATGTCTCTAATTATGTCTTGAGCCAAAAGGACATTTTCAGTGACACTTCTCCCTTTCACAAATCCTGCTTGATTCTGTGAGATTATTTCAAGAAGCACTGCCACCAAGCTATCATGTAACATCCTTGATATAATCTTATTAGTGAAAGTGCTTAAGCTGAGAGGTCTCAGATCCCTAAAGTTAGCAACCACTTCTTTTTTGGGGATTAGTATCAGAATAGTATGAGTAATAAATCTTGGAAGTTTTTATCCACAGAAAAAAAAACTCTTACCATGTTACTGATATCCACCTTTACAATGTCCCAACAACATTGGAAAAAATGCCCAGAGAAACCATTTGGACCATTAGCACTATCTCCATTCATGGCAAGAACAACCTCTTTGATCTCTTCCTCTATTGGTATTCTTCTCATCTCTTCATTTTGTTCATCTGATGTCACTCTAAGAATGTATCTAGCATTGAAAAATTAGAGGAATTATTATTTTCCATAAATTGCTCCTGGAAAACATTTACTGCCTCTTCTCCAATATTCTGAGTTGAAGTAATTACATCTCTCTGCCTACTATTTATTTCGGAGATGTGCAACTTTCTCCTCCTACCCTTGACATATGCATGGAAAAACTTTGTTTCTATTCCCATTCTAGAGGTTGCTAGCCTAATAAAATATATAAGAGATGTGACTAACAACTTGACTTGATATTGTGTTTGCATAAAGTACTTAGCGGGTACAAGCAAATCAGATGAGAAAACTTGATGCTATTTGTTGGAAATGAAAAAACCAAATTATATTATTTGCAAAATATACTATGGAGGTTGAAGTAAAAAAGTTAAGTTTCAACTAGTGAAAAAGTGAATTGATTTTACTATATCAAATACTTTATTTTGAGAAATCAATTTTCTAGTTTTGATTAATTGTGATTGCAACAAATAATGGTAGAGTGCAAAATCGTTATTAAAACGGCAAATTCATACTCATGAGGCTAAAATACAATATTGGGAGATCATATTGATCACTAGTATACCATCAATACTAATTGTGTTAAAACTTGTGATAATCTTGCAAATTCATAAACTAAGATCTTAGAAACATATTGGATCTGAAGCACATTGAGGGGGATACAATTACAACTCATAAATTTATGAGTCATGTATGAGGAAACCCAACTTAGAGACTAGAGATCCTATAACCAGGTTCAATGGGTAGAACAAATCACATGATGACTTGTTGTGAAATGCCCTAATATTAATTTTATTCAATCCCTATGATAGAAGTGCATTTATCCTATTATCACATCTCGGAAAACTAGTAGGTGAAACTAGAGCCTTACGAGTGAGTTGTTGAGTTTGATGTGGGGTTTTATGTTGTAAAATTATTTTTCGAGCTTAGGTTGAAGGTTTTAAGGGTTAAAAGTCAAGGCACGACCCCTCAAGGACCAACCAAGGGTCCTTGAGGGGGACCGTAAAGTCTAACCCCAAGGCCCCAAAGTCTGCCAAAAAAGCTAGGACCTACGGATGAGACCTACTAGGCATAGGTCCATCCACACTCCGTAGCTCCAACTCGTGGGTCAAGACCTGGAAAAGTGAGCTGCAGACCCCTCACCCACAACATGCAGGATGGGGCTTGAGTGGACCTACGGTTCGTGGGTCATGGGCGTGGGTCACACCTGCACCTTTTTGTCCAATCTCAGCCAAGACTTAGTTATTTTAAGAAATTCCAAATTAATTAGTTAATGAATGGGGACGGTTTATATTGTTTTACGGCAAAGGGATGGATTTACCCCCGAACTTTAATAAATGATACGTATATGCTCTCTGTTATACTTTTCGTCCACATAAGCCCCTGCCGTCCAATTATAGGTACGCATGTACCCCTCTCACTAACGGACCCCTAATTTCTTACACGTGTCTTAATCCTATTTGATCCTTTGACCCTTTTTTTAACCCATAACCCAACTATCTGCCCCATAACCCAATACCCACCCAATTTCCTCAAAAAATAATCCCAATTAAAACACCCAAAACACACCCAAATTCGTCCCTTTTCCCTAGTCGGAGCTCGGAGGTCCCCGCGTATCTCACACACCAAAACCCCAGTCGTCGTTCGTATCCAACTATCCGCCGCGATTCCAGTTTGTCTTCGTCAATTTCACCTTGTCTTCGTCGAATCTATCGTGTGTTGGTCATAATTTTGTAGTCAATTTTTCATCTATCCGTCGTTTCCCTCAAATCAGACCTAAAACCATGTCTGAAAGTTCTTGTGATTCCATTAGTAACTCCATGATAATGACTTGTTTTTGTGGTGAATTGGCTCGTTGTTTCACTTCAAGGACTCCATTGAACCTCGGAAGAAGATTTTATAGATGTTCTAAACCTAAGGTACATTTTTCGCTAAATGTAAATTAATATGATTTGTGCTTGTATTTTGGTGATTATGAGTTCTTCTCTGTTATTTTTATTAGATGGAAAATTGTGAATTTTAGAGGTGGGAAGACAGTTCTTCAGAAAATTCTTCTATTGAAGTCTAAATTGGAAGTTGCTACGTTGAAAATGGAGAATTTGAGAGAATTGTTGAATGCGGTGAAGATTGAAAGAGACAATTTGAAGAAAAAATTGGTGAATTTAGAGAGTTTAAACTACTTCGAGGTGAATAAATCAAGAAATTTGGAAGCTAAAGTATCGAAGTTGAAGATTTTGTGTATATTGTGATTTACTGTGTTTGTGGTATTTGTTGTTGCAATTTTCAAGTGATTAATTGGTAGCATGAGTAATATATGTTGTTGAATTGTAGTTTCAAGGGTTAGTTATTTCAAGTATTTGTAGTTTCAAGTGTTAGTTATTTCAAGTATTTGTAGTTTCAAGTGTTAGTTATTTCAACTGTTCCTATGTATTATTGAATCTTATGTTTGAATGTTGGTCATTATTTAGTGTAGCTATTGCTTAAAACGTATTGTGAATTTCAAGTGTTGGCTTTGAACATTATTTTGTGTCTTTTGCCTTAAAGTTTGTAGTATTTATTTGTGTTATATTTGTCATTATGTTGAAGATGGATAAACTTTCTGGTATTGCCATTATGTTCCTACTGCCATTAGCTCTAATAAATCTAGGACTTGGAAAACCATTCAACATGGATGGCAATATTGCCAAATTGGACTTCTTTGGAAACCTGCAAACATCACACACATTAATTTTTGGAATGCCTCTTGGATTCGACCAAATACCCCTCTTAAATCATCATCATCTTATCACAACAGTCAATAAATTTACCTCTGAGTAAATCATCATCTACTTATCAGTTCAATATAGAATCAAAAGGAAAAGAGATTTACCACAACAATCGACCATTGA
Organism: Solanum pinnatisectum; assembly: GCA_035578085.1. Taxonomy (NCBI): domain Eukaryota; kingdom Viridiplantae; phylum Streptophyta; class Magnoliopsida; order Solanales; family Solanaceae; genus Solanum; species Solanum pinnatisectum. The sequence continues at coordinate 16,478,707 of CM069083.1, forward strand.
CAGAGAAAATGGTCTCAAAAAATGTATACCACAACAAAATACTATTGTACATCAACAGAACCCAACAGATACAAGACACTATATATAACATTCACTTGGTCATATATAAGTAAAACGACAGTTAGTTTTAGCTGATACACTCAGCCTATACAAACAGTAGAAGTAAAACAGAGTACCAAAACTACTACTTTAACCTTAAAGGCATCAGCCTATAGTACTACCAAAACATCACAAAAACATCATTTAAGGCACCAGCCTACACAAAATATACCAAAAAAATAAGTTTAGCCTTAACATCATTTAAGGCACCAGCCTATACAAAACATAGGAAAAAAACAAGTTTAGCCTTAACATCAATAAAGGCACTAACATATACAAAACAATATCAACACAATAGCATCATCCCCTTCTTGGCCTCAACATTTGTAGTTGGTTTGTAGTAACTGCACCCTGTCCATTCCAAGTTAAGCCAGTTGGTCCTATGGGAAGATTTGTAGGTTCACTAACACCAAATTTGTCACCTCTGAAGCCTATTACTCTACTTCCAATTGGTTCTTGTGAGTTTTGTTTCTTTTTCGATCTTGTTAGAAAAGCTTCTTCTGAGATTGTTCTTGGCCTTAGCCTAGAGTCTTCATCATCATCCTCAGCTACTGGAAAATAGCTGCTAGAAGAAGCATATTCAAACTAACTTTCTTGTGTTGGTTGTGGGGCTGTGCAATTGATGTCTTCCTCAGAAGCTTCATCTTCATCAACTAAACCTCTCCTAAGCTGCCTCTTTTTTCCCCTGCCAGATTCTTGTCCTTGCTTAGCAGGTTGCTTCCCCTGCTTTTTAGTAGGTTGTTTCCCCTGCTTTGCCTTATTAATCATAATAGAAGATATAGAATTAAATAGCAAAATAGAATAATTATGTGATGAAATTAAAGATAAAATGAAAATTACCTTTTCATATCCTCTTGCATTATGATTTTGTTCTCCACAATTACTACATGTCATCACTTTTCCTTTTCTTGTTTGCTTCCATACTCCTTGCATCTTAACAGCTTCATCCTTTTCTCTTTCCCTCATAAGCTTAGGTCTACCAACAAGCTTGACCAATTCTGGTGGTTCAATGGCATGCAAAGGATCATATTTCCAGAATGGTTCTCCCCTAACAGGTTGTAACTTGTGTTTGTAAACTGCCAATGCTGCCTCCTTACTATAATACCAATGAATTTCTTTCTTTGGTATCATTTTCTTGTGCTCCATGGCCTTAATTGCATGTGGACATGGAATTCCAGTCAAATCCCATGTTCTGCATATGCATTTTTTCTCTCTTAAGTAGACAATGTGTCTATATGTACCTTCAGTAACCTCATAGCCATTATCCCCATTGCCACTCACCTTACAAACCTTGGAAATCTTCAAATACTCAATAAATAACAACTCACTTTTGGGACTAAATCCATCATCTTTCCACTTCCTCACAGCAACCTCTTTTGCTGCCAACCTCTCCATTATTTTGACCCTGATGTCTTCCAACATTCCAATAATTGGCTTGTACCTTGCTTCAAGTATCCAGGCATTGAATGATTCAGTAAAGTTATTGTCCACAACCTGATTTTTGCACACTGTATCTAAATAGGCTCTGCACCATGTTTTGGGAGGATACTTGTCTATTAAATCTTGTCCAGCCTCTCCATTAACTTCCTTGATCTCTTGAAGTTGGTCCTCAAACTCCTCTGTAAATGATGACCATGCAGCCCACCATAGCAACTTTTTCAGCTCACCTTTACCCCATCTTTTGCACCAATTTGCCTCAATATGCCTTGCACAATATCTCTGATGTGCTTCAGGTAAGACTGTCCTTACTGCTTCAAGCAGCCCCTAAGTATCAAATTAAAACAACTAAAATTAATAAAAGAAACAGTAGCAAGCAAAGGTAAATAAATTGCAAATTAGTAGTATAATATTACCTTCTGCATATCTGATATGAATGTCAGTCCTTCACCATTTTGAAGTTCAAGTGAATGTTGCAAATGTTGCATAAATCATGTCCAAGTCCTCTTAGTCTCTTTATCTACCACAACCCAAGCTAGAGGGTAGAAAGAGTTATTATTGTCTTGACCAACAGCACACAATACCTGTCCCTTAGTTTTTCCTTTAAGGAATGTACCATCTAACCTAATAAGTGGTCTTAACCCAGACTTAAAACCCAACTTCATTGCCTTGAAGCAGATATACATCCTAAGAAATTTTCTCTTACCATTAGATAGTTAGACAAATCTATCACAATGTCAGACCCTGGATTACAACTTCTCAATTCAGTAGCATAACCCTCTAATTTGTTGTAAGAGTCTACAAAGCTACCTTCTAAACTCTCCAGTATCTCCTTTTTGGCTCTCTTGCACTTTGCTTCACTTACATTTAGCTCAAAAACTCTATGTAAATCAGCCTTCATTTCTTTGACCTTGTACTTGGGGTCACTTTGCAATTTGTCCTTAAAATACAAGGCTATTGTTGAGTAATCTACTAAAGAGTTATCATATGTTGTTCCACACTCTATATGATCTACAAGTGTTTTGACACTAACTCCAGGAGTGGTCAAATCCCCAGAAATAAGAAGTAAAAATGGACAGCCATCAACAACACATGTATACCTCAGTCTTTTTTTATCACTCTTCACCACAACTAGTTCTACCTTCTTAGCTAGAGCATAAAGTTTACAAAACTGTTTTGCTTCAGCTATGTCCTTGAAGGCCATACCCTTAACAATCTCCTTATAATATTGCAAACTCTCAGTTATATTCCTCTTTTTTTTAGTAACAAAATTTTCTAATTCATCTGTATCATAATCTGAACAACTAAACACCATTCCATTATTACTGTCATCTTCACTTTCACTACAGTCTGTGCCCTCATTAACAATTGGTGAAAGTAGAAATGACCCATCATGCATGACAATATCAGTTACATCAACAGACAATTCACAATCTTCAGTAGCAAACAAGTGAATAGATTTATACTCAGTAGAGATAAAAGATGTTAAGGTCCTAACTCCCTCATCACCTATTATTTCAAAATATTTCCCAGTTGGAGCAAGTACAATAAGTTCTTGCACACCAACAAAACCTAACTTATTAATGTACTCATTCACTAAGTCAATAAAAGATATTAGGTCAGGATCATACCCTTTCCAATAAGTCACACATCCTCTATCATAATGTGGTTCTGGACTGGTTAGCCACTCACCACCATGATGAAAGTATATGGTAACTTCATCCATGTTAATGACCTACAAAGAGTTATGAAATAACACAAGTAATAGTGAGTATAAGTCACATTAGTAAATAAGTCACATTGAGTTAAGAAAGTCAATTAGTAAGCATAAATAAGTAAGTTAATTAGTAAATAAGTAACAGTGAGTATAAGTCACATTGGATATTGAGTCACATTGAGTTAAGAAAGTCAATTAGTAAGTTAATTAGTAAATAAGTAACAATGAGTATAAGTTAAGTAAGTCACATTAGGATTAAAGTAAGTAAGTTAGTTAATTAAGTCACATTGAGTAAGTTAAGAAAGTCATATTAGTTAAGTAAGTCACATTTGGATTAGTAAGCACATTAGGATTAAGTAAGTCAATTAGTTAAGTAAGTCACATTAGGATTAAAGTAAGTTAGTCACATTAGGATTAAAGTAAGTAAGTTAGTTAATTAAGTCACATTGAGTAAGTTAAGAAAGTCATATTAGTTAAGTAAGTCACATTTGGATTAGTAAGCACATTAGGATTAAGTAAGTCAATTAGTTAAGTAAATCACATTTGAATTAAGTAAGTTAGTCACATCAAGTAAGTTAGTCACATTAGGATTAAAGTAGGTAAGTTAGTTAATTAAGTCACATTTGAATTAAGTAAGTTAGTCACATTAGGATTAAAGTAGGTAAGTTAGTTAATTAAGTCACAGTGAGTTAAGAATTTCAATTAGTAACACTGAGTATTATCTCTTATTAACTCAAAGTGGTCCACAATTAACAATTAAAGAAGCCTTATCTCTTATTAACTCAAAGCGGTCCACAACATAAAGGCATGAATACAAATAAAAAATCCCAACAAAAAATAAAGTAGTGAAATAAAGTAGACAAAGTAATGGAATAAAGTAGACAAAGTCAAGGAAATCTGAAATTATACTTTACCAAACCAACAAATCATAAACTAAAGGTCCACAACATAAAGGCATGAATACAAACAAAAAAAAAACATTTCTTTAACACAAAAACTGGAACGTGAACTTCATTTTCTGGAAGTGAAACCCTATAAAGTGTACTTCATTTTCACTCTAAAACAAAAAAAAAAACATTTCTTTAATCCAATAACTAGAACGTGAACCCTAGAAATATTTTCACTATAAAACACATGTTTTACACAATACATAAAGAAACAACAAGAAAACTACCGAAAAAATAGCAACAACAGATTTATTTACTATACATGAAAGCAAATCGAAAACAGCAAAAAGAAAACTATGAAATCGAATGGGATATTTGGGTACCTTTGACGAACACAAGTTGAATCGAAGAACACACGATAGATTCGACGAAGACAAGGTGGAATCGACGAAGACAAATTGGAATTGCGGCGGATAGTTGGATACGAGCGACGACTAGGGTTTTGGTGTGTGAGATACGTGGGGACTCCGAGTTCCGACTATAGGTAAAAGGGACGGATTTGGGTGTGTTTTGGGTGTTTTAATTGGGATTATTTTTAGAGGAAATTGGGTGGGTATTGGGTTATGGGGCGGATAGTTGGGTTATAGATTAAAAAAAAGGGTCAAACGGGTAGTCCAATAGGATTAAGACACATGTAAGAAATTAGGGGTCCATTAGTGAGAGGGGTATATGTGTACCTATAATTGGACGGCAGGGGCTTATGTGGATGGAAAGTATAACGGAGGGCATATACGTACCATTTATTAAAGTACGGGGGTAAATCCGTCCCTTTTCCCATTGTTTTATTTCAATCATTTAAGACATTTTAAACCATTAACCACCCCATTACACTTCATAATTCCCAAGACCCCCAAAACATAACCAACTCTCTTTCAATATTTCTCTCTCTAGAACCTCTATTGAAGAAGAAGAAGAGGTCAAGGTATAGGGATCAAGAGCTCAACTTTTCCACTCAATTTCTTGAGGAATCTTCATAAGGTATGGTAGATTTTCATCTATGGGTAGCCTTCATCCATAGAGTCCCTTCAAAACTTGATTTCAAAGCTTCCAACTTCCCCAAAAGCTAGGGTTTCAATCTAAGTCATGGGTTCTCTTTCAAAATGTTTTCAATGGATGATTTATGATGAATTCTAATTGAATTGATTAAATTATTGTTGGTTTATAATGAATTCCCCCAAGAACCCATAAAATCCCTAATTTTCCCAATTTGGATCTGAAGTGTGGGTATTGTTGTATATTGGCTCAATTGAGTAAATAATGATTGTTTATGGTGTAATTACATGATTTTAGTATGATTATACATGTATCCTTGATTATTAACCTAAGATTCTAGGGTGAAATTGGTATGGTCAAGTGTTATGCCATGAAAGAGACAAATTGAGGGTTTAGATATGACCTTCTAAGATTGATGAACTTCTTTATGAATTACCTTAGACTAGATGACCTAAATATGAATTGTTTATAAGTAAATCTTGTAGACATGAATGAATTAGGCTAGGGCTTATTTGATGGATCATGGTTGAGTAGTATTGAGATTGAGTTTACTTGATGTTATATGACTATAATTGGTTAAGAATGAAACATGTGGTTAGTTTACCTTGAGAGTTAGGTTTACATGATAACCATGTGAGGTATTGCTTGAGATTAATGCTTGTATTATGAAGATGGCTTCTAAGGCTTAAATGGTAAAAGCTAAAATGAATGAGCTATGCATGTTGAGGCTTTAAGAAGGAAGCTATTATGCATGTTGAAATATATATGGTATTATTGTGGAAAGACTTTACCCACATGACCTACAATATGAGTACATGAGCTTATGCATGCAATGAATGAACTACTTGAATTATGGTAATATCCATGTCTAATATAATGAATGCTAGATATGTTGATTTGATGTGATCTATGATCCTTGTATGCAAGATATGAGAATTATGTATAGTTGTGATATTATGTACATGCTTTATGAACACTTTGAGAGTGAAGTGTCTATGATGATAATGTTGTGTCATTGAAAGGACAATCACACACACACTCCATGTATGAGTATGATTATGATGTATCTATGGTGTTACTTGAAAGGCTATTTCTTATATGCACCTTTACACATTACTATGCATGAAATGTACATGATCATGATAAACACTTTTCACCGGTAGTCCTCGATCGAAAGTTAGCTCGACTCAAGTCGACAGGCGAGAGACAAGGTTGGGTGAGGGTACAAGGCATCATGTGGGATCTACGATCGACTGTGCCCGTTGTTGGCTTTGCAGATGCTTTCAAATACGGTTTAATAGGTATTTTCTTTTATGGTTCATATTCCGGATTGGGTTCATCCCTGTAGTAATCGAATGAATTGAGTTGTCAACATGAAAGCGTAATGTCACGGACTTAGTGTGATGGCTAAAGCTCCGTGCGGCACTTGACAACTTACTCACTATTCTTTCAAGATCTTGTAAGCTCAAGTAAGCCTTTTAAACTAAGATCGCTAAGTGAATGTAAAGAAAGACTTAGAGAGAGTTGGAAAGTTTGGAAGAAGGCTTTTTGTATTGCTTGGAGAATGCTTACACTTGCTTGGTTGCTTGGTTTACAAATGAGAGGCCCTTCTATTTATACTACCTCCTAAGGACTAAAGTGTAATTTAAAATTACTATACAAGTCCCTAAGATATTTACACTTTGGTCCCTCTCTAGAATTCTCTATACTTTCTAGGAATTTCCAAGTCTTTCCAAGAAAATATCTAAGTTCTTCTAGAGAATTCTAAGGAAGGATCTAGGTTCTCCCATATCCTTCTTAAAAAATCTAAATGATTCTAGAGTTCTCCGCAAACCTCTCCTCAACTCTAGAATATTCCACAAAATCGGGTTGGCTAAGTGGCGGGACGTGACACTCTCCCCCACCTATTGATGCGACGACCGCGTCGCATCGTTGCTGCATCGCTAACCGAGTCTCGCCCTCTCGTACGCGTGGCCAATAATTCATTGACTCGATCAACGCCCTTGCACAATGCCTTCAGTTGCTTTCCGATCTCTTTTAGCTGGGTCTTCTGGTCTACCTCCTTCCTAGGAGGCATGAGCCTCGGCGGCTTCTTTGGCATCACGATATTATTCTCCTTCTTCGTGTCTGGTGGCAATGACCTTTTTGCACCATTGTCTTCATTCGAACTTGCAATGGTGGCTTTAAACGTCAACTCCTTCTTCTTAGGAGTTTTCTCTAGCTGCATGGCGGTTAGACGAACTCGTCCTTCTGCCGTTGGTACCTTAACCAAGGGCACCATGCATGATCCTCCTTGCTCCATAACCAAGAGTTGTTGGAGGTAAGGATCGATCACCGCATGGCACTGCTGGAAGAACTCTTGCCCAAGAATTATGTCAAAGATATCTAAAGGAGCGATAGTGAAGTTGGTCTTACCTTGCCACTCGCCCAGCGTGATGCTTACTCCATGCGCGACTCCACACACGGGAGTCGGTGGTGCGATCGACCGCCCCGAGTCAGGCGTTGGATCAGAATTTAACCCCAACCTTGTCGCTGCCGTCTTGGTCATGATATTGACCTCTGCACCCGTGTCGACCATAGCACAAGTCGGTCTTCCATTGATCGAGAGGTTGACATATTGCGCGCCGTATCCTTTTGGCTTCCCCGGCTGCTTGGTGATAGCTCCGCATAGTCCTATCAAGCCCAACTGTGTCGTCTCTGCGCCTTGTCCTTGCTCCTGTGCGTCTTTCTCCTTCCGCTCTCGCAGGATAGCACCAAGGCTCTTCAGTTCAGGGCACTTTGCATAACCATGCGGCCCACCGCATATGCAACAACCCCCTTTTTTGGCAGTCTCTGCCTTTCTCTCCATGTCGCCATAACGTGCAGACTTCTTGCCATCGGACTTATAGGTGTCATGCTTCTTGGGATGTGGCCGCTGCTCCTCGACTTTGCCATGATCTCCCCCACCATGGTCATGACTACCTCTTATCTCCTCTCCTCTGGCTCTGTCGGGCTTCTCATGCCTGAAGTCTGTCAAAGCTTCGGCCTGCGTGATGGCTTCATCTATGGTCCTGACTTGCCGACGTTCCAACTCCGTCCTGGCCCAATTTTGCAGCCCATCCATGAAGTGGAACAACATATCATCATCCGTGAGGTTAGGGATTTGAAGCGTGAGGGTGGTGAACTCCTGCACATATGCGCGTATGCTGCCCGTTTGCTTCAGCTCTCTGAACTTGCGCTTCGCCTCATAGATGACGTTGTTAGGGAAGAAGGCCTTCTTGAACTCTCCCCGGAATTGCTCCCAGGTGTTGATGGTGCACGTCCCCTTCCCTATCTCGGCCTTCTTACGCCTCCACCATAGCATAGCCATCTCCGAAAGATACAACACAGCGGTGTTGATCTTACTCTCGTCGCTCTTCAACCTGTTGCACTTGAAGTAGTTCTCCAAATGCCATAAGAAGTTCTCCACCTCTTGCGCGTCACGGACGCCTTTGAACATAGGTGGCTTGGGAGCCTCGACCTTGGCCTCCCTCTCCCAGTCAGGTGACGATGATCCTCCAACATCCACGCCTTCCTTGAGTGCTTTCATCTCGGCCTTCATGGTCTCAATCATGCTTAACGCCTCCATGAGCCGACACTCCAAGGAAGTGATGACCTCCTTCATCTCAAACTCGGCCCGCTGACGTCCCTCCAACTCCTTACGGATGGTTTCGATCTCTTCAAGGGTGAAGTCCTCCAGAGTCTTGAACTTGCCATCGACCTTGTTCAAGCGTCTACCTAAGATCTCCACGGCCTGCCTCGCCGTTTCAACCCTTACGATCCACTCTTCTCCGGGAGTGACGTCAATGGGCTCCTCGCCACGGTCATCGTCACTTGCTTCAGTGGTCGAGGGTGGATGAGATGTTAGTGCTTCGCTCGGTGTAGGGTCGAGCAGCATTTCCTCATTACTCTTTTGATTCTTCTTTCCCTTACGGTTTTTCTTGCCACCATCCAAACGGACGTTGGTGGTGCTAGCGGCATTCACGTCTCCTTCGTTTGCCATTCTCTTAGTATCAAACCTGGCTCTGATACCACTTTGTCACGGACTTAGTGTGATGGCTAACGCTCCGTGCGGCACTTGACAACTTACTCACTATTCTTTCAAGATCTTGTAAGCTCAAGTAAGCCTTTTAAACTAAGATCGCTAAGAGAATGTAAAGAAAGACTTAGAGAGAGTTGGAAAGTTTGGAAGAAGGCTTTTTGTATTGCTTGGAGAATGCTTACACTTGCTTGGTTGCTTGGTTTACAAATGAGAGGCCCTTCTATTTATACTACCTCCTAAGGACTAAAGTGTAATTTAAAATTACTATACAAGTCCCTAAGATATTTACAATTTGGTCCCTCTCTAGAATTCTCTATACTTTCTAAGAATTTCCAAGAAAATATCTAAGTTCTTCTAGAGAATTCTAAGGAAGGATCTAGGTTCTCCCATATCCTTCTTAAAAAATCTAAAGGATTCTAGAGTTCTCCGCAAACCTCTCCTCAACTCTAGAATCTTCCGCAAAATCGGGTTGGCTAAGTGGCGGGACGTGACAGTAAGAACTCAACGGGATTCCCAGCATCTCGTAGAAAAAGAGTATGTAATGTAGATTTTTCAGAAGGGTCTAAATAAGACAAAGGAGTTTTCATAATTTATTGAAAGTCTATTCTCATGAAAACACATGATTATAATGTGAAAGTTTTCCTCACATATTGAAGATTCTAGGTTGAAAGTTAGTTCTCACCTAATTGAATTCATTATGAAGATTCTAGGTTGAAAGTCAGTTCTCACCTAATAGAATCTAATTTAAAGACATGGACTGTGAAAGTATATTCTCACACATGATCTATGAGCTATTTTATGAGTTGTGTTGGATGGAGGGTCTAGATACTCCTTCATGCATGTAAATCCAATTCAAGACTAAACATGTAATTTTGGGAAATAATGCTTAGCACCGAGTGAATATGGAAAATGAGGTAGAGGCCATCCCGTCAATACAATAGGCTGGGTTCTCTAAAGATAATCTCATGAGATGGAAGCTTCCCCGTCAATGCAATAAGTTTGGGGTTTCTAGAAGCAATCTCCCTATTCCATCACTATGTGCCCACATAGGTCTTTAGCTAGTGGATGCACCTAAAAGCTAATACATTTAATTCTACCTTAGGCAAGTAGGACATCTCTTTTTGGTGTGGGACATAACACCGGATTCCATGTAGCTCACATGACCTATGTCGGTTAAGGCTATTTTCCCTCCATGAACAATAATAAGAACAAGAACATGTGTATTATAGTTCCTCAAGAAGTTCTACTTAGTATGAATGGGGGTATGAGACTTCATTCATGCATTGCACAAGTAGGCTTTGAGAGTGGGCGTGGTATGTTTCTCTTATGACATGATGATTATGAGTTAATGTATGCTTTATATGAACTATGAACTATGAACATGAACATGAACTATACTTATGACTTCTTAATGAGCCTTACTTAGTGTGAGTGGGGGTATGAGACTTCACTTATACATTGCACAAGTAGACTTTGAAAGGGGTTAGGGTGTGGTTTCCTTATGCTATGAAGATATATGAATTTATGCGTGTATGGTATAGAGTGTTGCTAATAGTGACTTTCCTTGTTATAAGCTATGAATATGAATGTTTTCTTGTCTATGTTTATTGACTATGGATGAGATCAAAGCATGATAAGTATGAGCATATATGGTGGCCTAAAAGTGATACTTAGTATAGATAGGGTATGCGATTTTATCTATACATTCCACAAGTATAACCTAGGGTTACTTATGTGATGGGTCTAGTGTGATGAAATGAATTTGGTATTTAACTATGTGTGTGAACTATGTCTTGTGAAGATTGGGATATGCCTTCTGTTTATGTTGGAGACTATGCTTGTGATTATGATGATATCATTTATGCTATGATGAATTGTGCATGAGTTGTCTTATGAGCTACATTCTCCAACTATTTCAAAGATGATGTTCAAAATTGGCATATAGCATGATTTCAACTAAAATGTCCCTTTTTGCATGTTTTAAGGATTTTTATGCATGGCTTCCATACTTAGTACATTTTTGTGCTAACCCATATTTCTACATTTTTCTACAAAGTGTAGGATTTGGTAATATCGGCTTCCACCCTCGTGGCTAGGACCATAGTAGATCAAGAAGAAGAAGATTGGTGAGTCCTCATAGTATTCGAGGGCTTGACCAGTATGTCCTTTAAGTCTTTCTTTATGTTTTAGACTTTTGTAAGGGTTGTGTCCCTAAGATTGTATTCAAGTGTTATAGATGGTTTGAGACAGAGTGTTGTAGACTCCTATTTGGTTTTTATAAGAGACTTCGATTGTAAAGAAAAGTTTTAAATTTCCGCACTTTTTCCTATGCTCTTATGTTATGATATGCTATGAGGCTTTTCGGAGTCTTGTACGCCGTGTCACATCTAGGGGGTAGCCTTGGGTCGTGACACCTATAATAATTTGTGGAGGTTGAGTCTTTGAACTCTTAATTAAATTTTGTATCTCATATGAATGGGGTGTCAAATTATAAGAGCACCATTGACAGATTTCTCCTATGTGAATGTGAAAGTAGGTCACTTTCTATAAGAATGGGATAATTCTAAAACACACGCATGAAAATTTAAATAACACAAGGTTGTAATGTGCTAACTATGAAAGTTTATGTCAACACCTTGATTATTGTATGTAAGTAGTGATGCTTTATTTCCCTTAAGCAGTCATAGTTCAAGTCTGAGACCACTACAGACTCCAAAGTAAAGATTAATATTTTACTAAGTGAAGGTTCAATGCAGAGCACACCTTCATTAAATATAATAGTCTACCTTCAACTAAATTGTAAAGTACTCTTTTATCTAAATATTAAAATGAGTGAAGGATTGTTAGTGTGAAAATTTTAATATTATTTTATTATTAAATTGTCTCATACTTTAATTAGGTTTAATAGCATATTCTGCCTTAGACTATCAAATGTTACATGAACACTGGGGGAGTATTTGCTTCACAGAAGGTGGTAATGGTCCTCTATAGCATTACTTCCCTATTGAAACCTTATTAGTCTATAACACACTATTTTTACTTTTTATTCTATTATTATACCTTATAACTCATGTAACTTTTAGGTCATTTATTTATCCAATTTAAAACTCCATTATTTTCCTTTGCCGACAATTTTCTCACCTATAAATAGTGTGGTCTTACTTTGTATTGAGTACAACAAGATATATACAACTGAAATAATGTAAGAAAAGATGATAAGTTTATATTGTGCTTATATTGAGGTTGGTGTAGTGAAAAAGAGAGTTGAGACGAAGAAAAATATTCTAAGTCTTCAACTAATTCACTATACAAAAGAGAGTAATTATGTGTTGAAGGAATGTGTTCTTTTGGTGGAGCTTTGAACTCTTCAACTAATTCGAAGTTGGTTGAGTTGTATAACGTTGTTGGGTTGTTGTATCTTGCAGGGAACAAGTCAAGAGATATATTGTTGGATTGGTGTAGATTATGCCACAGTGAACTTGAATCTCCTTAAAGAGAGCGAGTATCTGCACCCCCAACCTGAATTTTGTTTTATTCATTTTTATCATTTTATTTTCAAGTGTAATTTAATATATTTATGGTATAGTACACCAACATTAATATAACAAATTTACCGAAATAAATATAAAAATTTTCAAATTATAAGAGTGAGATAGAGAAAAATAAGAATGGAAACCAAAGCTTGAGCTAATTTTAAGTAGTCAAATGACAGAATGACCATTTTCAATAATTTGATGATAAACGGTCCATTTTTGGTTAATACACAGAACAAATTTTTTTGAATGAGTTCAGGGGTAATAGGACCTTAGTTTAGTTAAGATGTGTCTTTGAGATTTCGGTCAGAGTATAGGGGTACTTGTACCTTATCCCCAAATTATACAAACGAGGTCGCTCATAACAGCTTAAACTATAGTTACAGCCTATAAATATGCAAACTGTAGCTACTAAGCCTAATTGAGTTCATTATAGTGACTATTTGAGAAATTTCCTCTAGAGATTATGGTGACTTTGACAGCCCACATAGTGTTTATACTTTCCTAAATGCATGGTGGCCTCTACGATCCAAACAGACTTGTGTGCTACCTGTTTATTAAGTTTCTAGGTGTAGCAATGCAACTTGAGCTTCTTAATTCCAACTTAGAGGAAACATATCCACAAGGATCTGAAATAGCTATCTCAAGAGAATAAAGAGATATTGATAGACTTTAACACTGAAGAAAGTAGGGACTATTCCTACCTTGTTGATATTTTAGATGAGGTGAACTTGTGTGGCATGAGCTTAACAATGCTGGACTATAATATCTGCAATTCTTCTGATTGTCCAGTCAATTCACTGCATAAAAATGATTTTTAGCGGCAATTAATTAATGACAGTAGCTCAATTGCCGCTAAATATATATTTTTAGCGACAATTAGCACTCTTTGTATATGTTCCTAAAGCTTTTACGACAATGGATCTAATGACACTTAATTAATACCGATAAAGACTTTAGCACTCTTTATTAATATGTCTATTTATTGCTGCTAAAAGTTATTTTTATTGTAGTGATTCCTTCATGTTTTACATTATAAATTTAGGGTTGAGTGAGATTATGCATTCATTTATGGATAAAAAAAATCTTTCAAAAGGAGTGTATTATTATTATTGTTTTTTCCTTTTACAATATTATGTTGTCCCAAAATTTGTATAAAGACTCTTTACTTTGTTGGATCTCTAGGAATTCCTTTCAACCCTTTAATTACTAATTCTGGAGTTTTCATCCTTTGCTTCCGACTTTCATGAAGATGAAATAGTAAAAAATGTTACCCATAGAACGCGAGTGTGAGGCTTTCACCAATACAATGTTCAACAAACCATTGAAACCTATAGGAAAGTGAAATGCTTCAGCCATATTATTACAATAGACTACTCAGTTTACAAAAGAGCTTTTCCTTCAAAGCACAAAACTATTTCTTTCCTTCTGTAATCCCCCATCATACACGATGTCATGCCAAGGTTTCACTGCTTAGCTTTCTTTACAAAATTAGTTTGATATGTTGCAATTGGTTCAAACAATAGGTTTCAAAGGTTATCGATGAGAAAAGACAACTGAAATGTGCGGAGATGATCTTGGAAGGCTTAGGAACTCCTGTGTCCTTTCAGCATGATCTGGAAACGCATCACTCCCTAAGAATGATGCAGCAGTGACAAACTTTTCTAGCACGATCGCATGTTTGAGCAAATATTTTACCAATGGCAGCACAAACTTATTTTCACTTAGTAGTCCCCTAAGGTTATCGATCTTGACAGTCTTCAGATGTGGAAATGAGCCGTTAAAATTATGTGTCTGAAACCTCCAGATTTGTTTATCCTCGTTTGTGTACCTTAACAGCAGGTCCTGTAGGAAAGAAACCATTATGTTAACCAGTTACTCTCCTTGGATGAAAACCGGAAGCCAAAGAGTTGATTGTGGATACAATAAAAAGGTCATGAATTTTTAAATTGAAGGAACATCTAAAGTGCTTAGCAAATGTTACATACAACAACATGCAAACAACAACAAAAATGGTTCAAAGCTTCATCAAATCTGATCATTTACCCCCCTCGCATGAAGGTGAGAACAATCATTTGTGAAGCGTCTTTTTCCAACAACTTCCAAAAGTTCACTCAGAAATCATTTTGATAGCAACAATCACTTACGGTGTCTTGAACATTGTATTAGAAACATTTGGGTGGAAGACCACCCTTATTTTATTGTGAATGCTCTCAAGGGAGTTACAAAAACTTTTTGATCCTTATGTCAGCTCACATATTATTTGTCTCACCTTTTTCTCCTTTTTAGTTCTTGTGAAAACAACGTACAATGGGACAAATCTCCACAAGTCAGAAGATATTGTTGTGAAGCTCCTTTTTTTGTGAAGTAATTGGTTTAATCATAGAAGGCATCAAGAAGATGCAGAGATACACAAATAGAGAGTAAGGCTACATTGTAGCCACAAAAAGCAAAAGTGAGACACTGTTAGCTACATTACTTTTGAAGATTATTAAGTACTTAAACTAGTTATGTCTCAAATTGCAAATGGGAGTCCTCCTATTAGGGGCTTATCTTTTTTCAACACGTAAGGAAGTCACGTCCCCCCTTTTCGTAATACAAATAAAGGTCTAAAAGAAACTTACTCTTGATGCATCCTCAAACCAATCAATGACCAATGTCTCAAGATCCAATGAGCTCTGTAGAAAGCTTCAAATTCCAGGGAAGTCCAACTGGTCGTCGGCTAAGGACCAACCATTTCCGGCTTGATGGTGGAGACTGCCACCCTTTCAACTCCAGAATGGACAGGCACGTATAAACCAAAAAGATAAAGTAGAATATGTCAAAACATGGAAATATGACATACTTGATAAATGAGATGCAAACCGTTGAATAATTCATAAAAAATAGCTTGGACTATACGACTGTGATTTTCCACATCAAATCATAGTTGGTTTGAAAATCCAAAGACGGACACTTAAACACTTGGAAAACCCCATAAACACGACTTAAAAGTAAGATCAATGTAAATCAAACCAAATTTTACACATTGTTCTATCAATTGCGAACTCTTTACTCTTGAGTATTTAGCAACTTAGTTATCAAATTATCCTAAGTAGTGATGATATTAATGTTACTATAGTGATGATTCAATAGCAAATAAAAAAAATCATGAATTTTGGATTGTGAAGAGTATGAATAAACCTCGATGCACCAGCTACTCAGTTCAAGACACTCGACATGGGCAACACCATGAAGAAGTTCCTTCAAACAGCTAAACTCCTTCGCTAAGTTGCTTTCCTCATCCTTAAAATCAAAATGTAAACGAAGGATAGCATAAACAAGTGAAGAAACATTTCTCTGCACGATGCATATCTGACTACACAATCCCAGAATTTCCAAATGTTTAATATGCGGGGCTATCATTTCAAGCCAAATATCATGATTCTTATCGTAGTACTCTTCTATTGTCAATACTATCATCTTCACAGATCTAATTTCCAGACGTTGTATGCCCGAAACTTTTTGTAATTCCAAGCGTTCCAAGTTAGGGCAACCAGATTATACCTTTTCCATAGCACCATCCGTCAATTCCATGAACCCAATTGAAAGAGAAACCAAATTACTCCAATTAACACTACCACAAGGGTTCAATTGACAATGATCTAAAACCAATGCCTTCAACGACGAATTTCTATACCCAAACTGCGGAAACTCATAATAATGTTGACTTGTAGTAATAAATAAAAGTTTAAATACTTCAACATTTGCAACTTTAGTAGCAAAATGTATCCATAAATGAACATCTTTAGAATAAATCTCGTCATACCTAAGGCGCCCAATACCAAATCTCTTGATTTTCTTGCAAGATTTCCAATAATAAAGCTGTCTATGGACGGAAGCCAGGTAAGCAACAGTGTCATTTTGATTTCCACTGTAGGTGAAAGTGAAACAGAGTGATAATGGAACGGACATCCAAAGAAATCGCCATCGTGTAGAGAGTAGGTTGGTTCGCACAACTTCTTTTGCATCCCACAACATAGAGAGGATGTGGAGTAGAATCGGCTCCGGCAGATCACTCAGCCGGTCTCCTCCTCTGGACGCCGCCATGATTTTCTTCTGCCTTTCCATGGAGTATAGATAACCTTGGTAATGACGAATTGAGATGGAGTAATGGAGGTTTACCCACTATGATATCCTCAAATTCTGTGCACAAAACTATTAAAAATCCCTTTTCTAAATTTTTAGGATTAAAAAGAGAGTATCAAATTGAAAAAGAAAGAGAAAATGTCTTAAATAAGAAGCAAAATTGATGCATATATATTATCGACGTCTAACACATTATGCATATATAGTAATGACGTCTAACAAATTATGCATATATAGTAACGATGTTTAATCTTATATCTTATATTACAAATTCCAATGAGAAATCAGGTGATATGCTATTCGACGTCCCAAAATGTGAGAAGTGGAACAATCATCATGCCACAATAAGATAATTTTGTTTAAATGCCATGTTCTCTGCACTTGGCTTTCCAAGAATACACTAAACATATATCAAATACTTGACACAATATACCTCCAAACGGCCAGGTATTATAATCGCTATTGACTACACATCTAAATTTGAGAACATGTATTAGAGTTGCAATTCCATGGAAGTTACTCTGATTTCATCAATTTTAAAACTTGTACTAGAGTTGAAATATATGAAACCTCTAATATTGCATTTCTAATTCTTCCAAAGTTGGACAAAACAAAATAAGAATATCATTCTATCAAGCTTACAATTACACCAACTATTGATGAATCGTCAATACCTCACTCGCGGATAGCAAATCAGTCAATTGGCTATTTTTTTAATCTTTTCCTCCCCTTCCTCCATTAAATCGGGCGCACAAGTTCAATTGGACCAACCACACAAGCCCTCAGAATATAAGGTTGTTTCAAGCATGACACTCACATTAGCATTCAACTATACTGTTGGGCGCTGATTAACACCACATTCTTTTGCTGCTTTCGTAATTTGCTTCACTTCCAAAGGACTAAGTAATGTTTGCCACCATACTTTGCAGCATTTTCATAGGGATTGTGCTTAGATCCCAAGGATATTGATCAGGTGGAACCTGAGGTAGAAACAGCGTATTGCAGTACAGAACATGAATTCTAAACTACCTGATAACCTTGGAGTCTGACTTGGTGGATTGTTCATGGCCTAGAGATTTTCTTGTTCAGAAAGAGGTTTTGCTATAGATGCTCTGGGGATTTCACCAGATTTCATATCAAGAGTTTTTACTCTAGAAAGCTCATATACTATGATATCAAGAATAATCCAGGTTTGCACATTCCTTGGTGAGGAGAACTTCTAGAGAAAGCAACCTTCTCACCATCTTTGTCACATTCCAACTACCCCCTAGACATGACTAGCACCCGCTAACACCACCTGTCGGGCATACCAAATATCCATACACTTACCAAATCATTTAAGCACAAAGATAAAATATGTGCAACTCCAAACTCATCAATACTCATTAAAACAAAATAATGATCCAACAAAAATTGCATATCGATTAATGAAACGAAAAGACTACTTAAATAATATATCTCTAGCTCAAATCCCACCATAAGACCATGGTGAATCTATTAGAGTTAAATGAGTTCAATTGTCGGGCATGAAAACCCCAAGTAAAGAAGTCATAAGCTATAAATAGATAGAGCTGAAGCACTACCGTCCACGAACAATGTGAAGGCTCAACTCAGTAACAGAATCCACGCGAATGAACTCGTTAGCCACTAGTCTCACCCTCTGCAATGGTATCTGCATAGACATGCATGTAAGGAGTGAGCTATATATAAATATAACCCAGTAAGATCCTCGACCCGCTACTTTAATACCCCTGGAACAAGTGTTAGAAAATATATCTTCACAACAAACACATAATGATATGCACAAGAATTGGTTCCATAATATAATGATCAATAAGTCCAAGCAAATGTGCAACAAGGGCAATAAATGTCTCAAACTCAATCCACGCTCAAAGCTTGTCAGAAACGGCAGTGCAAGATATCAGCCAAGCACCCCGACAAGTCCACGGTAACATATATAAGCCAGGTAAGCAACAATGGCGTTTTGAGTTTCACTATTGGGGAAAGTGAAAGAGAGTGATAGTGGAACGGAGATCCAAAGAAATCGCCATCGTGTAGAGAGGATGTGGAGTAGATTCGGCTCCGGCAGATCACTCAGCCGATCTCCCCCTCCGACCGCCGGCATGATTTTCTTCTGGGTTTCCGTGCTTCAATTTTGCAGTTTTGGTAAAGTTGGCGCCAAATGGAAAAGAAAATAACCTAGCACAGTTCTGTCAGTTCATATAAAGTCTTCTTTATATTATAGAATTAGGCGGATAACCAAACATATACTAGTTAATTAGTTAACATAGCTATAATTTATCTTAATTACAATTCACTATCTACTTTTAACTATAATTACACGGCTAAACTTTTTAGTTTTGTATAATCCGCACCTTTGTATAATTCGAAATTTATATAATATAATTTGTATAACTGTTTACACTTATGATGTTTGTAATTGTATAAATTTGTTATTTTGAGTTTATACAAAAATAACTGAATTATGTAAATGTACCTGCGAATCATACAAATCTGAGAATTATACAAATCCGCAAATAATACAAACGAGACATCTTAAACTGTAGTTACAACCCCGTAAATATGCAAGTTATAGCTATAAAGCATAATTAAGTTTATTATAGTGGCTATTTGCAAAAGTATATATAATATAAATAAATAAAAACATATAATAAAATTTAAAAAAAAAAATTATACTATAAAATGAAAAAATAAAATAAAAAATGAATGTCATTCAAGTAAATTAAGGATCGATAGTTCGGTCCATATCCGGTGTGACATTGTACATTGAGGGAATCGGGAAGGACGCATCTCTGATGAACGATCTTCTATACTAAAATATCATACTTGTTCTAGATTAAAACAAATGAGGTCTCTTTGAAACAAACAAAGATGTCTAGCTTTTTAGTTTTGTATAATTCACACATTTGTATAATTCAAAATTTGTATAATTGTTTACACTTTTGATGTTTGTAATTGTATAAATTCGTTATTTCGAATTTATACAAAAATAACTGAATTATATAAATGTACCCGCGAATCATACAAATCTGAGAATTATATAAATCCGCAAATAATACAAACGAGATGGCTTAAATTGTAGCTATAACCGTAAATATGCAAACTATAGCTATGAAACATAATTAAATTTATTATAGTGGTTATTTATGAAAGTATATATAATATAAATAAATAATAACATATTAGTGCAACAGGCATTTCCAAATGTTAGTGGATATACAGGAAACACCCAATAAATTTCCAAGAAAATTTCAGCTTTGGTTCCAGCTATAAAATAGTATATGAAGAACAAACAGATGTTCTATCAGGTGACATGCAATAAATAAGTCAGATCCAAAAAGGCAATACCTGATGATGCTCTGAATAATTTGGGACATTGCACATTTGCAAGCTGAAATAAAAGATAAGAATGATCTGTTGAAGGAACAGCCGATGTAGGGAGTTCCATCTTTACAAGAGCCTTATGTGACGTCCCGCCACTAGATCAGCTAGATTTTGCGCCCGAATAGGGACGAAGGGTTCTAGAGCTGTGGAGAGGCTTGCGGAGAACTCTAGAAGCCCTTAGATTTTTCAAGAAGGCTTTGGAGAACTCTAGATAGTGTAGAGAGTTCTAGAGATAGGACTAAAGTGTAAATATTTTAGGGACTTGAAAAGAAATTATTATTTACACTTAGGCCCTTAGTTGGTAGTATAAATAGAGGTGCCCTCCATTTGCAAGGCACCAAGCAAAGTTGTAAAGCCTTCAAAGCAATATACAAAGCCTTCTTCCAAAAGCTCTCTTGTTCTTTCCAAAGTCTTTCCTTTCATTCTATTAGCGATCTTAGCTAAAAAGGCTTACTTGAACTTACGAGATCTTGAAAGAATAGTGAGTAAGTTGTCAAGTGCCGCACGGAGCTTTAGCCATCACTCTAAGTCCGTGACAAAGTGATATCAGAGCCAGGTTCGATACTAAGGGAATGGCTACCGAAGGAGACGTGAACGCCGCTAGCACCACCAACGTCCGTGTGGATGGTGGAAAGAAAAACCGCAAGGAAAAAAACACCAAAAGGGTAATGAGGAAATGCTGCTCGAACCCACACCAAGTGAGGCGCTAATATCTCATCCACCCTCGACCGCCGAACCAAGTGATGAGGAACAAGGCGAAGAGGCCATTGACGTCACCGCTGGAGAAGAATAGGTCTCAAGGGTGGAAGTGGCGAGGCAGGTCGTGGAGATATTAGGCCGGCACATGAATGTGGCCGACGGCAAGTTCAAGGCCCTCGAAGACTTCACCCTTGAGGAGACCGAAAACATCCGTAAGGAGTTGGAGGGACGAGGGACGTCAGCGGGCCGAGTTCGAGATGAAGGAGCCATCACTTCCTTGGAGTGCCGACTCATGGAGGCGTTGAACACAATTGAAACCATGAAGGCACTCAAGGAAGGCAGAGAGGCTGGAGGATCGGGGTCACCCGACTGCGATTGGGAGGCCAGGGTCGAGGCTCCCAAGCCACCTATATTCAAAGGCGTCCGCGACGCTCAAGAGGTGGAGAATTTCTTGTGGCACTTGGAGAATTACTTCAAGTGTAATCGGGTGAAGAGTGACGAAAGCAAGATCAACACTACCGTGTTGTATCTTTCCGAGATGGCCATGCTATGGTGGAGACGTAAAGAGGCTGATATGGGGAAGAGGACGTGCACCATCAACACGCGGGAGCAATTCCGCGAGGAACTCAAGAAAGCCTTCTTCCCTAACAACGTCATATATGAGGTAAAGCGCAAGTTTAGGGAACTGAAGCAAACAGGAAGCATTCGGGCGTACGTGAAGGAGTTTACGACTCTAACGCTTCAGATTCCCAACCTCACGGACGATGACATGTTGTTCCACTTCATGGACGGGTTGCAAAATTGGGCTAAGACAGGGTTGGAACGGCGTCAGGTCAAGACCATAGACGAGGCGATCACCCAGGCCGAGTCCTTAACCGACTTCAAGCATGACCGGTATGACAAGGCAAAGGGCAAGGATGCTAGGAATAGTCATGCCAAAGGTGGGGGAGATCGTGGCCGAGGCAAGGAGCAGCAGGCACCCACAAAGCAGCACGACTCCCACAAGCAGGATAGCAGACGGTTCGTGCGCCAAGGCTACACGGAGAAGAAGGCGCAGACCACAAAAAGAGATGGATGCTACATATGCGGAGGACCATATGGCTATGCCAGGTGCCCAAAGATGAAGAACCTTGGCGCCATCCTACGCGAACGGAAGGAGAAGGATGCGCAAGAGCAAGGGCAGGACGCGGGCACGACGCAACTGGGCATGGTAGGACTATGCGGGGCCATAGCCAAACAGACGGAGAAGCCGGGAGACTTCTGCACGCAGTATGTAGACATCTCCATTAATGGACGGCCAGCTCGTGCCATGGTAGACTCCGGGGCCGAAGCAAATATCATGACCAAGACGGCGTCAAAGAGGTTAGGGCTGAACTACGTCCCAAGAAACACCCGCCTCAAGACGATTAATGCCCCACCGACTCCTGTGAGCGGAGTCGCCCAAGGAGTAAGCATCACGCTGGGCCAGTGGCAAGGTAAGACCAACTTCACAGTCGCTCCTTTAGATATCTTTGATATCATTCTTGGGCAGGAGTTCTTCCAATGCTACCACACTATGATCGATCCCTACCTCCAACGACTCATAGTCATGGAGCGTGAAGGGTCGTGCATGGTACCTCTAGTCAAGGTACCAAAGAAGGAAGGACACACCTACATGTCGACCATGCAGATCATGAAGGGCCTGAAGAAAGGGGAGCCGACGTTCTTAGCTACCATTGCAAGTTTGGGAGAAGACAATGGTGCTAAAGAGTCCTTGCCACAAATCATAGAGAAGGTCCTTGATGAAAACAAGGACGTGATGCCGGATGAACTGCCGAGGACTCTACCTCCGAGGCGCGAGGTAGATCACAAGATAGAGCTGGAGGTTGGAGCCAAGCCACCCGCACATGCACCATACCGCATGGCTCCACCTGAGTTAGAGGAGCTAATGAAGCAGTTAAAGGAGCTCTTCGAGGCCGGTCACATCCGTCCATCCAAAACACCTTATGGCGCACCAGTTCTATTCCAGAAGAAGAAGGACGGATCGTTGCGCTTATGCATCGACTATCGGGCGCTTAATAAGGTAACAATTAAGAACAAATATCCCATCCCGCTCATTGCTGATTTGTTTGATAGACTTGGGCAGGCCAAGTACTTCACTAAGGTGGACCTCCGGAAAGGTTACTATCAAGTGCACATTGCCGAGGGGGATGAACCGAAGACAACGTGCGTGACCAGATACGGAGCATACGAGTGGTTGGTGATGCCTTTTGGCTTAACCAATGCACCCGCAACTTTTTGCACGTTGATGAACAAGATCTTTCATCCTTACTTGGACCAGTTCGTAGTGGTGTACTTGGATGACATAGTCATCTACAGTAACACCTTGGAGGAGCACGTGGAGCATCTGAATAAGGTCTTCCAAGTCTTAAGGGAGAACCAATTATATATCAAGCGGGAGAAGTGCGAGTTTGCCCAACATGAGGTGCACTTCTTGGGCCATATCATCAGCCAAGGTAAACTAAGGATGGACGAGGCCAAAATTCGGGCGATCCAAGAGTGGGAGGCGCCCACCAAAGTGACCGACCTAAGGTCGTTCCTCGGACTTGCGAACTATTATCGCAGGTTCATAAGTGGTTACTCTGCTAAGACCGCTCCGCTGATCGAATTATTGAAGAAGAATAAGCCGTGGGTTTGGAGCGAGGAGTGCCAGCAAGCCTTCGAAGGTCTCAAGACCGCGGTAACAGAAGAGCCGATCTTGACGCTGCCCGACTTTGCAAAGACCTTCGAAATACATACGGATGCATCTGACTTTGCCATTGGGGGGGTCTTAATGCAAGAAAGACACCCAATTTCTTTTGAAAGCCGCAAGTTGAACGAGACCGAACGATGCTACACGGTGCAGGAAAAAGAAATGACGACCATCGTGCATTGCTTGCACACATGGAGACACTACCTACTAGGCTCCAAGTTTGTGGTCAAGACGGACAATGTGGCCACTAGCTACTTCCAGTCGCAGAAGAAGATCACCCCGAAGCAAGCTAGGTGGCAGGACTTTCTAGCTGAATTTGACTATGACTTGGAGTACAAGCCAGGAAGAGGCAATGTCATGGCCGATGCACTAAGTAGGAAGGCCGAACTTGCTGCCATCACGACAGCCCATTGTGACATTCAAGATACAATCAAAGATGGCATGCAACATGATCTCGAGGCCAAGAAGCTGATGGAGTTAGCCATCCAAGGTAAGACCAGGCGCTTCTGGGTGGAAGAGGGCCTCTTGCTCACATCCGATCGAAGGGTCTATATGCCCAAGTTCGGGTCTGTTAGGCGGCGGATCATTAAAGAAAGCCACGACACACCGTGGGTTGGGCATCTGGGGCAGTGACGAACAAGGGCGCTGATCGAGGCTATTTATTACTGGCCGCGCATGCGAGCTGATATTGAGCGCTACGTGCAGACTTGTCTTGTGTGCCAACAAGACAAGGTGGAGCAAAGGCAACCGGGAGGACTACTGGAGCCACTGCCAGTAGCAGAACGCCCATGGGAGAGCGTGACCATGGACTTCATTACTTCCCTACCTAAGTCCGACGGGTATGGAACGATCATGGTCGTGATGGACAGATTCTCGAAATATGCTACATTCATACCCGCCTCAGCCGGTTGCACCGCTAAGGAGGCTGCACGATTGTTCTTCAAGAACGTGGTAAAGTATTGGGGGCTGCCAAGACATATCATTAGTGACCGAAACCCCCGCTTTACTGGGAATTTTTGGAGGGAGCTGTTCGAGATACTTGGCACAGAACTTCATTTCTCCACTACTTTCCACCCACAAACTGACGGCCAGACCGAACGCGTCAACGCCCTGTTAGAGTGCTACCTGAGGCACTATGTTAGTGCGCATCAAAAGGATTGGGCCAGACTCCTAGATATGGCACAATTCTCATATAATTTGTAAAGGAGTGAATCCACCGGGTGCACACCATTTGAGTTGGCGACAGGCCAACAACCCCAAACTCCGCATTCATTACCGGCCGCTTTCCAAGGAAAGAGTTTGGGAGCCTACCATCTTGCCAAGGGATGGGAGGAACAGCTTGACACTGCCAAGTCCTATTTGGACAAGGCAGCTAAGAAGATGAAGAAGTTTGCCGACCGCAAACGGCGTCCCACAAACTACAAAGAAGGAGACATGGTCTTGGTGAAGCTCAATCCAAGACAATTTAAATCACTAAGGGGCGTTCATCAAAACTTAGTGCGAAAATATGAGGGCCCGTTCAATATCGTTGCCAAGGTGGGCAAGATCTCATATAAGGTGGAGTTGCCTCCACATTTCAAAATCCATCCGGTGTTTCATGCAAGCGTCCTCAAGCCGTACCATGAGGACAAGGAGGATCCTAGCCGGAACCAGTCACGACGGGCGCCTATTACTGTCACCGCCTCGCACGATCGGGAGATTGAAGCTATCATAGATTACCAAGCCAAACGGAAGCGAGGTCAACAAGCCAGCGCCATGTTCCTTGTGCATTGGAAGGGACAGACTTCGGAAGAGGCCACATGGGAAAGATATGAAGACTTGTGGCAATTTAAAGACCAAGTCCGGGAGTTTCTACAGCAATGCGCCGCGGTCGTCGCATCATCAGGTGGGGGAGCATGTGACGTCCCGCCACTAGATCAGCCAGATTTTGCGCCCGAATAGGGACGAAGGGTTCTAGAGTTGTGGAGAGGCTTGCGGAGAACTCTAGAAGCCCTTAGATTTTTCAAGAAGGCTTTGGAGAACTCTAGATAATGTAGAGAGTTCTAGAGATAGGACTAAAGTGTAAATATTTTAGAGACTTGAAAAGAAATTATTATTTACACTTAGGCCCTTAGTTGGTAGTATAAATAGAGGTGCCCTCCATTTGCAAGGCACCAAGCAAAGTTGTAAAGCCTTCAAAGCAATATACAAAGCCTTCTTCCAAAAGCTCTCTTGTTCTTTCCAAAGTCTTTCCTTTCATTCTCTTAGCGATCTTAGCTAAAAAGGCTTACTTGAACTTACGAGATCTTGAAAGAATAGTGAGTAAGTTGTCAAGTGCCGCACGGAGCTTTAGCCATCACTCTAAGTCCGTGACACTTAGCTGAATGTAACATAGACATATGCACATTTTTTCAAGTAAACCATCTCATATCAGTATCACAATATAGTAATCAACAGTTAGCCCATGTCTTAATTCTATAACATCTTGCCAATGCATGATTTTCTTCAAGTGGCAGGTCCTCAATTTTCCTAAAAAAAAACAACACATGTCGAAAGAAGCAAGCCCATTGAGTCGTAATGAATCAAGAAATACAATTTCTGCAAAATGACATTTAACCTTAGATCAAGCTTTCTTACATGATTATCAAAGAAAAAATACATTGTGCTTAGACATGAAAAATCTACAATCAACTATTTTGTATTGGATACTGATAACTACAATTGTCTATCAACTGTAAACCAGTTTCAAACCAAAAGTAAAAGGTTGTTATGTATGTCGCCATCACAACAAAAGAGAATGGCGTAAGATTATCAACAAGGAAAGGCAACTGAAGCTTGCAGACAGGATCTTGGAAAGCTTAGGAACTCCTGACGACATAATTCCAAAACACATCTCTCCTTCTGAAGTTGCAAGCAATGACAGGTTTCTTTAGTGCTGTCGCATTCTTGCACAAACATTTGATCAATAGATGTACAAACTTATTTTCACTTGGTTTTCCATAAAAGTTAATGAACTTGAAGATCTTAGATGTGGCAATGAACAGTTAAAACTATGTGTTTCAAATCTCATCCGGTGTTCATCCTCATTTGTGTACTTTGACAGCAATTTCTGTAGGAAAAAATCCGATATCTTAACCAGTTATTCTCATCTAAGTAGAAAGCAAAGGAGTTGATTGCAGACTAATTAAAAAGGTGATAAATTTTGCCAAATCCCATTTTTGGAAGAGGATAAGCTGTCAAATCCCCTCTTTGTAACCTTTTATCATTATCTATGAAACATAACAGTAAGGTGGTTTCAATTTAAAAGCAAAACAAAAAGAAAGTATAATGATTTTTTTTCCTGAAGCACTAAACATATATCATCTTTCACTAATAGTTTTATATTAATTACATTAAGTAACAAAAATAAAGGTCTAAAAGAAACTAACTCTTGGTTTAGGATGGCACCAGTCAATGACCAATGTCTCAAGACCTGATGAACTAGATAGAAAGCTGCAAATTCCAGGATAGTCGTACTGTTCTAAGGCTGCGTTAAGTTTTAAGAATATCCAACTTGATGGTGAAACAGGCCACCCTTTAAACTCCAGTATGGACAAGCACTTATGAACCAAAAAGATAAAGCAAAATAAGTCAAAAACTAGGAAATGCAACATACTTAGTAAATGACATGAAAATTGTTCAATAATTCGAAAAAACAACTTCAACTATAGGACTGTTTTGCCACAAGGCACAAGCCACATCAAAGTATTCAAGGTTGTCTTGGAAATCTACGGATTGATTTTTAAACACTTGGAGAAAACCCACAAAGGTAGGGGTAAGGTTTGCATATGCCACACCCCCTCCCTAGACCGCAAGTAGAGGGATTACACTAAGTATGTTAATGTTTGGAAAAACACATTCGCATGACTTTGTTTGATAAAAGTGGTGTTCGGGCCAGTTTGTGTGCACCTCAATTAATTCCACAAGATATTTGCCGATTGACACATCCTACCCGCAACAAGTACTAGGTAACTTTGTCAACCAAGGCTACAACAGAGGGGAAGAATCACTTAATGTTTTTCTATGTTTGGGAATTGAACGTCACTCTGCTCTAGGCCACAACCATTCACATGACTTCAAGAGTATGATCACTGTAAACCAATCCAAATTTTAAATGTTATCTATCCTATAGTAAACTCTTTATTCTCACAATTTCCGTCATAAATAGAGTAATTTTTTTGTTCAATAGGCCTTGTTTCAATCACCTACCACTGTCCAACAAAATTGGCCATGAGAATATTATTCTTTAGTACTTAAAAACATAGTAATACTACTATCCTAAGTAGTGATATTGTTTCAATCACCTACCACTAATGAATTCAATAACAAAGAACAAACCTCGATGCACCAGGGACCCAATTCAAGATTCTTGACACTGGCAACGTGGTGAAGAAGTTCCTGCAAATATCTATACTCCTCCAAATTCTCTTCAAGGTCAAAAAAATAAACATTTAAAGAAAGGACTGCAGTGACAAGTGAAGCCACTTTTCTCAGCTGAAAGTGTATCTTATCGTAACACAATCCCGTAAGTTCTAAATGTCGAATATGTGGGGCATGAATTTCGAGGCAATAGTCTTCATCATCATCAGCAGCAGATTCTGTTTCATAAATCGTTAGAATCAATTTTCTCAGCTTCACAGAGCTGATTTCCAGACGACGAATACCAACAACTTTATCTAATTCCAAGCACTCCAAATTAGGACAACCTGATAATATTTTTTCCATTACACCCTCTGTCATACCCGCATCCCCAATCGAAAGAGAAACCAAATTACTCCATTTCACATTACCACAAGGTCTCAACCGGCAAAATCCTAACACCAAATTTCTCAAAACCGTATTCGTATACGCGAATTCAGGAAATTTATACGCAAAATCTACAGAATAAAAAAAAACAAAATTTCAACGTAAACTCTTCAACCTTACCAATATTAAGAGCAAAGTGCACCCACAAATCAACATCATGAGCAATAAAATCCTGGTAACTACAAGGAAAAACCCTAAATGATTTGAATTTCTCGCAAGACCTCCAATAATGAAGCTCTCTATTAACAGAAGCTGCGTAATCGAGAATATATATTTTTTTGTAAGGTTTACGATAATCTTCTGAGTTGAAATCGAGTGATGCTGAAATGGATTTCCAAAGAAATCGCCATTGCGATGATAATACGCTGGTTCGAACAACTTGTCTACTGTTTGGTAACATAGAGAGGATGTGGAGTAGAATCTCCTCCCGCAGATCAGTCAGCCGGTCTCCTCCTCCGGCTGCCTCCATGATTTTCTTGTGCATTTCCAGGGAGTAGAGAGAATCTTCAATTGCAGTTTTGGTAATGGCGGTTTATATATCCTCGATTTCTGTGCACAAAACTCTGTAAAAATTAGGAGAGAGTAAAAAATTTTAAAAAGAGAAGAAAAATGTCCTAAATAAGAAGTGTTCAGCTTAGCTTTTACACACCACAACTAAGTTCACGGTATACATGCCACCTTCATTGGCAATTCTAGAATAAATGGAAAGAATCGCATAATGTTTTCCAAAGAGTTGATAAACTTGTCCGGTATACAAAAGATATTCTCCCATATCACAACAAGACCTTATTTATTAAGCTCGGGACTAGAGGAGCATTTTAGGAATTTGTGGTATAGCTTGTGATGCAATAAGGATGAAGTCTCAATAGTAATGTCCCTGAGTTTTGAATCTGAAATTTTAGGATTCTCAACCACTTCATTAAAGTTGATGGGTATAATTAAGTGAAAAGAGGCAAATATAATCCTTAATTTGGCAGTTTAGAGCCATATCTCTCGTTATAAAAGTTATTCAACTATTATCAGCATTTAACAAATTACGCATATATACCAACGACAACTAATGAATAATATAGCCCTTGGAAAGTTGGGTTTTTGGATAATTTTAGATTAATATCTAATTTTGATTATGTATTATGTCATATAAGAACAAGTTGATTAATTCACAATGCAACACTATCAATAGAAATCACAACATTTTTTCTTCTTCTTTTATCCTATTGATGGTTTAACATACCGGAAGTATAATGTTGAGTTACTTCAAGAGTAGAATCAACAGATAATCTCCTAAACATCTCACGTTTTAGGAACCAAACCAAGAATCATACCAATTTCATTAGATATCTTTCAACTAAAATTCCTCTTTTTTTTAATCCAATTCTTCCACCATTCACCAACGCAAACCCCAATTAGATTCAGTCATACTATACTCTTTGCTTATTAGGAGAACCCAAGTACTCTCTTTCGGACTCAAGAAACAACTCTCAAGTACAATATTAGTTAGACATGAAAAAACTATTAATAACTCCTTTGACAGTGACAAGTACAATCAATGGTGACCTTGTTTATCAACAACAAACTAGTTTAAGAAGTTGTGAGATATGTTGCAATCAATTGTTGCATACTGAAGAAAATACAATTGAAGCGTTCGGAGAAGATCTTGGAAAGCTCAAGAACTCATGTTCCATTTTAGCATAGTCTCGCGATGCATTACTCCCTTTTAATATGGCAGCAATCATGAATTTTTCTAGCATTGTTGCATTCTTAAGCAAATATTTTACCAACGACAGTATAGACTTATTTTCACTTAGTTCTCCATAAAAGTCAATGAAGTTGATGGTCTTGAGATGTCGCAATGAGCAATTAAAATCATGTGTCTAGAACCACTTGCTATATTCATCATCATCTTTGTAGCTCAACAAGAAGTTCTGCAGGAAAAGGATCCGCTAACATTAGTTAGTTATTCTCCTTAGATATATACATTGTCTTCTTCTTTCACTAGTTGTTTGATATAAAGAACCTAAAGTAAAACAAAAAAGAAAAAAGTCTACTGCAAACTTACTTCCCATTCGTATTCGTACCAGTCAATCACCAATGTCTCAATATCCAATGAACTCTGTAAAAAGCTGTAAATTCCGGAGATGTCTAGTGATTCTAAGCTTATGTTAAGTTTTAAGAATTTCCAATTTGATGGTGGAGACTTCCAGTCTTTCAACTCCAGTATGGACATGCACTTACAAACGAAATAGATAAATCAAAGTATGTCAAAACAAGAAAATTTGAAATACTGAACAAATGACATAAAAATTGTTGAATAATTCGTAAACCTGGATGCACCACGGACCCAATTCAAGTTTCTCTACATGGCCAACACCAAGAAGAAGTTCCTTCAAATAGCTACATTCCTTCTCCAAGTTGCATTCTTCGTCAAATTCTAAAAATATGATTGTACTGACGAGTGAAGCCACATTTCTCGGCTGCAAGCATATCTTATTGCAATATCCGAAAAGTTCAAGATATTTAAGATGAGGGGCTAATATTTCGATTTGAATGTCATCGTTCTCATTTTGGCAATCATGTATGCTTAAATATGTCAGCTTCACAGAGCTAACTTCCAAACGACTAATCCCCAATACATTTTTCAGTTCCAAATCCTCCAAGTTAGGACAACCGGATAATACCTTTTCCAATACACCATCCTTCAAATTCAAAGACGCGATTGAAAGAGAAGTAAGACTACTCCAGTTAATACTACCAGAAGGGTTCAAGTCACATTTCCTTAAATCCAAACTTTTCAAATACTTATTCTTATATGCAAATTGAGGAAACTCATATCTCGAATTACTTTCCTTATCAAATCCAAGAGTAAAACATTCAACCATAGCAACTTTAGTAGCAAAATGTACCCATAAATCAACAGTTTTAACATAACTTGTGTTGTACCTAAAGAGGAATTCAAGTGTTAATTCTTCAACATTAGCAATTTTATTAGCAAAATGTATCTATAGATCAAGATCTTTAACATAACTCTTGTGTCTAACAAGAGACAAATCCAAGTGTTAATTCTTCAACATTAGCAACTTTACACTCTATTTGAATGGTCGTTACGTATTGTTTCATAATATATATATATATATATATATATATATATATATATTGTACTTTACTTACATAATGTCACACATCTACAATTTAATATAGATGAGAGAAAATATTAAGATAACAGATACGGTCACAAATCGATTATATTACAACCATCCAAACAGTGTGTTAGTAGCAAAATGTATTAAAAAATAAACTTATTTAACATAACTTTTGTCATACCAGGGAAGAATGACTCTGAACTCTACGATTTTCTCAGAAGATCTCCAATAATAAAGGTCTCTGTTGATTGATGCTATGAAATTGGAAACATCCTCTGGAGGGGATGAGGGAGACGGTAGAAGAGTGATAGTGGAACGGACATCCAAAGAAATCTCCATCGCGTAGATAGTACACTCGTTCTCACAATTGATTCATTGTCTTCCCATATCTTAGACAAAATGTGCACCAGAATTGACTCCGGCAAATCACTGAGTCGATCTTCCGACACCTTGATTTTCTTCTGTATTTCCATGGCCTACAAGTTGAAGGAGCTCTGTATTTTATAGAAAACTAAAAAATTACATATGTGCATATACATGTTAGTTACTCTGTATGTTTTAATTTACTAGTTCTGGATACGTATTGGGCATGTGTTTCTCGTGTGAAGAAATAATATATCGATGCTCTAATGTTTAAGTTCTTTGAATTTAGAAGACAGTTAATATTACATGTATCTCTTCATATGTTCTAATGTTTATTAAGTTCTTTGAATTTTAAAGGGTAAATGTTCGAAGTGTTCTTAATTTATTGATTACGAAAAAATAATAATTGGGAAAAGGACTAATCATAAATGATATTCAAATTTATTATTGTTAAACATTTTATCTGGTATGTGAAAAGTTTTATGTTACGGTTTTGGATAATGCTTAACATAATATTTTCAGCGTTTACAATCTTGCACTTCATAAATTGATGGAGTCTCTCCATTTTGGTAAAAAAATAATTACAAAAAATGACAGACATTCGTCGATTTTCTTTTTTCTAAAATAGAAAAATACTGATGGACTAAGTCGGTTTCACCTTGGTTCTTTGGACTAACTCAATTCGTCGATTTTGCTCCCATGATTTTTGCATTATTTTTACTAGTGTGAGTTGAATATTTTGGTTCACTTCCCTCCCTTTCAAGTTTCATCATATATAGAAGAATTAGGTAAAAAAAAAAATTCAAAAGGGTTTTATCATTAAATAATATAGAAAGAATAATATACGATAACTTTATCATTCTCAATATATCTGTTTATAAAATTACGTTGAGGAATATCAAAATGTGTCATAAATATGACATTACTCCTTGAGAAGATGTGAAAGATATGGGATTGTGGATTATCTATGAGAGGAGATGAAAGTGCGAGTAATATTAGTATTACTACTCATTGGAAATTATATCTAAAAGTTATGATCATCCACAATTAAAATATTATTTACAACATTAATTGCTATTTTGAGATCAATAGTTCAAAAATATTTATTTATAATGGATGATTACTACATTGATTTGGTGACTCGTCATTGAATTGTTAAAAAGCTTTTGTTATTACCATTTGCTGATATTGTCTTTTTTTTTTTTCTTTTTAATGCATAATTATGTAAATACTTTTTACGTGATCAATGTGCGTAACTTAAATTCAATCTTTTTGTAGTTTAGACATTCATAAACACAATAATGGTATTGATTCTCTTTGTTCTTATATTAGTTGTCCACTTTCGTTATTATACGTCTCTTAAGAAACTATAAATAAGAGAGATAGTTAGTTTATTTTACTAATTTATCCATTATTTTTTTTTTAACTTTACAAACTCATTTATACATTCAAAAAGAATTAACTGTAAGGATAAAATGAGAAAAAAATTAATTAATTTTATCTTAATTTTGTAGATTGAGAATAATTTAGAATAACTATTTTTAGTAATATAAACAACTAATATCGGAAGGAGAAACACTTATAGTGTCAAGAAAACGTTAGACCAAGCCCGACTCAATACACAAGCCATTAAGACAAGGGTTTTAGGTCGCTAAATTTTGGGGTCATTTTCCAATAGTTATTAAAAGTAATATTAGGTGTATAGATATCTTTTTCTAAATAGTATATTGAATTAAGCTAGAAAATAATTCGTAGTAGTCTCCTATACTCAACAAATTAAACAATCATCCCAAGTTTAAATAATATCCCATAATTTCGAGGTTAACTATTATGTTCATCATTTTGAATTTGCGCTAATATATATATATATATATATATATATGAAAAGTTGTTACAAATATCCGCTGTCAAACTTGGTATGGTTCTGTTTAATTTGAGCATTACATGGATTATTTGATGTCTCATGTTGAGACCCTCCGCCTTAAATTCCATTCACCCAATATACCCTAATTATTGACTTCGCCTCCTTTTGGGCTCATACTTTGATCCCCGGTTTATTTACCTTGTTGTAACATGCAAGAGCAGTACCATTCCTTCATAACTACTACTATGAATGCTAGGGAACTGAGTCCTCTACTATTCTTCTTATAGGGACGCATATGTACTGAATGGATCCAAAGGAATTCAAACGCTACTATGGACGCAACTAAACTGCCTGATGCTATGGACCCAACGGAACATAATAAAAAAATCACTCTATACATTCATAAACCTGAATTTTCATTCACCCTTTAAGTCATAAATTAATTACTCACACACAGGAATATACCGAATGAGGAAAGAACCGCATCCACTCCTTCAAACGTACAGAATTTCCAGGTAACACCCACATTATAATTTCTGCTTCATTATTTTTGCTCACAATTAATATTATTTTGCTTCATTAACAGAACAACGTACCTCTAGATCCCGTCGACTGGGCATACGCTCACCTATGGAAATTGCGAATCAACTACCTGCGGAGACACTTGAGGGCCTTCCTTCATTCCTGAATCCTCTAAGAACCACCAAGACCCAATTAACAATGGTTGTGGAACCAATGTCTTATACTTAAATACATTATAATGTCCTGTTTACCTCAAAAGTTAGCTACCCTATTACTTTCAATTACCCGCCCTAGCCCCCTAGCTTGGTTAACATTGACAGTGTTGTGACTGACTATTTATTTCGAACAGCTCACCTCCTATTATATTTGTATTATATTTCAACTCGAGTTATAATGATTATATCCTTTAGTTGATCTTTTGTTCCATCATTAACATCCACATTCGACAAATGGTTGTTGCAGGTCGGAGAGGGATCAAATTATTATGCTACAAATAAGGACAAATGGTTGTCTGCTTTGAACCATCTGTCCATCCTATCGGATCAATTGTGGATGCGATATATCCATCGCACTTACAGAAGTACAACGAACCGGCATACTTGAAAGAAAGAGCAGTACTGGCAGCTAAAAATGAACTGGTGCACGAATTAAATGACGTAATTATGAAGATGATACCAGGGGAAGGAAGAACATATTATAGCTCAGACAATGTGTGCAAAGCAAGCGTGAACACTGACGAGGAAGATATATTGTACCCAACTGAATTTCTAAACAACCTACGATTTTCAGGGATCCCTAACCATGACATACAGTTAAAAGTAGGAATCCCTGTTATGCTTCTTAGGAATCTAAACCAAACAGAAGGCCTTTGCAATAGGACGTACAAGATTAGTCATCACGCATCTTGGTTTTTGGTCTGTTAGCGCAAACATCATTTCAGGTAAGAACGTTGGTTCACGGGTCACAATTCCAAGAATTATTATGTCGCCTAACGAATCAAAGTGGCCATTCAAGTTAAAAAGGCGGCAACTTTCATTAACCACATGTTATGCTATGACAATCAATAAAAGCCAAGGACAAACACTGCATCGGGTAGGACTGTATCTACCAAAAACTGGTATTCACACATGGACAACTGTATGTAGCCGTATCACAAGTAACAACAAGAGAAGGATTAACTGTCCTAAATGTGGATGACGACACAGAAGACCAAACATTCATTAAAAACATTGTTTACGAAGAAGTCTTCCAGAATGTATGGCCTAGAGCGGTAGAAAGAGACGAGGTATTCTTTTAAATTCATATTTTTCCCGTGCTATCAAATAATACCATTCTGATATACAATTTCATAACAATCATTTCACAATGTCGTACATTCAGATAAGTAGAGATACAACTAATGAATCATGATGGAGATGGCAGCCAAACAACGACTGAACACAAACTTTGCACTGCAACACCATCCAGCCTACACAAAAAGGAGATCGGCCGGGTTGGATGAATTCAAGAGCCCACAAACTATTCAATATAATATGGACCTTATTTAAATAATTGCTTCCATATCTTTATCAGAGCAACCAATACAAACATGTAACATCAGGCGTACAAGTTGTACTTTTGGTAGATAATATAAGACTGTTAAAATATATAACTTGCACTTGTTGGGGAAAATTATGTCCACTTACAATGCCATCCATCTACAAACAAAATGTGTTATTATTAAATATATTATTTAATTACATGCTAAGTCCGACGTGATACTATTTCACTGCGTATGACGAGGCACTTCAACAATTCTGAGGTACACAACTTGGACAAGTAAGAATTCAGACGACATGAATTTCCAAATGCTCACAAAATCCCCAATGAGCACATACATTAAAACATGAAATACAACAGACAGACAAATATATAGATGAATTAGTTTATTTATATATACATCATAAATAACTCTGTCCGCAAAAAAAACATCCCTGACATGCATAGCACTTCAACATTGTATAGACATTGCATTGCTACCATATGATGATTACAAAGTTTACACATGAATTCGAAAAGATAAAAACAGAAAAAGCAAAATATATTACTCACCACTCAATATATTACTAAAAACAAAGAAATTACACCTCGCGCTTCGCATGGGCTCTTTACCTAGTGTGTGTATATATACATATATTACTAATTGACATGACATGCATGTGTGGCGCACAAAATGCATGAACGTCGCACAATATATATATATATAAAGGATATCTTTTTACAGTGTTGTACTCAAAGTATCATATTATAGCAAGGAATTATGGGTGCTTATTTCAGGAAAAAGTTTATGTGAGCTATTCAAACTAGGAAGCATGTACGATCTTTTTGCGATTCTTGTTGTTGTCACAACAATGTTCGTTTAGCTTTTCTCAAGCGAGCATGCTATGTTTTTGTCCTTTCGAGGCTCGAGCTTTACAGGTTTGTTCGAATTGTCAGGATGTACAGTAACTTGTTTAATATAGTTGAAGAATATGTTCAGTTAATATGGTAGAAAGCATGTTTCAACTTCCTCAAACAGTAAAGCAAAATTGAACTTATGTTGTGTCTGGAAATATGTATGCTCGCTTTTGCGGCAATAACTTTTTAGTATCTTCGGTTTCACGCCATTTTTCAACAGAAAAAACAGTGGTTGTGCTCTTTGTATGCTTAAACTAATGCAATATTTTTTAATCCAATTGCTATATATTCTATAAATGACTTGCAATTATTTCTATTATGATTTCTTAAAAATCTTATCTTTTAGCTTGGCTTTCATATACGGAAAGACAATGGTAAAAAATAGTAAAGCTGAAAATACTCTTCTATAACATCTCAGTATCAGATAAAGCTCATTGTTAATTCCAATTAAAGACATCCCCTTGTTCTCCTCATTGAGGCACCCCATGATTCCATAGCAAATGGAGAGTAGACCAAAATTACAGTTCGAGGCATTCATCGTTTTCAGGTATGACTCTTTTTAGATCTTTTTTGGACACATTTTTAATGTCCACTTGCCAAACATATTTGTTATCGGTTAATGATTTGGTAAAACTTATTAACACATTAAAGACATTTAATTTTTCATTTAATTGAGAGAAGAGAAAAGAGTTGAGAGAGATGTTGGAGGTTTTCACTTGAGTTTAGTTCGAGCGAGAAGGGTGAAAATGGGTGTTAGATGTTGTATTTGATAGTGTCGGCCTTGTTCAATGAAGGAAAGAGTTCACAATGGAACTAGGACGGTAGTAATGTGGCCAAGCCTTGATGACAATGACTTACTTCTTTAACCGTCTTCACAAGTCGCTTCTTTGCTGCTTTCTTTATGTTTCCTCTTAGTCGTGACTTTAATTTCACCAATTTTG
This sequence comes from Solanum pinnatisectum, assembly GCA_035578085.1. Classification (NCBI taxonomy): domain Eukaryota; kingdom Viridiplantae; phylum Streptophyta; class Magnoliopsida; order Solanales; family Solanaceae; genus Solanum; species Solanum pinnatisectum. Next base: position 16,516,546 of record CM069083.1, read on the forward strand.
GGTCTCATGAGTATGACTAAAATAGAAGAGTATAAACTTACTCCAATTTATTGTGTAGACTACTTTTTAACACTCAAATACTCCACATATTTAGGTAATACACAGAGGTCATGATTTTCGGATATAGTTTGTTTTAAAGATTGTTTACTTGCTTTGTTTGTGTGTATTACATGATGTAGAATATTTTCTAATGTCTCTTTCTATACAAGTATAGAAAGTTATGTTGGATGATCGAGTAGTCAACAAATAGAGATTATAGAGAGGATATCAATGAAAAATGATTTCGTCTTATGTTATCTTTTTTAAAAGAATGATTTCGTCTTCAAAATATTATCTCATTGGTGAAGTAATAAAAGAGAGAAATTAACATGGATTCATTTTTAAGAATGCAGATACCCATGAAACAAATAACATGAACGGTGGGTGCGATAATGCACTTAAAGTAGAAAAGTCATAGGGGGATTATATCAGTTTACCATTTGGAAAAAATGTTTAAGACGTAGCATGAGAAATGAAAACAAGAAACCTTGCAAATGTTCAGTTGATAAGACTAATCAAATCACAAAGATTAAGAACAATCAACTTTGTTCATAATTTTCAACTTGGTTGAAATTTGTCATTATTATGTTTTAGGAGCAACAATTATTGGAACTTTTGATACATTTTAGAGACTCCAATCCAGATTTTTCAAATGATATTAGAGAAGTTTCATCATATGAACAACTGATGTAACAAGGCTTCTTGATAATACGCCTAAAATAACTATAGTTTCTCTTTGATGCTCTACAACTTGAAGCTAATTAATAGTTTTACTTCTCCGAATTTGATTTTATTATGTTAATTAGTTGAGTTATATTTTCTTAGTTGAGTTTGTGATGAGGGTACGCGCTCCATGCACTTGTTATGTGAAGACTCAATACTTCCATAAATATGGCACAATCTTTTGTTTCACGTGGTAAGGTCTACTTGCATTTTACCCTTCTTATACCCCAAATTATGTCGTGGGTATGTTGTTGACCTCCTCATCTTTCGAAGAGTCTGAAGGAACTGAATGAATTTTCATGTGCACTGTAGACAGATCTTTTGCCATTATTTAATTCAGGAGGTGAAATTGTTGGTGTGCCCACATGCACATGTCCAATCAAATACATGTATTGAATTGATAGAATAGTTGCAAGTGATCTTTGCTTCTTAAGCAGTCTCTTGCCTATTTTTTTAATTCATCGAATTGAATTGTTTATTTATAAGAATAATGGTGTATATCTTGGTTCATTTTTGTAATGGGAGTTGTACATTTCTGAGAATTTCTTAATTCTCATCTAATGCACTGAGTTCATGAAAATTTAATTTGATTACTTTAGATGTAATTTTTGAATTCTAGTATTTGTAGCAATATGAACTCTATATAAGTAGAAGAAATCAACAAAAATCTGTGCTAAAATGCGAATGTTGCTTTTAAAAAAATTATTAAAAAAAACTTTAATATGGATGAGACATATAATTGACCCCAAATAGTTATTTGAGATTGTACTTGGTCTTCTTTGGTGCTTATTGCATTTGGGGTCGATTTTTAATGGAAAGACAAAATAATTGTTATATTTGTCTAAATTGATTGAATTTAATGTCATCCTCATTTCAATGTAATAGGTGATTTGATCAAAAACGCTAAATAGGATGTATAAAAATGTAATTTGTACTTCCACATATATAAATGTTCAACTACGTAAATATTCCACTTTTAATTTCAATATCCAGTAATATGACATTCACAAAATATAGAGAACATATTTGACAATTATACTGTGTTCAAGAAAATAATATTTATTTACTTTATATAATGTTTATATGTGATTATCTCATTTTTGTTAATCAATTTTAGACCGATTATGCATTTGTGCCCGTGCTATCTACAAGACTATACGTTGGTTCCATGCTAAGCACGAGCCCAACACTATTATTCTGAAATATTTTTTAGGCTAATTTCAAATATACACAATAATATAGTTAGTTTACAATAAATATAATCATACTTTATTTACATAAAAAGTAGCAAAAAATCATAAAAGATATATACTAATTATACAATATAGCTTGTCTAAAGTCATCAAAAGTATACACTAATTATATAATATAGCTTACCCATACGTGAGCTATACACTGACCAAACATTATGATACACTCAAAAAACTAAAAAATAACTTAACCATACATGAAATATACACTAATTATTCAATTTTGATCAACTCAAAATCACCTCTAAACCATCTCAAATTTTAGATATGGAATCTAAAGTAAATCCTTTAGAAGGAATGTGTCTCTCTCTATGTACAAGAAAATGAGCCTGTATTGGAGTTTTGCCAAAGACAGTGCTCTCAACCATTCTCTTGACAGATCATAACTATGATATCTCTAACTAAAAAGGCATAGGAGGATAATGTGGTCAAAGAAGATTTGTAATAGAAAATATCTCACATATAACTTGTAAGTTCATACCAATGGCACTAATTTACACAAGGTGAAAAGGATAATCAATTTGCTTAACATTTTTATTTGAACGTTTGCTTTTATCGGCAAGCAGTTTCATCTCAAACACAATTATATTCCAAGTCTGATTTTCTTATTACTTCGTAAGACCACCTATATATGTCAATTTCGAACAATTTTATTCCCACTGAAAAACTTATCCTTCTAGTTTAACCACAAATTATTAAAAGAATTCAATAACAATTTAAAAGTTCATTTATACCCAAGACCAAGGGAAAAAAAAATTCAAGGAGTGATTTCTCGAATCTAGAATGAAGATATATGACAGAATATTTAATTGTAGATTTGTGGTGCAATAAAAGCCACTTGGAGGGGCCATTCAATTGACACGTAATGATAAGTACAATACTTTAATGTGCAATTAATATAGCTCTTTGTATAGCTTTTATTGCGGTGGTCGTCCTCTTCTTCACATAATTTCTATCTAGTATATATATATATATATATATATATATATATATATATATATATATATATATATATATATATATTATTATTATTATTACTTTACTATTATATAGAAGAGGCTAGGGAAGCAGCTGTTCGTCAACATTCTTGCTTCCCTAGCCAGGGGAAATATGGACATTTTCTTAATATTTCCTTAATATCATGCTTGGAATATGTTATACTTGATTGTTTTTTTTTTATAAATTTTAGGAATCACATAGTTTTAATATGAAATTACAATCTATTCTTATTTAATTTGTAATTACATTAATCTGTAAAAAAGTAAAACAAATCGGATATATTATAAAATATTTTAAAATTGGAAAAAAAATAAGGGATTTTAAAGATTTTTAGAAATAGAAGAAAATATTAGAAAATATTAGAAATAAGCAGGTGGACCATTTTTTCTTCCTTTTTCACTCTACTAGATTATTTTGAAAGAATTACATAAATTCACAACTTAAGATATCAATGTTTTTAAAGTTTCTATCATCTAAAAAAAAGTACAAAAATTCTCTTTCGGATGTATTTCTATTCCCTCTCGGATACATACACCCCCTCTCGAATACATTCATTCCCTCTCTGATACATACCTATCCTCTCTCGGATACGTCCTTCTCATGAAGTAACGTATCATTTGTAATGTATTGAACAACCAAGGAATGTATTCGAGAGTAATGAAAAATTTGAGATTTTCATAATTGAGGAAACTTCTAGGATACTGTATGAAGTTTTTGTATTTATACTATTTTTTCAGTAAACAACTTCAATATATTGCTTAATAATATGTTTCAAATATTCATACAACATGAACACATCGTTTACAACTCAAATTAAGAAAGTTGAATTCCAAGAAATTCTATATAGCAAAGGAAATAGAGAATTGCGTTAGATTATGAGTTAAAATATTTCGTGTCCGAAGAATATATAAAATGTTGATATCTTTAAAAAAGTTCATCGTTCTTCATATATTTTCGCAAGTGGTATCTATTTTCCACAATGTTGTTATCTTCTTTTCGTAATATGTACACCATAAACTTTGCATCTGATAAAATACTACTCATTAATCAATCAATTCGTAAAGATCGATTCAATGCCTTTCAAATCTCTATCGCTTCAACTTAAGTATAATTTGTTTGTATTTTGCTTTGTTAATGAATTCTGTGATACATTTTATTATTCTCTTTTATAAATAGAAATACTTCTATTTATTTTTATTTTAATATTGAAAGTATTTGTTAAAAACGATTTCAAATTCCACAGACCCAAAAAAAAAAATCACGAAAATAACTTTATTTCTATGTAAAATAACAATTATTTTAGTGTTAAATTCTAAATTACATTGATAAAAGTTTTTTGATACTACACTCTAAATATCGTGCCGTAAAAGAAAACTCTAAATTTTACCCCCACAAAATAATAACCAATATACTTGTTTTTCTCTTTCAGGTTGTTTTTTCTGAATTTTTTTTTTTCTTCTTCCTCTATATTTCTCAACAAAGGTCTTTTCTATTGACATTTTCTTTTGTTGTTCTTCTTAATTTTTTTAACTCCTCATTTTTCTTTAGTATGTATTTTAATATTTCTTAGAATTTGAATTTTAAACCTTTTTTTTCAAATTTTCTCTGTTAAATAGTTTATCATATTTGATATTAAGAAAATATCATATATAGAAATAAAAATTAATACTTATTAATATTTCATGGAATTAATACATTATCAAATTATTAATTTCTTGATAGTCAAACATTGTTCATTTTTTTATTAAAGACTATTTTAGTAATAAAGATACGAATTTTAGTAGTGGTCATATTGTGTAACATAATATTAAAAATATATTTACGTAATAATCCTTAAAGTTTTTTTTTTAGGAACAAAATATTAACTATTCAAACACATTTTATTTAAATTAGTTCAAAATTTTCTTTCTAAAACATGTTACAAAAATATCCTTATGGGTCGGGTCTATAAAAAAAGTAAAGACATGTACGGATTCTTCTAGATTTTCATTTTCACCATTAATTATATAATTATTATTTTGCTCTTAAATGATGTTAAAATTACTAAAATGTCATTGGTTGTCCTTCTCATGGAAAAATAGTAATAAGATCAATTTTGCATTTGTTCTTTTAAATTTTTTTCATTTTTTTCTAGAAAGAGGATGTTTCTAGATTATTATGAAGAGAGATCATAGGACTTCAAAACCATCAAAGCACATCATATCCAATTATATAAATGGTCATGCAAGGTCATCTCTATTAAACTTTTAAAATCATCACGTATTTGAAATAAATCAGTCATTAAACTTTTAGAAATTAATTGGATGTATCTATAACATCTCAATGATGTTTTGACCTGAGAATTAAGGAACATAAATAGATTAAAAGAAGAAGAATAGAAATGAATAACTACATCCCTTCACAAGGAGAAACAAGTACACCATCTCTTTTACCCAAAATAGCTAAAAAAAATACAACATTTCAAGGAAGCCAATTTCTTATAGATGTTTTATCAAGAAATTTAATGAAAAAAATAGAGTAAAATTTATACATATCTCAAGAACACAAAAAATGAATTTAACTCCTGGGAAAAAATCATATGTGATTTGGTGACTTTTTGATTGCTTGATCCAATCTGTGGAATGAGATAATATAATTCCACTCTTAAACACCCCCCCCCCCCAATTTTCATTCCAACTTTAAAATAAAAATCTAAAACTCCTAAACAAACAAATAACAACAACAACAACCCGTATGGCCATGCAATATGATATGATGATATGAAATTATGAGATGAAATTGAAATTTTATTTGGACATGCAATATGAAATTTTTGTGTTGTATATTTTCTCATTAATAGCCTCAATTGTTTATTCAATCTTACCAAATAATTTTTTTTATAAAATCGCATAATAAATTATTACAAAGCTATTTGTTCTCCACTTAAGTAATTGTTTCATCTAACTTTAATTTAATAAAAAAAATGCACATAAATTGTAGTAACCGAGAAGACGAACCAACATTGTTACTTTGAATTGTAATAAATACAAAACGGTAGAAGTAATAAATTAGATATTGGAGTAAATGAAGAGAACAAATTTATTACTCCACAATCGATTGGTGTGAGTTAAAGTGACTATATATATGTTGGTGAAAATAATAAATTTTATATCGTGGTGAGAATAATAATTTTTAAAAAGTAATGATGTGATCATAAATTTTATTTATATATGAAATAAATGGTAGTAGTAGATATAAATGTGGGGTTATTTTAACAAAATATAAATTTGTGGATCAATTTTTGTATTAAAAAATCTCAAATCATGATATGGAAATATGATTTTTGGAGAATATGAAATCGTGAGATGAAAAATGCTGATTCCATCTCACGATTCCATAACGTGATATGACATGGCATTACCAAACTCGTAGAGTCGTGTGTTTCAAATTGGGATTTCAACAGTAACCCATAAGCTTTGAATCGTTAGGAGAAGAGATTTGAGGGAGATGATCTATCATTTTGGCCCAACATTTACATTTTGAATTGAGTAGTTTTTTTCTGTGAAAATGACATCAGATTATCGTTTCAAAATATCATGACATTGTCATGAATATTAGTTTTTCAATTCCAAATTAGGATATAACGTCCTTAGGTTTGATCTCGAAATTTTCAACATGTAGCTCAAAGTACATGATCATAATATCTATCTATAGACTTGCATATCTATGTCTAAAAGAATAATTATATATGTACAAAAAATAAGGATACAGAAGAAGCCTTAAAGGAGGGAATTCATTCAGACAATAATTGATTCATATATAAGGTGAAAGCACCACCACACTGGTCACTGGTTGAGTAGTCGAGGAAGTGGAGGATAATTGAGAAGCCAATTGACCCAATTTCATTCCCAACATAGACTCAACTTCATAAAAACCCTTCAGATTATCTTACAATCACATACTAAAAAATTGTGACACAACACCATGACTCAGTTGCTCAAATGTTTCTTCAAAAATTGTTCAGTATTACTCCGTCAAGTTATTTGCTTCTGCAAATTACTAATAGCGGAAATATGCTTTACAAAGGGACTTGTAAAAAACAATAAATTAGGCACCACAATAATGAAAAGCAACAATAAAACAACAATAACATACCCACTGTCATCCTGCAAAGTGGGGTTTGAGAACGATAGCGCGTATGCAGATTTTACTATACCTGACCACCACATTGGAAGCTGAGAGGTTGGGAGACTTTATCTTACCTGACCACCACATTGGAAGCAGAGAGGTTGTTTCCCATTGACCCTCGACTCAAGGAAAAACAATCCCAAAAAAGAAGTAACACAAGTACAAGAAACATTAGATAATAACAAAAAACAATAGATAGTAATAGAATAGTATTACAATACGATAATCAAAGTACATGGAACGATAGAAAATAACAGAGATTGAAGGACAAGAAACTACCAAAACAATACTATAACTACTAAGATAATATTATGGTAAAAGCTACATAGATGCAGCTAGATTAATTTTCTTATATTTAGAATCGTGCAACTAAAACAAAGTGTAAGACATCAATATAAAAAGTAATGATACTTCAACATAAACAATACTTGTTCTGTACTTCTTCTACTCGAACTAATCAAACAATTTATCACGATTTTCACAGACAAACAGAAAAATTGTTTAAGAACTACTATCAAAGGAACTAAAACACTTTGTTTAACATACAAAATGTTAAACTAAAAATGTTTTAAGTTTTTTCCGGGAAAATTATAAAATGACCTGATGCACACTTAATTATTCCAGATTGTTCGAAGTAAAATACATAACTACTGTCAGCCAACATTAAGAGCACAATTTGGATTTTGAACTTGTTGCCAAGCATCTTTGTTTGATATTAGAGCATGGCATGGCTCTCCCCCTTTGCTAGTTGAGTTTAGGCTTAGGGAAAGCTATACTGGTCGAACTCTTCAAAAACTTCACCGGTTGCATGTCCAACACGAATGCAATAACAATTCTGAAAAGTCAAGTAACATAGAAAGTGGCTATCAAACCCTCTACGATACCTTAACCCGAGAAAGTTTGGAGAGTCTTAAATAAACATGTTGTTTCACTTAAGCACGTCATACTCCAAAATGACTACTAATCCTTTACACTGGAAAAAAACTGAAACTTAGCTTCAAGAATACTCGGAGGCAAAGGTAGAGGCAGAGCTACAAGCTTGTCCACGGATTTAGCAGAATGAAGTAGTTCTGGACCAGAATTCAACAAGTTGTCTATTCAAGAATCCAGAACTCGTAACCTCAAAATCCTAGTGCCGCCTCTACTCGGGAGGATCATTAAAGTGCAGAATATTATATGAAGCATATATATATACTGAACTCATTTAGTGGACTTGAAGAATTTTCTTACAAATAAGTTTATCAAATAATTGAAAGAAAGCTTTTTCTGAGATAGAAACTGCAGATTCTAGGTATTTCCTGCGAGTAACAATGCTACACAAGCTAATATAGGAATTAAGAAGAACACATTTTCTTACAAATCTAAAATACTTCAAGTAAACCCCTTTACATGTGATTATTTTTCCTCAGTACAGTCAGATGTCGAGCACTCTCAACCTTCCTTCGACATTAATATGGTCAATTTTTATCAACCTCTACACATCTCTTTCATTTTTGAACTTTGAGGCAAGTTTTATCCTCTATGTTAGTATCCTCTTTTTATCATTTTCTTATTCAGTCGGTGACACACAGATACAATTCTAAACCAATAGGTAGAACATGGAAATTACAAATATTAGCCTTTAGGTCAATTTTTCTCCATCAGCGTACCAAAAAGAATGACAAAAAGGTTGTGGATTCAAGTTGTTGAGAAAATTTTAGGTTTACTCTGAATATTCATCAAGCCATTGACGATAACATGATCCTTTCATTCTCAATTCGCCATGAATAAGGCAGAGATCAAAGATCCACCTATCAGCCTTCTACTTAAACCATCATCATATCACTCGAAATAATAATTTTGTAAATGTTTCTAATCCATGCCCTATGAGGGCCTTTGCCCGTCTTCCCTTCAAAATAAAGTACTTCACTTTATTGAAACTTTGAAAAACATCAAATTCACAAATACATGGTTATGGCTCACAATAAGCTTCTTGTGGTTTAGACCTCACAATGAGACATTTTTACTAATATTTCACATAGAAATCATTATTCTAAATAAGCAAAACATATGGAGAGCTTGTTTGATTAATGAAAAATCAATTTAAATATTGATAATCATAAGAGTAACTCGATAACTTGTGTTGAAGGGAGGTAACATGTATTTCATGAAATTAGTTTGAGGTACACACAAGTGGTCCGGACACTCCAATCATAGAAGAAACTAAATTTTTGTAAAACACAAACTTGTGTGATTGATTATGATGTGCTTGATCTTACTTCACAATTCACATATGCTTAGGTAATTGACCTCAAGATCGCAAAAGAAAGTAAGATATTTTGGTTTCAACATTCTAACTATAAAACAATCTTATATGACTTAAAATGAGAACCTGACAGACCCTGCTTCTTTAAAAAAAAAAAAAATCCCACCTACACTAATAAAATAACAACATACCTTGTATATTTGTGTAAAGTGGGATCTGAAGATGGTAAGTATACGTAGTGTTGTTTCCCACCTGCACTAATCCACATGAATAAAACATACAAGTAGTGAGAAAAAAATTATAACAATTACAAATGCAAGAAGATTTTCTTATGAATCTTTTTTTTTTGGGTAATAACTATGAAATATTACCATTGCAACAAAAACCATTAACAAACTTCTAGTAAATGGTCGCAGCAAGTATCTAGAACTCAAGCAAAACTAAAAATAAACAAACCACACCAACAAATCTAGTTACAAATTCAAGACACTAAGTTAGTGCATCAATGAGCTCTTTTAGAAGAGTGTAATGTATTTATTCTCTCCCTAATCTCCCTTTGGATTTGTGTTATAACAAAGCTTGTATTTACATATATGTTTCTGAAAATTTTCATATTCCTTGCTCGCCAACTGTGGTATATCGTCATAGCACCATAAGTTGCAGCAACTACATCTTTTGGGAACTCTTCCATCTTGTTTTTCGGAACCATTGTAGATTTTGTAGCACTCCCCTCTGTTGCCTTACATCTTTTCAATAGTATTGTTCTGAAGAATTATACAAAATCATTAATATAGCATGGTTTTCAAGAGAGGTGCCAAATAAATTTATCATTTATTGATTTGATAGATTATGTACTTACACTGTGAGATAACAACCTACCTTTCTTTTAGCATAAAAATAATAGGACTTGCAAGATTGAATTTTTATCAATCCTGATTAGGATTGGTAAGTTAAGGCATAGTTCCCTTTCCTTGTATCTGGAAAAAAAAAAAAAGAGTGAGGTATCTTAAAATCAATTAAGAACATGAAAAATAAAAAAGGACTAAGTAGATCGGGTAAGGGAGTGGAACAACAGAATTTACCATAGCAAAAGAAAAAATTTATGGGCATCATCATGCATTCGAGCGTACATTAGCTGTAGTATAACAGATCCACAATTTATTCAATTCAACATAAATAGACTTTGAGTAACTCAACTAATGAGTATACAGGCTCAATTTTAATTACTCCCATCAATTGAGGACGTACGACGAAGAAATAAAAGCTGCAAATTTGATTTGGTGTGGTGCTTCGAAGTCGAAATAGATACTTATTTAGACAACTGAATCGAAAGAATTATCTGTTAACAATGTGGAAAACCCTCCATCAAGGGCTGAAAGTTTTTACTGTAAACTCGAGTGGGTGTTGGGTGTTTCAAAGCATGGTTGATGTACTATTTTAGAAACTTCTGGTTTCGAAGGACCGGGGAGAGACAAAGATACAGCGGAGAATGATCGAGAAGCAAAGTGCAGAAGAAAGAAATATTCAAAAGACATAAATACCCTTATTTTTGGTTAATATTATGGAGAGTACACTTATGTCTAATTTTTATTGCATAAGGTACAAAAAACCTTTGCTGTGGTCGTCCTCCTCTTGGTGCTTCTATATACTAAGATAAGACTAGATAGGGATAACCCGTGCTCAGCACGGACCCAACACATAAGATTACTATATACTTTCTTTGGCTGTAATTTCCTTTTCATTTTTTTGAATTAAAAGTTATAAAAGTATAACTATTCCACGTCCTCAACTACAATATAATTTTATCATTTCTATTTTGTTGGAGATGCAGTAAGTTGTTAATTACATAATGTAAAAATTGTCATCCATGGTATCATAAGATAATTTTAATGTCGATAAATGGTAAATGTATCAAAGCATGCATGTCGATTCCTCTGTTTAATGTCACATATATTAATTTCACCTAACAGTATAGGTGTAGATGAAAAATTATTTTACTGGAAGGAATATAAGAATGCATGGTTTTTATGAGATAATTACTTCAAACTCGGTGTCAGAATAATGTTTGATGAAATTAATATATTTGACAAAAACAAGATTTTATTTCTTACACACTACCAAGAAAGTGCATCGAAAGAAGCAACAGATATATAGAATTTTTTTGGGATAATTGTTAGGTACACACTAATTTTATCGGATATCTATCGCCTCTATTGACAACTGCAAAATAATTTTATCCACCAACTTTAGGACAAATGAAAAGATAAACAAAATTTGTGCTTATTGGTGCAGGGAGTCGAGAAATATCAACATTGATTGATCTAATTTATTTAAAGACTGGCCACTGCATAAAAAATACAGACCATAAAGGCATCTGAACTATACAAAGATAAGGACAGTTTTTCATACTCCTGAGGAATAGTTGCTTTTCTGGATATTTTCCAAAACATGCATAAGGGAATTGGTTTTACAAAAGTTTTGCTACTCTTTCCAATTGCAACAAAATCATCATTTTGACTCAAGAGCCTCAGAGGTTCAAATAGAATATATTTCTTCATAACTACTTGCATGAGCTGAAGGATGATTCAACAATATCTTTCATAAACTCCACAATAGGCCTCGCAAAAATTAATAAGTCAATGAACTTTAGTTAGGTTTAAGGGAGGGTGGTAGTATTAATCCCTTGATTGGATTCAACCCACTTGAACTTAAATTTGGGCAAGGGATAGCTGATCTTACCTGAGGGTGAAAAGATGCAAGGCAATTCAAATTAACAGCGCAACTCAATAAATCTACAGCTCAAAAAAACTTCATCAACCCACAATTGCAGCAACATTAGATCCAATTCCTTGACATTTTAGTTGCTGCTCGATGATGTCTCAAAGAGAAGAGAAGAAGACATTTCCAATTCTTTCTTTCCATTTTCCACTTTCCCCTTTTCAATTGCGTCGTTTCCTTTTCCTTTTAGATTATTTATTCTTTTTATTTTTTTTTCTCTCTGTTACCATATAGTACATATTTTATTATAATAAAATTTGACCCATTGGGTCTTTGTTTTTTTTTTTTTAAAAAAAGAGCATGCATCTTGCTTTAGACTCTTCCTCCAATCCTCTACTCCTGCTACAGAAGCATATAAACCATAATGTAAAACTTTTAGCAGTTGTCTAGCATGTTTCTGCTCCAAATAGTCACCTCACCAGGCAGTATAACGCATAAGAGATGTAATCATTAGCCTTGGTGAGAAGTAGGAACCATCTAAGCACCTATAATTTCATGGGGGCAAATATATTAACCTCAAGAGAAAAGTCATTCTTCATATACTTCAACTTCGACAATAAAACATAGGAAGAACAGATTAAACAACAAGTTGGTCAACAACACCCCATTCTGTTAAAGCAACGCAAGGTAAAAATGCTCCAACAACACTGCTAGGCAGATTGTTGGTCAACAACATCCCACTCTGTGATTGACATAGTTACAACATAAACATGTTGGTCAACCACCAAACGTAAACTTAGAGGCCATTTTCTTATAGCCAATAAAAGTGTCTCACAAGAGATATATAAGCCTTTTTCTTAAACTCCTTTACCTGGTCAGTCAAATTAGAATCACTCTTCAACCATTTTCAGAGTAGATGAATACCATCTACGACCAAGGCCAAAACCATATTTCCTGGATGAGTAGACACCAATCCCCACATCAATCAAATACCTCGGAGCACAATGGAATATAGTTCATCATTATATTTATTCAATAAGTTATTAAAGAAAGCAACTAAGTAATACAGTGTGCATACGTGTTACAGAAAACTGTATCAGGTGCTAATGATCTAGAGTTTCTAGACATAGTGTTTTTTCCAGGGTGGACATGATTTCAAATTTTCAATCCAACAGCTAAAAGTAACAACAAAGAAAAATAATACCCATGGGCATGAAGCATGAAAAATATTTAGTTTTCAAAGTAAGGTTAAAGAAAAAATTAAGGACGATTTAGGAATAGTCCATTCTATTCTACTGATGAGACAATCTTAACCATACACACGAATTGTGTTCACAGTCTTTTTATCATCTTTTATTGTTTGGAGGATTTTCTATATGCAACAAGTACCATATCCATCTAAAAATGCAGATAGTATGAAGATTATCTAACTGCATGAGACGCTAATTATGGGTGGAAAACACTTATGGTCATTAACATTGTTTAATTGATTATAATTTAAGCAAGATATAAATTAAAAAAAATAAGTAATGAACTATGATCAATTCCAAACTACTTTATGCACACTATATGAATACCCCTTACTTATTCCAAGAGAGAAAATGGAAAAATAGAAAAGGAAAAGGAACTGTAATATAGTTTTTTGATCAGTAAATACTGCCCAATAAACCCACAAAGACATAGATTAAGCCTTTCATCGAGAAACACATTTTTGATAAAAGAACCTTCAGCATATTCAAATGTCAACATGTGTGACACATCATAAAAAACATAAAGAATTGGATTAGAAGTCATGCAAGCATACTGGTAAAAAATAATTCACTATCTCAACTGATCGTATTTAAGTGTTTGCGAGTGTGCGTTGTGTACAAAATTTGATGCTTGTATTTTTTTAGAATCCTTCCTTAACAATACATCTCTTACTCACGAAAGGTGACTCAAGTACTCTTTGGAAAAGAAATTTGAATAGCAGTAAGGATGCACATGATATTGACAAAATGAACAACTAAAATCAGCACCATTGGGCTGCTTATATTCTACTATTGATACTATTCAAAATTCACAAACCAAAGTAACTATTGTTTCGAAAGTTAGCTCTTATAAAAACAAATATAGAACAAAGCAAGTAGCTTACAGTCTCGGTGTCTTGCTAAGCCAAAATTAAGGAGTTTTCTTTTTACTTCTGAATTGATTTTCATTTTTCAAGAAGAATATCTGCATCAACCACGCAAAAATCATTTTAGAATATCCAAATCAAGAACTTTAGACCCACAAGTAGCTATAATAAGTGAAACTACATAGCTATACACGGGCACCAATAGCAGAAGTAATATGAGAAAATACATATATGCACATAATAAGTTAAAATGAAGTCATTGTTTAGAACAAAAATTCTATCATATTGTTCTTCATCAAATATCGATATAACGACCAAAAATCTTAAAATACTTCACAGATATGCAACCATTACGCCATAATATGCTTGTCCAAATGAATGCCGATGAATATTGTCAAGCACTTATGGGATATCAAACAAATTCTTGATTTTCCTGGTTCGAGTAATTTTGAAATTTGATCTCCCAAACCAGTGATGTCATATTAGGTATTTCCGAGTGAATGTCGATGAATATTGTCAAACACTAATGGAATCAAACAATTTTTCTTGCTTTTCCTGTTTTGAGTTACTCCAAAATTTGATCTCCCAAATCAGTAGATGCCACATTAGGCATATCCTAACAAATGCCGATGAATAATGTCAATCACTAATGGAATCAAACAATTCCCTGCTTTTTCAATTCAAATTTTACTTAAAAATGTAAACAAAATATAGCTTTTCTAGCTAAGACATTTTTTAAAACTATTGGTGAACATCAAATATCCTTCAATAGAAAAACCACATATGCATACTCTATTAAATCTTGCTACAATAAAATAAGAAGATGAGAAGAATGATCAGACCACTTAAGTGTATAGCAACCAACTATGTTCAAACAAGTGATTGCACACTTTGTCTCCTCAAATGCAAGCCAGGAGCAATAACTTGTTCGAAAGGCGGAAGAATCGAATGGCAAAGAGAGGCGGCTTGACAAGGAAGGAATGGAAAATTATCAAAGATGATATTTGTTGACAAAACGATGGGTTGAATAGTAAGATAAATTCTTTGAGCCAGGCTGGATTTCAAATGCCTCGACAAATTGATCGAGATAGATGGCAACACTTTCCCCCCTCTTCCTTACTGATAGGGTTAACCTTCTCTTATGGCTTTCACCCCTTGCCCGAAAACAGAAAATTAAGTCCATATCTAATTCATTCATTCTGCAAGTATGGAAGATCCAGAGTGTTGCCTTATCCTACATCCAGTTGCTAGACACTTATTGGTCTGATCATTCTCCCATTCTTTAATAGGTAGGGATAGGACTGTAGCTTAGAACAAAAGAAATGTCTCACGTAATATTATTCTTAGGAGAAATCTGAATGCCTGTGGAGTTGGAAGATATGACAAAACTTTCTAGAGTGTTCTCCAATCGTCAGTGTCCGAGTCACCTTGCACTAACCTCGACAATGCATCAACACAAGTATCTAACAATTATAGCTACCAACCTTAAGCAGATAAAAAGAAATTACATATAGTTTTTTTTAACCTTCAAAAAGCACTATGTTAGTCGGTTTTGGGGACAAATGAAAGGAATTACTACTAACTTCTATTAACGAACACATGCATACACCCAAAAAGGATAACAACTACTAAACAAAGTATTGAAATAGAAGAAGATAGATACAATTAGAGATTGAAGTTCAGTTCATACAAAAGGAATGGAAATGATAAAAATTGGAATAAATAAATAAAATATAGTAAAAGATGATTTTTAGCTTATCAAACACGAAGATTGCTGATGAAAGAATCTGTCTTTTCTCTTTGAATTTTTGTCAAACACCTCAGCCACATCCCTTATAATTTTCAAAAACAATTATCCTAATCTATCTAGGGCATAGGATTCCAAGCTCATCTTGATAGTAATTACCAACAATTACCTAACATAGCATAATGGAGAAGGTTTCTCTTGTTCCCATTTCTCTGACTCAATTGGGGAGGCAATAGCTCCATTTGTCATGCCTCCAAGAGGCAAATTCAAGCATAAATGCTCTGATCAATGTTCACATGATCTTTTTTTTTTTTTTTAAAAAAAAAAAACACCTTTAAAGATCAAAACATATTTTTGTTCTTTTTTTTTGAAGTCTCATTAGATTCAACAGATAGTTCTTTTGTTTTCTAAGTCTATATTGGACAACTTCAACACATCCCAAATCAAATTTGAAATTCAATATTGAAAGATAACCAAGATATAAATGACTCTATTTATTAAAAGAGTGAGCTTACGACACACATAAATAAAAGAATATAATAGACTAACTCTGAAAGAGTAAAGACCCACCTAAATTCTCAAATGCACTATAATACATACACACAACAAAGCACTGAAGCACATATACAATGTACCTCCCTGTTGTTTTAGTACGTAAATTTATATTATTAATAAGTAAACAACAAGGTGTGCTAACAATGCAGTTGATAGTTATACAAAAAATAATATTAATTGTACTGTAGAGTTGGAACTAAAAGCAGAAGTCGTAGCATTATATTCTTAACGAACTGAATTTTTTCACTACCCAAGCTATTGATATATCTTTCGATACAAAATCAATCCACATCAACTTTCACAATTTTAATTCACTATCGATAAAAAAATCCTTCACTCAATAATCACATCAATCAAGAATTTCAGCAAAAGAAATTTAAACCAAAATTGAAAGAAAAACGAACTAAAATTGAAACACCCAAACAGAGAGGATGAAGAGAACTGACATGGAAAAAAAATCAGATCATTTAAAAAAGGAAATGAAAAGGGAGTAGATGAATGTTGGGCATAGTAATAAATATCAATCAGAATATTAGTTAAAAAATTGTGGTTAAAACTTACCTGAAAATGGCTTGTCATTGAGAGAGTTCATAGATTGAGAGAAGAAGTCAATCCGACCTTGAAAGTCTGGAGGTGAGAGTATTTTTCTATATAGTTGTGAGAAAGAGTTGGTAGATTTTTCTAGATTTATCTGGAAAACAATGACGTGAATGAGTAAAAATCACTTTTATAATTGAGTGAAATGACCAATAAACCCTTGGTCGTCCTACTCATCATGTTTCTATATAATCGAAACTAGATAAGTATACCCGTGCTAAGCACCGGCCCAACATGTTGCATTTTGAGATAACTTTTTAATTTGATACAAGTATTTTGAGATGTATTAATCGAATTTAAACTATTTACTTGATATTATTTGTGTCAAGAAGAAACAATTTCTCAATTCAAGATCAAAATAAGAAACATTAGGCAGAAAGACTTTGTACGCTAGGTTTGAAGTATAAATTAATGGATTGTTTCAATTAGTCTGGCACCTTAGAACATAAAAGAATATTTACAACTCAAAACATTGAATATACACTCTAATCATGTTATCTTAGTTTAGAATAATATACACGATAGTCCCACCTAGACAATATCATCACGAAGTAACATATAAGAAGCTTTACATCACCTTCAAAATACAGAAAAACACCATTCAGTTTAGGTTACACAATAATAGCATATCCAATGTAATATCATGAGTAGAGTATGAAGAAGGTAGAATATTGTCCCTATATCTTACACCTACATTTGGAGATGGACAAACTGTCTTCGATAGAACCTCGTCTCAAAGAATAGAGCAGTGTTACAACGTCAAAAGAAATGTAGAATTACATCTTCATAAAGAAGACAATTTTATAAACTCTAGGAAGAATTTAATCTGGGAGAGAAGGGGCAAACTACTTAGCTAGAATACATAAATGATACAAAATTATCTCATAAATCAAATACTACAAGACATTTATAAACTACCTGTCACTATTAAGTTGTTTCCAGAAAGCTTCATTTATAAGCTACCTATCAATACTAAGTTGTTTTCAAAAAGCTTCTTTACCTGCAAGTCATCAAAACTTTGACCATATTTTGGATTCAAATAAGTAAATTATGGAATAGTAAAAGACTATTTTCCATAGCTTCTAAAACTTCCCACCAGGATCAAAACTTTGACCATATTTTGGATTCAAATAAGTAAATTATGGAATAGTAAAAGACTATTTTCCATAGCTTCTAAAACTTCCCACCAGCCTTAGCTCTGGACTAAATTTTAAAAAAATCTATAACTCAAACCTTTTCAAACATACCTTTGAGGTTGTTTTATCATCATAAATCGATTCTATACTACCATAACTCCGTAAGTGTTCAACTATTACAGTCCTTATTTGTCAGTGAGAGCAATAAGATTTTAGAAACGTATCACCAAACACATCACTATATTGCGACTCTCCTGCTAGAACACTTCTTATAAAGGACATACTAAGTTTAAGATGGTAAAAGCAAAAATGCCAATTTTGGACATGCTTTTGTGCTAATCATCAACTTTCAACTTGCCCTTAATTTGATTACATGTTGGATAGATTTACTTCAGCCAACTCATTAAAAATGAAGGGGTACATGTATCCCCACACTTATAGGACTATGTCCCTCGGAACACAATTTTTCTTTGGCTGTTGTATTCTTGATGTTTTTTAAATTCAGAAATTGTGTAAAGTATCATCTTAAAAGTATTAAAAATTGCAGGCTGCAATATAGAAAAAAAATACTCTTAAGAGAGCATCTCATTAGTTTAAGCACAAGACCATTACTATCTTTTTTGTCCTAAAGTTTCGTATAAACTAAAATTAGATAAAACAGTAATACACCAAGAAAAAGAATAATTAAAGCTCACCAATAAAGCCTCATATCGTGTAATAGATATATGAGGAATGAATCTACTAATTTTGTTACAGTCAGCGCAGCCGCGCAGCCAATGGCGGCAGCTCTAAAGCCCTGAAGTCTCATCTCATGGGCACATCTTGACTATGAAAAGCAAAGACATAGATCACACCTAAAAACTGTCATTTCTATTAAAAAAATACAATATCACATCCAATTTAATTGAACTCAAGAATCCAATCACCACGGAAAGCGCTACCCATCGCTTGCACTACATTGTCTGACAATAACCTTGCCTGACCATAGAGGATATCAATATACTATCTCCTTTTTTAGAGTCTCCTTGCAACGGTAAACAATTTTAATATGACAACTACTCTACAGTTCTAAAAACACCAGTCACACTTCTTCAAACAATTGGTGTATATATGTGTAAATACTAATATTAAAAATCATAACAATATACAAAAAACATAATATGAAGTAAATAGATGATTTATATATATTGTTATGGTGAAACTCATATGTAAAAGTACTGAATAGATCAAGAAAAGGGGTCAAAAATTAAAGTTGCAACTCACCAGAGGAGTAGCAGAACAAAGGCAAGAACTGACACCTAAAGCAAACAAACAGGGCAATCACCAAAAAAAAAAAAAAAATTATACACAAAAAAAAAAAAAAGGAAGAAAGGCCATTAGTTCATATCATAGCTATAAAATAACTTGTTACAAAAAAAAAAAAAAAAAAAAAAAAAAAAGAGAACAACATATTAAGTTAGCTCCTAGTATTTAAAGTAACCAACCTCATATATACGGAGAATTATATGCAATCACAAGAATATTGTCTCACAACCAAAGTTGATCATACTCTCTAAATATGTTGCCACACTGTTAGTACTGGCGAATCCAGAAATTGTATATTATGGGTGCTCAATTTTTTTAACTCGAAAATTGCTACATAGTGTTGACACCCAATTTTAACCCTCCCCGAGAAGAATTAATTTCCGAGCTTCTAAATCTCAAACGATTTGAAATAATTAATTTGATCAAAATTTCAAATATTTTTCAAGTTATTTTTAGGTAATTTTAGTCATTTTATAATTTTCAAATAATAAATATGTTTTTATATAATTAGTATATTTTATAAATATTCGAAGATCGCGTCAAAAAAGATTTTACTTTTACATAAATATTTTGTTAACTCGTTTAGTTTAAATTATAGTTAATGTTCTTAAATTAATTAGTTTGATTAAGTTAATTATTTTATTTTGTCAAGATTAAGAAACTCGTTAATTAATTAATATTAATTTATCTTATTTGAGTTTTAGCATATTTTATTAATTAAATTCAATTGGCTATAATCTAAATCTATGTAGCTGTTCCTAATCTGACCCTTTTAACCTCCACTTAAACCCAACAACCCAAAAGTATTTCCAGATTATCCAAGCCCAATTATAATTCCAATACAAAGAAATTCATTCCAAAACAGACCCATCAGCAGCCCATCAAATACATTACACCAAATCCCAGCCCATACCAACAATACATACGTACAACAATACTAAAAACAACACTAGCACATACCCGACCGACCCTACACTTCTCCTGCACCAGAAACGCTGCAACCCAGTGAAAATCGCTGAAGCTCCAGCGATTTCAGCAGCCCAGAATTGCGAGCATCGCGACCCGAGTCCAACAACGAAGCAGTCCAACGTGTCCCCATCTTGACACCCGTTCGTCCTTATTTCAAATCAAGTGCCTCAGATCGTTGTTCAGTTGAGGAATGGTACGATTTTCATACAGAAATTCAAGTTGGCTGCCTTATCCTCAAGATTTTTGAATTTCAAATTTTGAATCCATTCCATTTAACCCTAAATCGAACCCTAAATTTTACCCTATAAATACCCATTCTTCTTATTTGTTTGAGGTTGGAAAAAAAAAATTGGTGAAAAAAGGAGGTATAGAAAACAATAGTTTATAGAGAAAATATTTTCTAAGGTCGCAAATAGAGAGTCAAAACTTGAACAAAAAGCATTCTTGATTAGCAAAAGGATTTGAGTTTCTTTGAGCTCTGTTTCTCCTTTCACGCACGTCTGAGCTCGCCGAAGTTCTCGGAATTCGCATTTCGGTGGTGAAAGCTCGTCCTCAAGCTAGTCGTCTTGGTTCGCTGCTCGGCAAAAGGTAAATTGTTTTCTCTCTTTAGTCGGTTTGAGCATTCAGGTAGTAGGATTTCTCTGTTGTTTTATATATGTTTAGTCCCATAATTTTCTTCGTTTTTATGTTTTCAAGTTTCTTGGTCTATACTATTTATTCTTCCTTTGTATAGTCTCTACTCTAGGTGTTAATTTCCATTGTAGATGCTAAATTTTTATTACCTGTTGTGGCTAACAGTTCAGTGCTTGGAAACTTGAATATGTAAACTGCTTAATTAGATTTAAAACTAAGGTCTTAGTATTTTATTTCTTGTCTTAACAGTTTCTTAAATACCCGCAATTTTCTCTTAATAGTTTTAGTTTTCTTAATTGTGTTGGAAATGGATAAGAAGCTTCTTGTTTGTCTTATGTTAGATATCTTTTTTTAAGTTTGGTTGATTAAGTTTTCTTTTAATTCCTCCGTATAATGCAAATTATTTCAAGGTTTCTTTGTTTCTCAAAATAGATATCGGTGCCTTTTTTTTTAATTTTTAAATGTGAGCTCATTGAACAGTTTCTTTCCATTTTGTGTCTTAAACTGATTATTTGAGATGTGTTATCTAGTATTGAATGTTCTCTGCTCGTCTCCTCATGAAGCTTCTTGTGGTTGCTCTAACTATTTTTTAAAATCCTTTTATTTAAAAACTAGTTTTGAGTTTGAACATATTTGTTTAGCTTTCTTTGCTTTGAAAATATGTCCGGTTCACCATATTATCAGATTTGAGAAGCTATGAATTACTAATGGTCATATGATCTGTTATTTTGGTCGGTTCGGCAACAAGTTAACTCACCATGTTTTCCTTTGGAATACTTTCGAACTCGAGGATTTGTTGTCAATAAATTTGAGCGACATATTATGCGTATACATTGATTTGAAATAGAGGAAGCACTGGTTTTTTTAGATTTGATGTTTGCTTGTAATGCCTAATATGGTTTCTGATGTGCTGTTAAATCTTAATATGAAGAGATGCTTTAAATTTAGCACCTTTACAGTCATCATAGGTATATTAAGTCATTAGCTTAGCTTAATATTGTTTTGTATTGATTCTAATTCTTATTTCCTCTTTCTCTTTTGCATGAGCACTCATTTATTCGAGTCAATTTGGACTCCCCATCTCTTGCATTTTCCTCTCTGAGTCAACCCTCCTTTAAACCAATTGAAAGGGAAGTTAATATCATCGGGTCATAACCCAAATAATACCAACAGATCAGTGATAGCAGCCCCAAAACCAGCAGCAGCCCCAAAGGGCTAAAAATCGGAGTCTTGGACTTAATAGTCCTGTTAGACAAAAAGTAGCAGCAGGAGCCTTAAAAAGGCTGAAAAATGAGGAACGAAATTGAGTTAAAACCCAAAATTCAGAAGCAATGGATCAAGGGGTTAAGAAGGTGGAATTTTGGACTTAAAAAGTCCAATTTGAACTTGCAACAGCAGTGATACAAAGAAAGAATTTATGGACTCAAAAGTCCAAAAACACATAAGCAACAGAGAAGAAAATTAGGCAGCGGTCGAATTTGGACCAAAAGTCCTGAGTTTTCTTTATATTACTTGCCCGTCTTCCTTCTTATTATGACACCTAACCCTTTTTATTAACTTCTTATTAGCTTGGATGAATCCTCACAAGAGTTGGCGTTATTTATTAATTTTCATTTCAAAAGGTTGGGTTGCCTAATTATTTATCAACACAGTTTGTTCTTTGGCAACTTAAGCTTAAAGAAAACTTGAGAATCCTTAATGTTCTTTCGTAGTTATTAAGAAGTTTTGAATCCACGTTAATGAATTTGAACTAACTTTTTGGTTTAAAATTTTTGACTCGGATAAATTATCAAGTTAAAAACATTTTTGACACTTTAACCCTTTTGTTTAATATTTCATTATTCATTAAGTATAAATTAATCTCTATTTATTTTCACGAAGATTTTTATGAGTAGTTTAAGTTTTCAATTAAAATTAGCCAAAATTTTAAATCTGTCGGTCAACCGCGTGTTAGCGGATTCTCTAAGATGCCTAAACCCTTCCTTAGAGAATTATTTGAACCCTTACCCGACTCTGGTTTTATTTAAAATGTTTTCTTTCAGAAAATCCCTTTTAAACGATTTTCTTATTTTTTTCCTAAAAAATTAAGTGGCGACTTTCAAATTGTAATTTTTTCAAAACCTAACAAATTGCCAAAGTTGTGAAATGGTTTCGAAACCTTAGTTTTTGAAATCGGGTTGTAACACATAGAATGGGTGCTCAATTAATACATTTCGATGAAATACTAAAATTTATACATAAATAGTAATGTTTGTCACAAAAGACAGTGGGTACTTAAGCACCCATTATGCACAAGGTAGGTCCACCACTGATGGTTGGATTATCCAAAAACACACTACTCTTGAAGATTATGATATGCACACAATGACATTTTAAAAAAGTTTGAGCAACATATCGCAGGACGCCTAGGAACAAATATTAGAAGACATAAAAATACAGTATTATTTTTGTACAAGGTATCTAGTAGTAATACGGTCCTATTGCATTGCAGTTTCACAATTAAAGAATTGTCAACCTCAGATCATGTGAAAGTCAGAAAAGATCTTGTGAAGAAAGAACAAATTTCAGTTAGATTAATTCTTTATTTTCTACAATTGTTTGTAGTAGAGATAAAAGTAAATTTTTAATAGCACAAAATAATAGTAAAAAGGACTCATTCATACTGCTTCAAGGGAACAACAGAAAAATTTATAATCACAATTAAGTTGTATACAAAAATAATTATGATGTAAAGAAAACAATGACAAACGTTTTCAATGAACACCTCCTCAAATTGTATCCAGATTTCTTTCTTATTGTGTAAGACTAGGAGATGAAGCAACAATAACACTAATTTTGATGCACTATGCTCAAAAATATGATGTTGTTGTATTAAAAAAGAATCAATGTGATTAATTTTGAGCAGAATATTCAAAAGCATGATCATCTATAATAATAATTTTCAATCAATATATTATATATATTATATAGGAAAAAAAGTACTACAAGTTAAAGCAGTAATGGTGGATATAATAACATAAACGAAGAGACATTTTTCAAAAATCAACAAGAATCTTGGATAAAATGAAATTACTACTATAACATATATATATATATATATATATATATATGTTGCTACTCTTCAGAAATGTCACATGTGTGTGGTAATAATTTTGAAGAGTCTAAACAACCTAAATTACAACGCTTTATTTATTCATCATTATTTCCCCCAATCTCTTTTTTTTTTTTTTTTTGGTAAGCTCCCCCAATCTCATCACAACTACATTTTACACATAACAACATTTGTAAACTCTACCACCTTTCCTATATAAAGTAAAAAAAACTAAAAAGTATTAGAAAAAGAACAAAGAATAACTACTGAGATAAGAGCATACCTAACCCAGTTGAGAAATTGAATGAAATGAAAGCATAGTCTTCTTAAGTCTGAAAAAAATAAAGATCATTCCAATGAAATAGGTGAAGTACGAAAAACATCCATGAATTCAGCCATTAAATTGAAAAAATTGAAGAGAATAAATTGAAAAAATTGACGAGAATAAAGAGGAAGCTTAAGGCAAAAAATGAGAAAAATACTAACTTGAAATTGCTATAGTGTGAACAAAATAGTGCTATATTTAAACGTAAGAAAAGAGCAATCGAGTGGCTGCTTCTAGAATAAATAAAAGTTGTGTTTGTGTGGTAATAAAGTCACTTGGAGGCATTGAGTGACACGTGTAGTAAAAAATATAGATATTTATTCAAGTTAAATGACTGAATTGTCCTTAGTAGTCCTCCATTTCATGTTTCTATATAATAGAAATATCTTTTTAGTAGTAATCCTACATATCCACTTAATAGTTATTCATTTTACAGTTCCCCTTATCCAATTATTATTGTTTCTTTGCTTCCAAGTTCATACTAAATCATATATTCAAGAATCAATAATTAATTTCAAATAGCATATTATCAAACTTTTCACCACGTCATATATCTCCTTGGAACCATATGAGAAATTCTCTCCACAACAAGGCCACAACATGAAAGACAATTACTATTCATAGTTATCAAAGATTTTTAAAAATAGAATGAGCTAAGAAAAGAAATTCAAAAGTTTAACATTCCACGTAATGCAATTCGAAAGAGATTATTTTTTCTGTTCAATTAATCGGTGATTGAACATTCTAACTTGTAAGGCACACAATTTAACACTTTTCAGTATATAGTGTTGTCAAATAATTAAATAGACAACATGTAGCAAGCCACAATAACAATTTGTTAAAAATATAAAAACCTCTCTAACCTCAAAAGGTAGGAGATAAGGTTGCGTATACACTATCCTCCCCAATCACCACTCATGAAATTACACTGAATATGTTGTTGTTATATACGAAGTAATGAAAAAATTCAGCTGCTATGGAATATTTTCAAAAAACTGAAAAGAAAAAGCTTATTCTTTCACTTAGATACGATACCAAAAAGATGAAACTTGCACTTACTGTGCAAAACAACTCTTTTGGGCGGTAAAAGAGAAAATTTTGATGCTACCTCCTGCAACATTTTTGTTACATAGAGTGCAGATAATGGGGTCTGCTCAGCCGTTTTAACACGATATTGTTGCCACAAGTTAAAGTAGGGCTCATCTTCCAAGATAACACGAGGAGAGGAAAATTTCATGAGATAATCTAACCAGCAAATTCAATCAGTTCATGCAATGTTTGAATACAATATGTTCCTTCAGCAGGAATAGTCATCATGAATTTTATATTCCCAGCCTACAGAGATAAATATTTTCAGGGAGAAGAAATAATTGATGATAGACTTTCTTTTCAGTTGAATTTCTCACTTACCAGCATAATAACGAAGATGTACAACCAGTGTACTCCAATCTTAACAGCTTGTTTATATGGCTTCCCAGTGTCCCAAGTTTCGAACATTGCAATTTGATCATTATGTTTCTCAATCAGTTCAACCAAGTGCAATAATACTTTTGACCTTTCCTGCAGTTTCGAACCATGGAACAGTAAGTGTAGTACAACAGCCATATTAGAGAAATGTGTAAGCCACCAAAAAGGGCAAAGAGCAAATGACACAACTCCTGGAATCCTCTGTGCTTCACTAAAACCCACAGTTGATTTCTCTTATCTGTTTGATCTCGAGAGAGGTTCATTCACTTCCTCGTCTTCTTTCCTAGAGATAACACTTCATCGTTATTACATTCAACGGATTTTGGATGAACGGGTAACAAAAGGAACACTATCATGCCACTAAAAGCAATAAGGATACTAGGAACAATCATCGTCCAACCCCATCCGTATTTCAATAATATTGATATGACTAATGACCCCCATAATATTCCCAACAGAAGTGTGAGCATTCTAAATACTCATTATAAGTAACTTCTTCTTTGAAAAATTAATTCCCAATCATTGCAACTACTGCAGGGCATCCAGAGGACTGAAATAATCCAACAACCATTTGGATAGTCAGATAATGCTAGAAACTATGGATGTTTGCCCAATATCCAAGTCCAAAAAAAGTTGTGAATAAATCTGTTCTCAATGTTTCCACTGTAGAAAAAACTATTGAATCCATCTTATAGCTTACGTGCCCTGAGATATTCCCAACAGGATCAGGATCAACTATCAAGTGTTTGTTTCACAATAGTCGATACATGTGGTTTTTCAATTAGCATGTCCACAAATTCAAAGCTTTCTTATCACAATTCAACTCTAACTCAGTTTTACTTCATACATAATGATCCTAATAAGAAGATTGTTATAAGCTAAATCGATAGATTGAGGGATCGATTCATACTTCATACTGGCAGCCTCGTATTCTTCCATCTTCTGTGGCGCAACTTGAATTTCAAAAATATGACACATCAAATTAGCACAAGGTTCAATATCTTCTAGTATCTTTTTAATGAGAATACATTTGGTTTGTAAATTTGCCAATTTTGACAGTTCCACGTAAAAAAAATGCAAAAAATTCCAAGTACATATGCAATGTCTAGAGTGCAATAAAGGCTTCTAAGGAGCGAAGCAACCATCACAACATTTGAAATACTACAAGTTCAGATTACCACTAAGTAAATCATAAGCTAAAATATAAGGTGTTTCTATCCTGGTCATGCCACTACTACAAAAAAGAACTCTTAACCACTAGATACACCTTATATTTTGTTGATAAATATGTATTTGTTGCAGCGGCTAGAAACATTACAACAAATTTCGTGATTATTTATAACAGTTGGCTAAGCAATCTCTTGATAAACAATCATGAAATTTGTTGATGATTTTTTACTGTCTAACAATTTCTTAGTCAATCGTGATAAATGCCGGAACACGTAGTTGTTTAAACAAGTGAAACATTTTTTTCTCTTGTTACGATAACAAACTTTTGCAAAGCCATTGCATTCTTTAGTAGAAACCTCAAAGGTTCAAAAAGCTTACAAAACTCAGCCCAAAATTTTAGTGTTTGAAATCCAACTCGGCAAATTGATGTTATCTACTTTGGCGAAATACCTTAGCTCAAGCTGACAGACACGACCTCTACAAATCATTGTCCAATTATTAGCTCGGTTGCATAGCTCAACTTTTGAAGATAGTCCAAAATAAGGTTTCTGATAACTTATAAGAGAGATCTTGAAGCCATAAACTATATGTATAGTTGACTAAGCATAAAGAAAAAATGTCAATCGTTTGTAGGAAACGTTCACCACCTCCATACAACAACAAGTATAAGTGTAAATTATGTAGTATTAAATAAGTTGCTTGTAAAGTTTTAATATATTATAAAGTCAAGATCCAACACTAAGTATTTAGTGTTCTTTACACACCCATGAATATAAAAATCATGTATCACCTCTATGCAACCATAAGAAACATAAAAGAGAAGGAGTTAGGATAACAATATTGTACCTATATCTTAATACATGAATCATCTATGTTCAATTAAGGAGAACTAATCAGCCTGGTGATATAGTATACTTAGCTATTATTAGGTTCTTAAAAGAACAAAAAAAATTATTATATTTGAAAAGTATGAAAAGAACTGAAATATTTATTGAATTGATTGACCCTACATTTTGCCTCTTAGGGTTTTTCTCTTTAAATCTTCCATTCAATTCTTTGTGTTGAATTTTGAAGTAGAGAGTTGAAAAGGAATGCGAGAGAAATTGAGATTTGGGAGTGGTGGAAGGCCAAAGGAGAGACAAAGAATAATCGAGAACCAGAAATATAGTATACTTATGCACATGTTAACAGTACTACAAGCTTTGAGAAACCCCGTCAAATTAGTGCACTTATACTATTATTAGTTTATTATAAGAACACCAAGTGCATCTAGTATAATCACTCTCAAACTTATGCATAGTTAAATTGGTGTACCTTAAAAAGTAAATCGCTTGCTACTTCATGGAGAAGCTTGGAGTCGAAAACATTGAGAACTTGACCACCAGTATATCCTTTACCCGAGATGAACCTTGCACCATACCAGATAGCCAAGCATAGTTGGAATACATAATAGCAAAATGTGATCAAAGACCTAATCCACTTTCCAGCCTTTCATTTGAATGTGAATGGTGATCTTTAATTAGGGACTCATTATAGTTGACCACAACTTGCTTCTCACCTATAAAAGATGCAACCCAAGGAGGAAACAAGATACATGTCATCTATGGTGGTTATTTTCTGAAAAGCAAGTGAAACAAAGATTGTTTTACTCCAAATATAAATTTCATCAGAGCATAGGCATGAAATTTTTTTTAAACATATGACAGGAGCCAATTATTTGTTCAACCAC
The DNA here is from genome assembly GCA_035578085.1 of Solanum pinnatisectum. Classification (NCBI taxonomy): domain Eukaryota; kingdom Viridiplantae; phylum Streptophyta; class Magnoliopsida; order Solanales; family Solanaceae; genus Solanum; species Solanum pinnatisectum. The sequence continues at coordinate 16,545,527 of CM069083.1, forward strand.
CATTGCTACCTTGGCATAAACATCTTTTTCACGGGACACCATCCTACATAGGATGAGGGACATCACTCCACCAAAAATGGCATTCAAGCCAGTGTTTGAGCACCTAACACTAACCTCGACAATGCTACCCACACAAGTATTTGTTAACTCTATCCACCAACCTTAAGAAAGAAATTGCCTATGGTGTTTTTAACTCCACTGAACCATCCAAAAGTAATATGTTGTTCAGTTTTGGGACAAAAGAAAATAGCTTCTTAAGTGTTTTCAAAAGAACAACCGAAAGGAGGTAATAACTTTTATTAACGAACACATACATATACCCAAAAGGAAAACAACAACAAAAACGGAGTATTGAAACAGAAGAAGATAAATACACTTATTTTCAGAGAATGAAATTCAGTTCATCCCAAAGGGGATGAAAATGATACAAAAAAAAAAAAAAACAGAATTAATAAATATAATATAATGAAAGAAGATTTAAAGCTTACGGAGCAAGAAGATTGATGGTGATGGAATCTGCATTTTCTTTTTGGATATTTTGTCAAACACCTCATAGGTATGGCATGGGCTTCCATCTTCAATGATTGGTTTCATCATCTTGAATGCTGAAAGCGATAGCCTGTAGGAACTAACAATTAGAAGTGAATGTACCCAATTTTTTAGCAAAAAGGAGAAAGAAGAACGAGAGAATTATGTTCGAGTGTTTGTGCACAGAGCGAGTTGAAATCCAATGTTTGGACTGAGAAAATCTAAAGACGGATGATTCTAGAAGAACTGACAAAGTAAATTTATTAGCATAAAATTACCTATTTGCCCTTGGTCGTCCAAGAGCTTCATGTTTCTACTATGCCCTTGATCGTCCTAGCCTTCATGTTTCTATATAATAGAAAAGAAATTTGTAACTATTCAAGAACTTTGTTACTAATAGTTTGTAATACATATGGGTCCCACTTTAAAACATGAATTACTTTATTTGTTACTATAAAAAAAAAGTTTGCGTTTTAGAGTGAAAAAATAATAAATATCGGAAAATTATGTCTTTTTAGAAAAATTTTATAAATAAAACTATAAATCATAATAATTAACAACTTAAATATTAAAAAGTTATTAAAAAAATTTGATTGACCCTCGAAATTTTATTGATACCACATAAAATGAGTTAGATGATAAATATATATTGTTTGAAAAAAACATACAAAGTATTATAAATCACAATAGTTAACAATTTAAGAAAATTAAAATACATAAAAAAAAAATTAAGTGACTCTAAAAAAATCTATCAATACAGCATAAAGTGGGACATGAAAAGTAACATATATATTATTTGAAAATTATGTTAAAAAGATACTATAAATTACAATAATTTACAACTTAATATATGTAAAAGACATATAAAAAGGTGGTTAATTTTAAAACTCTACATATGCCACTTAAATTGGAACAAAGAAAGTACAATATATTATTTTTAAAATTATGTAAAAAAATACTAACAACTTAAAATATTTTTTAAAATCATATAAAAATTTGGATAACTTCTCAAGTTTCATGATATCATGTAAATTGAAACAAAAAAGTTAATATAACAACTTAAATATTTAAAAGTTATATAAAAAAATTCGATAGATTCTCGAAATTCTATTGGTGCCACATGAAATAGGTTAAATGATAAATATATATGGTTTGAAAACGACGTAAAAAGTATTATAAATCATAATAGTTAACAATTTAAAAAAAATTGAAATACATATAAAAAAAGTCAACTGGCTCTAAAAAAATCTATGAATACCACATAAATTGGGACATGAAAAGTAACATATATATCATTTGAAAATTATGTTAAAAGGGTACTATAAATTACAATAATTTATTACTTAATATATGTAAAAGACATATAAAAATGGTTAATTTTAAAATTCTATATATGGCACAGAAATTAGAAGAAAGAAAGTACAATATATTATTTTTAAAATTATGTTAAAACGTACTAACAACTTAAAATATTTTTAAAATCATATAAAAATTTGGATAATTTCTCAAATTTCATAATATCACATATATTGAAAAGAAAAATTAATATATATAGGGCCCGTGCTGGCATGAGTCCTGTATCTAGTATATATATATTGCCCTTATTTATAAGCCAACTAGACTAACTAGGACAAACAGTGCATTCCCAAATTGTACAAAATGTAGTGTGAGTGGTACTTTTGGCTTGGACTATTGTTTACACATGTATTGCACCACCATTACCTTTAGTGACATGTGGATTCCAGCTTCTCTACTCCATTAATTCCCACTAGCTACCATTTCCATTTCTTTCTTTCTTTCAATGTTCACACTGGAAGAGACAATAATGTCCACAACATAGTTTCAGCTTTCACGGTTCTAGTCAAAATAGAAGAATGAGAAAGAAAGTAAACCAAAAAACAAATTTAAAATAGAAAATACATATGTTAAACATGCGTTGATGCGTGTGTTTCACTTCACACGCAATTAATCCGAATATAATATTTTACGATGAAATGAATTCTATTTGAAATAATTCAAGAGGGTAATAGAACCCCGCAAAGTATAGATATATAATTGAAAATCTAGTGATAGGTGGGAGAACATTTGGTTATTTTCTCTTGTTTTATCAATCTTCTTTTGATCATTAGAGGCTTGGTATATGCCCTCCTCTAATTACTTGTAAAAAGACTATTATCAATAAAAATGTGGTCCGTTGATTTTTATATACTTGAATTTAGAATTATAATTGAGTTTGTATATACATTTTGGATGTTGCTAATGAAATGACCTTCTGGCTATATTTCATGTTACTCCACTCATTTTATAAAAAATATTTTATAATTGTAGTATTATTGTGAGGGAACTTTAATGATCATATTCATGAAATCAATTCTTGTTTCATGTACAACAATGTGATTTTTTAGACCTTTTCATTTAGACATCCCAATTTTAATCTTATTCTTATTAAACATTCGAATTTAATCTTCAAAATGAACAAGATTAAATTCAAGGAAAACTAGAATATATTCATATATCTACCTAGCACAGAGTTGACATATAAGCACCTATCGAATTACCAACGCAAGAAGCCACAATGTGAATTTTGAAGAGGATGGGTATAAGTGTCAATATTTTGCTCATTAATTGCACCCACTGTTCTATTTTCGTCTATGGATATATTTGGATCAAACTATTCTGGAAAGCTTCAAGACATACATTTTTTTTTTATGTATTTAACTAACTACTTTCTAAGAGGATATAAGCAAAAGTCTACAATATGATTTAAGAAAAGAAAGTTATAGACTTTGTTCAAAGAAATATTATTGTGGAAATTTTATACAAATTTTGTAGTGTTAAGAGTTAACTACATTATATTCCTATTCTTTTTCAAATTACAAATATTCCTTAAATTTAGTGGGATTCAAATATATCCCAAAACGTCCCGATACATCATGTCCCAATTGTGAATACATTGTGTAACGTCTCGATACATCACATCTCGATTTCATATACATCATTCAACGTCCCGATACATCACGTATGTCTCGATATATCATGTACGTCTTGATACATCGCGTAAGTTTTCATAATTTTTTCAAATGATAGAAAATTTTAGAGAATACGATAAAATAAGTTGTTTATTTAGGTAATTTTCCCTATTATTTATCGCTTTGAAGTACCAAAGGAAATAACATTCTAGAATGAATCATAGTTTACTTGGACAAAATTAACCTCATAAGTTTTTCGAAAAATAAAAAATTAAAAGAATCACTTTATCTCCATATCATCGAAAAATAAAAAATTAAAAGCAAATGCATATGTTGTAATTGTTCATAAGTTAACAATGTGGGGTTGTACGAGGAAAAAGAACATTCTAAAAAGTCGGTGTATATGACCCCATATCCCCATGTCCATCCTCTACCCTACTTTCACCAATTTCAAATTTTAAAAAATATTATATTTTTATTTATTCGTTTTATCAAATCAAGATAAATTTATTATTATTTTAAATATTATTTTTATTATTAATTTGAAAATATTCAAGAATGTAATAAAACTCCCGCAAAGAAGTATGTAAATGAAAATTCAACTTTAGTTCAAAAACTACTTATGTGCCTTTTCCCTTAATTTAACTTAAAATTATATTTTAACTTTTTGGGAAAATTGCATGAAATAGCAAACTATTAATTCAAATTAAATGTTATAGTCATAGTTTCTTTCATTTGTAATCCGCAGCAAACATTTCATGTTTTTTGTCATTCCATTTGTATACCGAATATACAAATAGACCCATTCGGTATACATGTGTGTTGTATAAAAATTAATTGCAAGACTCATTTGTATACCGAAATATACAAAGAGACTCATTCGGTATACATATGTGTTGTATATATGTAGTAATTTTGTTTATATACAATTACTATGTTTAGTTTGTATACCGAAATATACAAATACAGATTTTTATGTATATGTATACCGGAATATACAAATTAATAGTCATAGCAAACATAAAGTTTGTTATGGAGTGCAATTATACAAACTATAGTTATAGCATACAAATATGATTTTTATGTTTGTTAAACCTAAAATTTTCTCTAACTTTTTTACCCCTTCAAATTCGGCCCAACTAAAAAAAGATAAGTATATTTATTTGCTAGACGGCAAGAAAATATATGTATTGTTATTTTAATGAAGAGTGTATTATCTCTAAATCGCAAAATTACATTGAGTGGTATTTTTGCCCTTTTCCCATTATAAAATATGCAATATCGTATGCACAAAGCAGGACAGCTTCATCTCTAACTTTATTACTTTTTTTGTCCAATATTATTTGTCCACTATGGACTTTGTGCACTTCTTAAGAAATTATAAATAAAAGGGTAATTTTACGATATCACCCTTTGAATATAATATATACAGTGTTTTGAAAATTATAATAGGGAAACGACTATAATTAATGATAAGGATAGAGTAGAAACTAAGTGTAAAATTATTCATTGATTTCATAAAGTGGACAAGTATTATTGAACATCTCAAAATAGTATAATGATTAACTATTATTGGACGGATGAAGTAATTAATAACTCTGGTTTGAAATAGTTTTAGAGATTTTGGCAAAAATAAAGTGCATAATTGAAACTTCAATTTTAATTTGAGAATAGTTATATATTTTCGTTAAATTAATGATGAAATTGAGACATGCACCATGGAAATATTAGGGTTTGATATTAATTAGGTAGGGAATTTTGGGAACAAGAAAGTGTGATATCACGTTACATAGGCATGTACAATATGGAACATAAGAGTAATAATAATAATAATAATATGGTGAAGTTTTGCCATAGGTAGTACTTAATGAAATGACCAATGGAATGACTTTGATTGCTCAACTAACCTTAAAGTTTCCTTCTAAACAACATATTCCCCCACCGCCATGCCTAATCCCACTAATGTTTTTTTTGGTTGAGCTCCATTTCAATTTATATGATATAATTTAAATTGATGTAGAATCTAAAAAGGAATTTTTGAATTTGTGATTTTAAATACGAAATGATATTTGTGTTGTAATAAATGTATAATGCATAAATAAACATTTATACTTAATCTGAGATGTTAAGTAAGCATTCCAACTTTAAGAGTACAAATCTAGACACCTTAATTTGATCTCAACTGACAACTAAACACTACAACTCGTCTCCATTGTGTGCCATGGACACCCGACACTGATGTGATATTAATTTTGGAGGTGTCTAGATGATCATTTTGTAAGTTAGAATGATCGATAGACACAATAGGGACGAATTGAGATGTCTAGATGTTCACTCTCTAAGTTGGAGTACTTACTTGTTAGCTGAAATCAAACTTGAATTTCTCCTTATGTATTATGTCTGTTATAAATCTTTTGAAATTTGTGGTCTTAAACACTAATCTCTTGTCTAAAAGGTCACTTTCAGAACTCAATTTGCAAAATAGACACAACTTTTGATTAATTGGTGAAATAGACACTCTTTATGACACCAACAAACACACTTTAAAAGTTGTCACCCCTAGCACTAAGGTCTTGAAAAAATATACAAAATATTCTCCATCCCCAAAAGTTTTAAAAGACTTACACCCTAACTCCAAGGTCTTGAAAAATTACAAAGTAGTCCCTCATTCCCTAAAGTTTTGATTGCCGAAGTTAGAATAAAAAACAAATTTCTATCCTCCAAAAGTTTTCAAATACTGCTTTGTTTGCGAAGTTATGGTGAAATTTTTGAATATCGACAAACTCGATATGAGGCAAATACATATGGAACAGATATTGTAAGAAGTTGCATCCTGTAATTGCTAGAAATACAAGGGCCTCACATGTTTGGAGAAAAATGATCACTATTAGAGATGAGGTATATATGGTGGCAAGTTAAGGCTGAAAATTCTAGCTTTTGGTTCGACAATTGGATTAGGCATGGGGCCGTATATTTCTTGGAAGAGGGGACAGTTAGAGATGAAGAGTTGGAGGTCAAGGATTTTATTATAAATGGAGAATGGGATGTACAAAAGTTGAACCTTCATTTTCGAGGAGATGGTCATGTATATCATAGAGTATTAAGCCGCACTCAAATAAATAATGTATTGATAAGGTCTGGTGGCTAGGAAACAAGCAAGCACAGTTCATTGTGGGTTCAACTTTCAATAATTTAAGGAGGAAAAGAGGGGAAGTGGAATGGGGTGAGGGATGTTTGGATAAAGGGTCTTCCTTTTAATATAGCTTTCTTTCATTGGAGAATTTGGAGAAGGAGAATTGGAACCGATGATAATCTTAAAAGGATGAGGCTACAGGTGGTTTCCAAATGCTATTGTTGTGAGAAAGGAGAAATGGAGACGATGACGCATTTATTTCTTCTAATGGCTCCCATAGCTCAAAATCTATGGAAGCAGTTTGCTTCTTGTGCAGGGATAAACATTGAAGGGTTACACCTTCAACAACGCAAAGTTAAGTGGTGAGAACACAAGGCAGCCAACAAACTAGAGCAAGTGCTAAAGACTGTCTCAGCTATCATAATGTTGGAATTGTGGAAGAGGAGAAATAAAATAAGACATGTAAAGGGATACTCTTGCAACATGATGAGCTACCAATGTCATATGACAATATTCCAGTTGATAAGAGGGTGGTTCCAGTGGCTTAAGGAAGTTTCACGTCAGTAGAAGGACATGGTGGAGATGTTACAAATATACAAACCTACTTTATAGTATCATATAGTGAGTTGAAAAACACCCAAGGAGGAATGGATTGAGTGTAACACTGACGGTGCGAGTAGAGGAGATCCAGGTCAGAGTACATATGGATTATATAGTAGAAACAATTAAGGAAATCTAATCTACGCAGAGGATCATAACATAAGAGTGGCTACTAACATGGAAGGCGGGGCTATGGCTATTTGGAAGGCATTACAGTTTTGCTTAATTCAGGGCTACCAACAAGTGAGCCTGGAAACAAACTCTCTTTCTTGGAGAAATATATATGTTGGCCCAAAATTGGAAAATCCTATGGGAGTTGCTAGAAATGTTAGAAGACATTCCGAGGATCATGTCTCAAATGAATGCTACAATCTCGCATATTTTTAGAGAAGTTAATCAACTAGCAGACTATATTGCTAAATTAGCTATGGACAAGGAGGAAAAATAACAATTCCAGCACTACAATCAGATACCAAATGGGAAGGAAAATTCTTAATATTGACAAACACCAAATTCCTTCAATCATAGTTAAAACAAGGAAAATCAATATCATCAATTACGACTAACAGGCTTAGTTACAGATTTGAAGCCACAGAGTTCCACGACAATATGTACAACTTAGATTGGTGCTATAGCAGGAGTAAAAGGATTGTGAGTGAACTAACTAATCTAAGTTATGAGAGTCAGCAAAAAGGGATACATGCACAAGCAAAACATGAGAGTTAAGGAACCGGATCTGCATTGTTCACTTGCATCCAGCTAGGAGTCCAAACGGATGAAGCGCGGAAGCATTTGGTTCACTCATGTTCGTCTTTAACTACTATAAGGATATATATGTCAAAGCTTGAGTAGTTTATCACAAAAGAGGAAGGACAAAGGATACTTACAAGAACTTCAAAATTGGTATATATGGTTCATACTCTCCTAAGAGTTCTCCCAGAACTCATACGTCCGAACCGGGTAGAACACCTTCAAGGGAAGCTAGGAAGCCAGCTCAGAAACGGCAAATGGACAAGGAAGATGAAAAGATAGAAACCTTTGAAAGCTGATCTTGAATACAAATGGAGAGAACCACACATGGAGGATATTTATCACCCAAAAGAGGAGGAGGAGGAGGAGACTACGGTTGTGACCAGGACCACGAGTCCAATTTTTTTTAAAAAAAAAAAGTTTTTGACTTTTTTGGCAAAAAATTCAGCTTTTCAACGAAAAATTCCTTCCAACAACGAAAAGTTTCTCCAATTTAGCCATGGTTATTCTTAGCTCTCAATCATTGTTATTCAATTTTGTCATTATTATCTCTATTTAAATTATCTATTGTTGTAAAAACGCATGAACCACTTTACCAATGATCATAGACTATTCTCTATATTGATGATAGGCTTTATATGGAGAAGTGTATCATAAATTGGCTCGTGTTAATTATCAAGAAATATACATATATATATATATATATATATATATATATATATATATATACACACACACACATATATATATATATATATATATTATGACAATAATTAATTAATTTAATTATTATAAGGGCCTTAACACTATGTAAACATGAAACTTATATTTTATTATTAGATCATATGAGAGTCTCTATCAATTGGACTCATGATTTAATAAGGAGTTTGAGAACAAGGAATGAGTCTCAAAGCACTATTATTTCGCTAAATACACAATAAATAAATAAATTAAATTATAATAAGAAACTTAACAGTATTTAAACAAGAAAATAAGGTTTTACTACATCATGTGAGAACTCCCATAAATTGATTACGTGATTCAGAGAGTTTAAGAATAAGTAATGATTCTCATAGCACATGATTAATGAGTTTAATTTGGAAAAAGGTGTCCCGATGAATTATCAAAAGTACAAAAGAAAAGATACACCATATATATCCATATAAGGCCCTGTCAACGACAAAAGAATATTAGTTGATATTAGTAACGGTATTCTCACATGAAGATAATTGTTGGACATAATATTTTAGGGCTCGAGTGAGATTTTTTTTACATGTTGATGACTTGTGGTATTATATTTGTTGCTTATAAATATATAGTAGCTTTAATAAACTTGTAAATGAGGACGATTCTAAGTGTTAGATGATAACGATTCCTTATTTTCAAGAATATAGAATTTGTAGATATTAATAAGTCTTATATGTAAATTGCAAGTCCTTTATTTTCTCTAATTAGGATAGCTTTTGTTTTGTATTCAAATTCTATCATCTACATTATCAGCCTATATATAAATCATATATCACGTCCTCAAATCGAAATCATATATACTCCAAACATAAGAGTTCTATCGCTTTATGCAACTTTCTTAAATATTTTTTTCAAAGCATTTATCATTAATTTTAGACAGATAAAGAAATTTATTTAGCATGTAAATGATTTTTTTATGCATTTATTTAGCATATAAAGAGATTTTACTATCAAAACTGGATTGAATAGGAGATTTTTATTTACCTTAATCTGATTTAATATTTTTTTCTAATTATTTTTTTACTTAAAAGTCATGTACATCATTAAAAGCAATCAATTTATCCTTACTAGTGACCTTTGAATGAACTATGAAGTAGCAAAAATTAAAAATCAATTATCACATCATTAAAAATAATCGGATCCATCAATTTCCGATTAAAAAAATTGATACAAAAAAGAGTGACATTTTTTAGTGATAATGGTCGGATTTATCACTTATTCCGACTAAGATTTTTTTGATTAAAAAAAGAGTGACATTTTTTTTGTGAAATAACGGTAATTAAGTGACTTTATTCACACAAGTTAAGTTACTAGTGAGTTATTATAAGATTATATCAATCAATACTTGAATATTAAATACAATTATATAATTAATACTTTATTCTCAAAAGGCGATCTAAGACTTCAGAGGGGTATAGATGGCACAATCATGAAAATGCACATACAAAAATATTTAAGTTAAGTGAGATGACAATTTTATTTTTAAGAATGAATAACTAAAGTTTGCAAAAAAAAATATTAAAAAATAAATTAGGTGGTATTTTTAACAAACAACTTATTCCTAGAAATTATGCAATGAATATTATTTTAAATATGACAAACCAAACAAGCAATAAAAACTAATCCTAACATAAATAATTCCAACTTAACTTATCTCAGCATAATTTGTTTTCGAACTAAATAATCCCTAAAAGTTACATGTCATAAGTTGAAAATATTCAACTGTTAGTGTATCGGAACGTGGTACCCGATCCCAATTAGTATGCCGGATGTGACACCGAATCCCATATGTGCTCCGGAACGTGGCATCCGATCCAAGTTAGTGTGTCGAAACGTGACACTAGATCCAATGTATATGTCGGTACGTGACATCTGATCCCAGTTAGTGTGTCGGAATGTGACACCCGATTCATTCAACAAGCCACAATCACAATCACAATCACAATGTATATTCTCAAAACAATCAATTGTTGATTCATGGCATACAATCATTCATTCATACTCAATTACATTAGGTGTGATTAATCGGCTTCATTCACGTACATACATGCATTACAATGAAGCAATTACTAACATACATCATGCAAAACATGAAATCACAACCATCACTTACCACGAACAAAGCTTGAATCCCCTAAGAAACTTGATTCTTCCCTTTCCGGATTCTTTCTGCTTGTTCTTGGTCTACAAACAATTAATATAACGCGAAGATCAATAAAAAAAAGACCTAATTACCCAGATTATAATCAATAATATCAACCCTAGGTCGAACCCTTGATACCCATACCCAGATTAGGTCTTTTTCCACAATAATTCCCAGATCAAAACCCTCCCCAATCGATAATTACCCAAGAAACTAAGTTATACGGATCGAAAAAAGGATTCGGGGAGTAAAAACCTTACCTTTGGTGCTAGAAGAGGTGGAAAACCTTGGATCGTTCCTTAGCTCTCAAGATCAAATGTTGCAGAATAATAACGTTTTTGGGGTTTATTTCCGACTTAAGTCATGACTGCCCCGCCACAGCGGACCTCATCCCGCTACAGCGGCCTAGACCTTGCGGGAATAATCCCGTCTTGGCGGCATACACGGAGACAGAGAGCTAAATTAAAAGTTCCAAACCCCCATTTCACAACACACCTTCATCCCATGATACTCAGAAACAACCCGTTCAAGCTAAGATCAGTTTCGAGAGTTTTACTTGCCCGAATTCGATTCCGTAAAGTCGTACGATTTTCTTAACGTCTTAACTATCTACTTATGTGATCAAATCCATTGTTAAATCTCTCATTCAATACCAGATTTCCCTAGGCATCATTGACTCAGATTTCGTCCAAATCTGGACTAGGCTAGGAATTCCCAAGTTACTACTCAAAAGTTTTCTGGCCCCAATTCTTTCCCAATTGGCTTTTTCCTAATGACAGAATTAGGTCGTTACAAATTTTAAGCTACATAAGATAAAAAAATTATTTTAAAAAATAGACAGCACAATCATGGAAATGCACACACAAAAATATTTAAGTTAAAATGAGATGAAAATTTTATTTTTAGGAATGAATAACTAAAGCTTGCAAAGAAAATATTAAAAAAATAAATTAGGTGGAGGGTGTTTTCAATGAGAATCGAATCAATTGAATCACAAAGATCTATTCACTTATATAGAAGAAGAATCGAAAAAGGAGCGGATGGTTCATGTAGCAGTGGAAGAGTCAGTCACCTTTTATGAAGTCTGGGCTTTCGAGATCGAATCGTAGCCAAAGTCTTTTTCCAGGTTTAGAAAGACTGGTTCGAAAGGACTTTCAGGTGGTTTTTCTTTTGGGCAGTTGTTCACCGTTGGATCTCGCCAATACAAAATTTCTATAGTTTTCAAGTTCGAGATATCTTTTTTTTTTTTTTCATTGAAACAACTTATTCCTAAAAATTATGCAATGAATATTATTTTAAATATGACAAACCAAACAAGCAATAAAAATTAATTCTAACATAACTAATTTCAGCTTAACTTATCTCAGCATAACTTATCTTAGCATAATTTGTTTTCGAACTAAATAATCCCTAAAAGTTAAATGTCATAAGTTGAAAATATTCAACTTTTGGCTTCTAGCTTATTTTTTGTATATATATATTTTTAGCTTAAAAGCATTTTTTGTCTTTCTCAAACACTTAAAAATAAAAAAGAGTTTAGAATCCAAAAATGATTTAAAATAAGTCAATTCAAACACCATCTACGTGGTTTAAAGGGTTCAAAATTCAAACATTACATTTTTATATTTCGAACTCCTTAATAAAAATCTTGAATCTTCCCCTATATCATGCATTATTAAAGGTCAATATAAATTGTATCAGAGATTTCGAATTTGATGAGACATGAATATGAAGTCATCTTAATTTAATAGGAATCATTTTACAATTATATTTGAAATACTAACTATTATGATATAAATATTTGTGGCGCAGGCATAAAAGCTCAAAGAGAAAACGATAACGTGAAAAATGAAAAGTCAAAAATTAGGAAGTTTTCGACTTTGGCTGACAATCATTTTCGACTTGTGTTCTTCTACACAAGTTTCAGAATGGAGTTGTTTTTGGTTTTGCATTTTGGTGTTTGAGGTTTAATTAATTTAAATTTATATCAAAGAATTTCACTTTAAAGGTAAAATGCTTCCTATTAAATTAAGACGACTTCATTTTCCATATACATATATATGTATATATACACTTTTGGGGGGAAATGTCCTTTTCTTTAGTAAATTTATTGTTTCTTTTCGTTTTAAATACACTTTTTTTTGTAATAAAATATTTATTTTAAAGAACCTTTTTCTTAATTTTTTTTGTTTTAAAATTCCACTAACGGATATAAAAGTAGACAATAATATTTTTTTCTTCTTAATCTCCTTTTATCAATTAAAATAGAATTATCTCCTTATATATATGTGTGTGTGGGGTGGGGGGGGAGGGGTTAAGTTTTGGACCAAATTATTAATTAGGGTATTTTTATTAAATTTCCCTTAATTTTAGAATATCTTATCCTTTTCCCGTATAAACCATCGAATCATTTCTACATGAGAGAAAATTTTAAAGTGGTAAAGAAATTTAAAAATAATTACTTCTCAATTTTTTTTTGTGTAACTCCCTACTCCATCGTTGTGCATGGGCATCAAGCCTAGAAGGCTGGAGTACTCGACTCGTTTGTATTTAGCTCAGCTTGATTTCAGTTAAAATTTAATTTGACTCGATTCAATTTGACTCGATTGGCTCACTTTTCATCATATCGTAATTTCTTCTAAATTAAAATTTATTATTAAACTTAACTGAGTTAGCAATTACATCAATGCATGTAATAATTATAATAAATCTATTAATTTGTATTTTTAAATCAATATATAATGTAATTTATACACATGATGATGATGTAAGATTACTTTAAAGGTGGTACGGTATGTAATTAAAAAATTAATGAAACTTAATACTATTAGACAACTTTTTTGAATTTTATTATTTTACTTTTTTGACCTGAAAGTTCTATCCTATGTTCAATTAGAATTTAAACTAATAATGTCTATATATTTTTCTTAATCAACCTATTTATTATATCTTTAATTATTTCTAGTAGTATATCACTACGCGAGACTAAACATTAAAGAGTCAACTCAAACTCAATTATATTTTAATAAAATTTAACTCAAACTCAATTTGATCTGATATTAATTCTATAAGAAGTTTGATTGAGCTCGACTCGATTGAAGTCGGGTGGAGAGCAAGATAGTCCAGGGGTGAAGAATCTTGGACAAGGGAGACAAGTCTCCTATTTCTTTTTCAAGAAACATCAACTAGGAAATAAACTGCCCCCACTTGATTTGGGAATTCATTGAATCCCACTTGCATTTTCCCATCTATTTCTCTCTCTCTTCCAACAAATATAACATAAGCATAGTATATATATAATAATAATAACAACAGATCTAGTACAAAATATAATTATCATAAATCTCAAACCAAAGATAGGAAATACTCTAAAACTGCTTCTTCTTTTCTTTCCTTCAACACACTCATCAATTCACCCCTTGAATCGAAGAAAATAATTCATTATCAAGAGAAAGTATTGATCAAGAGAAGTTGTTCCTCGTAATTATGGATGTTAAAGACGTGACAAACTCCAATGGAACTAGTACTACTACTTTAGAGTATGGAAGATTATTCTCATCACAAGGGAAATATGCTAAAAGGAATGTATCATCTACCATGAGTTATTTCAGTTTAGAGTCAATGTTGTTTCTAATTTGTCTTACTGCATTATTGTTACTTCTTCCATTGATACTTCCACCACTGCCGCCGCCGCCACCATTCATGTTGTTGTTGATCCCTATTTTTATTTTCATACTTCTTATCATATTGGCTTTCATGCCTTCAAATAATGTCATATGATCAAGAGACTTAATTATACATTTTTGTAACAACATTATTTAAAAGAGAGACAGTTAATTACATATATACAATACATTTCTTTCATTTTACATAAAGAGCAATTATACATTTCTTGTTTATTGTTACTTTCTCTTTTAATTTCTTTATCACTACTATTAACATAATTACCTGCAATCAACTCACAAAATGAGCAATGTGTTGTCTTGGGTTGTCCCTCCCATCAAATTGAAACTTCCAATAGATGATCTCGGTTTGTCCATATAAAATCCACTGATCTCTCCCTCCTATGTCGTAAATGTAAGTAATATGTGAAGCTCCTGGAGTTAACAGTAGCTTAATACATCGATTTATGTAGGTTGAGGATTTGGAATTGTAAGGTACCTAAAAGAGGGGCTTTTGATGATTCTAATCGTGTCTGCTCTGTTGAACATGGTATATCAAGCCACAAAAAACTTTACCACATCCGATATTTACGTTAATCCAATCAATACATGACATGTATTCTTGCATACACTTTAGGTTAGCAGCATGTAATCTAAAGAGTACTACAATTTTCAACACAAGGAAGACAGTGTTTCCATTTTCCGTACTTGTAAGTTTTGAATCCTTAAGTATAAAAGAGGCATATTTATACACTTAAGTAGTACAAGAAAAGCTGCAACTATTAAACTGTAACGCATATCACATCATCAATTTGTATGTAAACTATGAAACATTACTCTATATCATCTTTACTTTTCCTACCACAAAAGAAAAGTCAGCTAAGCATTTCAATATCTAGCACTTTAATTCTCAGCAAAATTTCCCAATGAAAATGTCAAGGAAACCTTGTCCATAGTTGCATCTCAGGTATATTTTTCTGCGCTATTGGAGTTGAAAGATCTCCCAACTTAAAACCTGGAAAACCAAATATTTGTAAAAGTTATGGTCTCACTTATTAGTTTATTGGATGTAAAGTTTGTGGCTTACGTGAACATCTGTGGTCTGTTGCGGGAGAGTTGAGGTCTCTTAATTGGTGATAGGATGAGATTCCTAAGGGTCATTGAGGGATTGCTTGCGCCAGTTGCAACGCCAAGCATAGGATGTGCACCTGCTCTTCTGTTTCCAGCATCCACTGGTACTACTGACTGTCTAACAGGGGAGCCACTCGAGACATCGAAAGGGCCAGAGTTGGAACCATTCTGTCTTGTTGGAGGCCATATGTCTTCTCTTGGTCCTGGAGTTTCAGGAGTGAGAACCGACCAATCTGCGGCAAATGAGTCGACTAATGTTTTGCTAAAAGGTTAATGCAGCTTTGAGAGCGAAATACCCAAAATTCAAAGAATTTGGACAATGAGTATTCGTGCACTAAGATGAACAAATCGTGTTTTTCAAATTACACCAGCCTCACATGTGCCATGTGATTATTCTAAATACAAAATAAGTTACCTTTTCTCATAGTATCTCTGTTGTCCATCATATTAGCAGGATTTGAAAACATATCAGGCTCTGCTCTTGAAAAGAAACTACTGGGCTGAATGGCTGTGCGCTTTACTGAATCATATTCATTTCTCAACTGATCATACATTTCATCAAGTTTTCTTTTTTGCCTGACAGTAGAAACCTATGTTATTTCTGAGAGCACATACCAAAGATAGTGGATTTCAGTAGTTAGTCAAAGCACACTTTGCAACCTCCCTAGTTAATAGATTATAGTGGATAATTAGAGCACTTCGCAGTTACACTGGATTTCTTAATTTTTGACTTGGGATAAACAGAAAGTGATTTAACTACTGTAAGAAGAACCTGGATTTCTCGGCAAATTTTTCTTGGAGTTCCTGCTTGTCTTTAGATAACGTCTCAATCTCTTGTTCCAACATTTGGCACTTTTTAGCCACCTTCTGGTATGCAGTATGCACTTGCTCCAACTTTTGAGAGAATTTTTCCTGCATCATCTCACATTTCTGACGGCATTGAGCTACTATCTTGTTCATCTTGAACTGCATTTCCAATTCCTTTTGCCCAATGTGGAACATCACACTTCTGTAGGCACTCTTCATTACTGGGAGTGATTAAGGAGAAAGTAGTGAAGCTAACGTAATACCATTTCTGTAAAGATATTGTTACCCTACATCAACTTTGGAAAGTAGTATGTTAAATATAAATAAGCAAAACTTCACTATGTTTTTAAAGTAAAACTGAATATTACAGATGTGGCAACACTGGACAGGCAATGAAGGATACATATCTGTGGTGTAATTCCAGCCATGACCATCTGCATGAGGGTGTGAACAAATTTTAACTAGGATGCTGATTAAGAAATAAGTTAGAAACAAATATAATTAGGCCACCGTAAATGTAGATCTTACATTTATCCATTCATCACTTGGATTGACATCCACAGGTTTCATGAGACTGAAACAAAAATATCAGAGGCGGTTACATTACATAACAGACTTGACAAGATGCTACAAATTTCTTTGAGTGATAATAAATGCTATTAAAAGTAAAATACAACCGAATTAATACATAAAATGTAGCAATGGAAAACAAAATCAATGTTCCGGAAGTGTCATAACCCTCCAACCCCCAAACAAACCAACAAAAAAAGATAAAGAAAAACAAATCAAAAGGAGAAAGGGACAAGAACTTAGAGAAAGTGCTAATTTTAAGCATATACCTTTTGCAAAATCAATCATTTTTAGGTGAAGCAAACAACACTTGATGAAAGTTATACCAGATAGCACTAACCTTTTAGAGAGAACTTGATCACAAATAGGACAAGCAGCATCACTGCTGAGAATCTTACTGGCATCGTTCTGACCTATTATCATTGTTAAGGAATCATAGCAATTGTACACCATAACCACGTCCATGAGAAAACTGCATAACCATACATGCCTATATAGGAACACTATTTTTTTATGGATTAAGGTGGTATCTGTGCTAGCTTCCACGAACATCAAATGAACCATCAAGTACCTGCTACTTACCACCAATATAGTAGCAGATAACACTTCCAACCAAAACATTGGCAGATGGGATTTAGTGTCACCTCTGCTGGAATCAAACCTTAATTCCCAAGATTGTAACTCTAGTTCATCGACAGCTAAGACATTCCCTCGGGAGGCTGGAATACACACAAAACAGATATGGAACGCATGCAAAACTAGGATACAGAAGATGTGGCCACAAGTGGTAGTGATGGCCTGTCCTTCCAATTCTCGCCAGCAAGCATTGCATCTCATCTCAACCTTCAGAAATGATTATCAGTTTCATAGCACATTATACAAAGTTCTGTAATCATTAAAAGTCTGAGCATAACATTTCTACTGAGCATAACATTTCTGATCCCATGCGTACTACAGTCTACAGTCGTAGACAGAGGAATAGTCAATGAAAAATGACTAATTATCCCTACGAAAATGTTGACAACATCGCTAAACAAACTTTGCATCTCAAATCCCACAAATAGAAAAACCACTTAACAGACAGTTGCATCTGGCTAATCCAATTTCAAACATGCTTGATGTGAAAGAAGAACTGCCTAGTGGCAGCTAGAATATCCAAAGCTGAAACCTCTAGCTTCGTATAAACTTTTGAAATATCAGGGTTCATACTTGGATAGCCGAAGAAAACTAACTGGAAAACACAAAACATGCTTTGATAACTGTAGAAAAGCAAGGTAACTATCACATGAAATTGCTTGCTGCTTATGTATTGAAAAATAAGTTTTTTTACATGTTGATGAATACTCAACTTTTAATAAATAAAAACATCACGACTATGCATCAACCGAGATAAATGAACAGATGTATAAGCAAATTTAACTAATTAGCTATCAGCATGACATATTTCTAGATCATGTCAATAGGAAAGCAAAATTAGAATAGGTAAAGTTTCAATCCTACAATTTTCAAGCCGCCAAACAGATAATCAGAACATCAAGTGATTGAGCAACAAATCTTCACCTTCAAACGAGCTTAATAACTGGCTTTTCCGCAAAATTTTGATCCGAAACCTTCAAATCAAACAAATCTGCAATCACTGAAGAAATATACACGAAATCAACAAAATATTACAAAAATAAAAAAATAAAACAGGGACAGCGAGATTTATTTTGCATCGTACTCACAGAATTTGAATAATCAGAACAAATTCGGAACTTCGAAGATTAAAAATCGCCAATTTGAAATCTCAACCTGAAAATCACAGAGAAGAAATAAACGAAATCAAACAATTTCAATTCAACACCAAATCGCGAGATTCGAAAACTATTATAGAGCTGTAGAAATTCCACATAACCTCCACGAATTCGAAAATCTCCGGTGAAATATGTAAGGATCCTATGGAATCAAAACCCTAGCACGAAAATTTTCGAATTGAAGCTTCTCTCTAGTTCATCTGCTACTGCTTTATTTGAATTTTTGATTGAAAAATGGCGGGGCAAAATGCCGTTTCTCTAATCTCAGTATTTGTAAGGATCCATGACCGACCCGACCCGTTATGTGCAAAACAAGCAAATCGAATGCGAATTCCCAATTTAACTTTTATTTTTTATTAACCATGTAAAAGAAACTCATTTTATTTTTGAGTTAACTATCAAAAACATATTTAACCTTTAAATTATTTTAATTTTTTGTTTCATATCTGAACTATCACTCAATAGTTAACAAATACACCTCTGACTTATTTTTGATGATATGTGTACACTTTTTCTTTTGCTTAAAAATTTTGTCATGTGGCACTCCAAAAATAATTTCCCTATGACAAGTCTAAATAAATTAATATTAGGTTAAAAGTTAAAAAAAATTAAGGTTAAAATTGTCCGTATAAATTAATTTATTTTAACTGTGATATCTAGTCTACCATCTTCTTCTCCACCTTCTTAGTTGTGGTCTCATATCTGATGTGGCATTCGATATCTCCTATTTGAAGGGGGAGAGTTTAAGGGTTTTAAAAAGTCAATTAAAAATATATATTTTTAAAAAATTAATGTCTTAGCAAATAAAGTTATTAAATATGTCAGGTGGACGAAGATTTTATAGACAAACCCACCTAGAAACATTTCTAGACAAATATTTGGTCGAGTCAAACTCTAGATGTATTTCGCTAACCATTGGGTCATTGAGTGATAGTTCAAGTAAAAAACTCACACGCACAATAATTCAAATATGAAACTCAATAAAATAGAATAGTTAAAGTTGTTTTTTAATCCTTAATTCAACTAAACTTTTCTTTTTTGATTTTCTTATTAATCGTGTGATAAAAGAAGCTCATTTTACTTTTAATGGGAAAAAAATGTTAAAAATGAGTAATTGATATGAATAGCCCCTCACCAACAAAAATAACAAGTAAATATATATTTTTTAAAAATTATAATGTATATTATAGTTTAATAACCTGATTATTAAATTTTCTAATGACATCAATGACCTACCTTCAGAGATTAAAGAATCGGAAATTATATGACTTTTATTTAATATTTTTTTACCTCAAAAGAATCTAATGCTAATTGGATTTGTAGATTTTTGGCTCTTAGCTTTATAAAAAATGCACTTAAATTTTATATAAAATAAAAAGAATACATTATCATATATATATATTACATAGAAGCTTACTAATATAGATTGTTGTTTATAGGAAGCACAGAATGATAATTTGAATAGTTTAACACTAATATGTTTTATCTTAAATGCAGAGTTATTGTAGAGAGTAGAGTGTTAGTTGGTCAAGAATTTACATGTTTAAAAGATTCAAGTAGTATAAATGAGGATGTTGAGACAAATGCATGCTCATATTTGGAGAGATAGAATTAGGAACTCAGATATCCAAGATAAGTTGGAATTGGCTTTCATGATGGACAAGATAAAGGAGATCAGACTGTAATGATTTGGGTATATATAGAGGAGATACACAAATGTTCTAGTGAGGGGGTGTGAAAGGTTGGCTATGATGGGTATGAGGAAAGATAGAGGTTAGCCGAAAAAGTATTAGGGAGAGGTAATTAGATAGAACATGACACACCTTCAATTTATGGAGGACGTGAGCTAGATTGGAACATTTCAATTTTAATACGATCTTCAAAAAATCATATTTTCATATCTTCAAACTTTCATATATCCAAATTTTCAAATCGTCAAACTCTCATATATTCAAAACTTCATATCTTCAAACTTTAGATATTCGTCGAGACTAGAATGAATATTGTCGTCAACGCCAAAGCAACAAATGAAAACTAGCCACTTCTCCAACAAACTGAATTGTTCCTGTTTTTCGACCTATGAAAATAGCCTTAACTTCTCTACGAATGAGAATGTAAATCCTAGTTCTTTGATAGAGAGATCAAGAGAGAGCGCATAGAAAAAGTGTATAGAGAAAGAGAGAGAAATCTAATAAAATACATAGTATTGTTATTGTTATATATTATTATAGATATAATAATTAAAGAGTAGGGTTAAAGCAGTAATTATTTATTAAAAGAGACTCGCCCAAATAATTAATCTAAAATAATAAGAAGACGAAGAAAAAGAAGTTACAAGCTTTAAGAATGCACTATCATATTCTTTAAGAAATCTAAACATGATAGAAACACAGACCTTATTCCTACCTTTATAAGATAGAGAGATTGTTATCCATAAACCCTTGACTCAGAGCTAAATAGTGTTAATTAGCTGCAAATCTTAAAAAAGGAAAAATGAAATTTGCCAACACCTAATATTACAATTTACACCAAAGTGATCAATTGGAAGTGATACCATATAACCGTTACGACCACACAATAGCTATGACTGGTCTTAAATCACAAGTTCAAACATCTTTCTTATCTTCTTAAACTCGATGCAAAATCAAACATCTTTCTTATCTTAAACTCGATGCTCGATCAAACATCACACAAATTGACACGAAAGGAGTATTAATTACTCATAATCGGTGATAAAAAGACACGCCACGTGTTTATATGTACGGTCGCGTAAGAAGACAATTGGGGAGAAGCGCCATGAAAATAGCCAATATTGCATGTCCATTTGAGTTCCAGACTAGTGAATGTAGTTACTCAACATACACATCAGAATATGCAAATTGTAGACTCTCTGCAGGTACAATTATCTTAAGCCAACACAAAGGTAATCTACTGGTCTGGTTCATTAAGATAATTGACCAACCTTAAGAGGGCTTCTTCCTCACATTCAATGCACCAACCATTGTGTTATTATACTTGTTGAAGAGACGAGATGTGAAAATTTTCAAAAACTAAGCAGCATTGGATGCATTATTATGCAAAAATGGAGGAAGATGATGCTCCAAAACAGCCAATAGTTCTCTCCCTTGCTTTACTTCTTCCAGCACTACCCCATCAAGCCTTTTTGCAGCTTCCACAAGCTGGCCCTTAAGTCTTTGTGATAACAAGCAACCCCCTGCCTTGACACATTCCCTATACAGTGGCAGGTATGCTATTGCTATCCTCAATGGCCCCGGAATGTCCCTCAAACACACGGGAGATTCCCCCCATTTCATAATACGCATCAGGTTACAGTAGTGTTCTTTTCCTTGCCTAAGTCCGTCTGAGAAAGCAGCTTCCGACCAATGCTCTCGAAGGAAAGACCTGAGTGCAGGAGCCACAGCCTCGTCATCGGACTTTGCAATGCTGTCCGCGACAGCGTAAGTGGCAATGGGATCGCCGAGGAAGTCTGAACTTAGGAGAAATGCTACTCCATCGAGAGACCCACTACTTCTTTCACCAGCAGCCTTAAGAATCTCAATGCTTAGGGCAGCAAGAACATGCTGAGGAACGTGAGGAAGGAGATATCGAGCAACTTCAACCTGACTACTGGAAGTAGCAGCGGTGAGGGCCAGACATAGTTCCATGTCTCTGCAACCCCTTTTAACAAACCAGTCAACTACCTGCATGGAGCCCCTTTCGGCAGCTCTCATCAAAGGTCCCAAGAATGCCATTGCGTTCCCTTCTTCCACTAAACATTCCATAGTTCCAATTTTACCATAATGGGAAGCAAATCCCAAAGCCAGGTCGACATCAACATCCAAGCTATTCCTTTGAGCAATCTATAAGAGAAAACAATCAAGCAAAGATGAGCATGATAGACAGCTCTATTCTTCAAATATTCCAAGAGAAAAGAAGACATCAACAAAAAACAAGAAATATCAAGGTCAAACACTTGCTCCAAAATTCTAGCCCAGCAATCATACAAAGAAATGGTGAAAAGAAGCATTATGAGTAACAGTGACACCCAGGCTGACCAGAATGAGATACAAACCCAAGTAGACTGCCACAAAACAAGAACAGTGCAGAGATTATACAAGTTTTACCAGCACCATAATGATGGTTCATCTGAACATGGAGCATAAGTAAGCTGAAGTAGTAAAAAATAAAGCAGAATATTCTAAGATAGTACAAAAGGCCATCTTTTTATCGGTTGCTAAAGAAAATAAAACAATATGATACATCTCAATTAATAATCCAAGATAACAACTCAAAACATTTAGAACTTCAATTAAACCTCTCTCATGGATCTCTGTCATGCCAATCACAATCACTTAACTGGACCACCACAGTAACTGAATCAATATTGAAGTTGGCAATATCACCAACTTCTCGCTTGCTAAATTAAATGAACTTTGGCAACAAAAAGCAGTCTCATTTTCCGATTTTTCCCTTTTGGAAAGGAAAAAAACATGTCACTACCCAGTTTATAAATTATAAATTAGTTAAATGTTAAAATTCAACAGGAAAAAACTTCAATTTCCATAAATAATATGTGGGGGTTCGTTATGATATATTAATAACCTGGCTATTTTCTCTTCATTTCGTCTTTCCTACTCTGCTAAACATACT
Organism: Solanum pinnatisectum; assembly: GCA_035578085.1. Taxonomy (NCBI): domain Eukaryota; kingdom Viridiplantae; phylum Streptophyta; class Magnoliopsida; order Solanales; family Solanaceae; genus Solanum; species Solanum pinnatisectum. Next base: position 16,569,010 of record CM069083.1, read on the forward strand.
CTCTAACACACATGACCACTTTGTGGGAAGTGAAGCAGAGAAAGCAGAAAGACGATGTGATTCCTAAATGTTTAGGCTTCTAAAAAGACATTGTTGAATTCATAAAAAAAGAGAGAAGTTGTAATCAATGGCTACAAGGAGGTGGCACCAAACTCAAGGATTTTAAAGACACTACAATAGTCGCAAGGTTAAAACCTAGGATATGGACATCATATTTTAGGGATCCAATCAAACTTGCAGTTGAATTTTGCGTGAACCATGAACATGAGCCTGAGTGCCTGACACTGAATCCTAAATTACTGAAATCATTTTGCAACGGAATGTTGGGCTCCTAAAGTCCAACAAATCCACAAGATGAATGTCAGAGAGGTACACATGCTAAGCTGAACAAGATTAGACAAAGCCCAGAATAAGCACATTTGTCGGATGATGGAAGTAGCATACATTGAGGATAGGATGAGAAAAGGTTGCTTAAGATGGCTTGATCATGTCTTGCGTTGCGTTGCATCGACCTCTAGATGCGGTGGTCCATAGAGAGAAACCATGGTGAGTGAAGGTGTTACAAAGGGAACATGGTAAATCTAAAACCGCATGGCAAGAAATAGCCCTATAAGACCTATACCTCTTCTATGCAAATTGAACACGAAAATTCGCGATGTATGAACCTAAGAAATCGATGGAAAATATCATTCATATTTTCTTGCTTGATAGTCCCCTAATGTCTATTTGCACCATATGCAACAAGTTAAATATAAAAACTTAAATTTTGTCCTACTCAAGCCATGTCCTCATTTCAAGCTTCTGTTCTTAAGCTTGCCGTATCCAACCCAATGTCTAGTGAATATTGTAGTGTATTAGCATGATAGGTTGACAACCAGCACAAAAATAGTCGAACTACGATGAATCTTCTCAATGACTAATTTGTTGGAATATACCAATTTCAAACCTCAATGTTATGGATTAACACTTGTTAGAAAGGCCAAAAGATACCAATCTATGTAGTTTCAATCGGCTTTCTGTCTAACAAATCACTCCAGCATGCTGCACTATATTTGGATGTTTTAACTTACTGCCCTTTCACTAGGAGAAGGAAAACTGGATGCACGTGTCAGTTTTGTGGTGTATATGTATTTTTCTTTACTTCTTTACATTTCTGTTGCTTTTTGTCTAAGTGAAATTGGAGTGGATAGAAATACCAACAGTACTTTCTAAGCCTGACTGGAAGTTAAGGGTGAAAAGAAAAAATGTCAGAACAAAAGAAGTATTACAAGCGAAAAACATAATAAAATAAGAACCATAGAAACACAGTAATCTTGGAGAATAGTAGGAAGTCAAAGTTGACTATACATCGTTCTAAAGGCACAAGTAAAAAAATAAACAGTAAACACGTGTATACCTGCAAGAGAATGCGGACAAGCTCAGTGCTCCCAAAACGAGAGGCTTCAAGAAAGCATTGATTAACATTGTCTGCACCGCCCTCCACCAACATGCCAAGCAATCCTTGGATTGCAGTTGCTGAAATACCTGATGCCCAGCCAGGATCAAATGAACTAGAGAAGAGTGTAAGCGGGAAGCAAGCTGCATCAAATGCTTCTGTGAAGTCCTTTCCTGAAAGGTGGTTCCCAGCTAGATCGAGGAAGGTCTTGAAAGCCGACAACTGTAGTTGTATTTCAACAGCAGGATTGTGCCCAACCCTATCCCTGTTCCCTTGGCAGCGGGAATGGAAACCAATACATTTTAGAGCCCATTCAGTAAACTTCTGGACCTTAGCACCAGCTTCTGCCTTCAAAATTTCATCCCCATTGCACTCTTGAAGTCGTTCATGCAGCCTGCTATTAGTAGTTGTGAAAAATCCAACATTATGTGACACAAGCACCCAGCATAAGGTATACAAATTGACATAAAGCGAGAAAGGGAAAGGAAGGAAGAAAATCAATATGAAAAGTTAAAATTGCAACTCTTAAATCATTACTCGTTGAAATCAACATGAAGATCATAACAACCTCAACAAGTACCTCATCAAAGAAATTATAACAACAGAGAAACAAATTATATCAAGGTTCTTTTATTTACCTTACCAATAAGCAAATGCATGTTATTAAAGCTTACAATGTCTGGAGACGACTGAGTAGAAATTTCAGCATGAAGAATTTGGGAAAATATGAAATTCACAGATTGTTCGAGGCTGAGAATCTAGTTAGATGCTCCTTCAAGTGAATGAATATGACTCCTAGGGTCAGTAAAACATGCCAGAAAGAAACAAGATTTTAAGAAAAGCTTTCTAGACCTATGCCAAGGAAGACATCTAGTGAATTGTATCTGGAAATCCAAAATTCATGGCTTTGGGAGACTTAAATTTACAAACAAGCATGTCACAATGTGCAATATTTGTACAACAGAAATGCATTTTTGAGAGATGTGGAAACATCAACATGGTTGCTTCAAGGTTATGGTGGGAAGTTCCAAGTCTTTCGACATGGTTCGGAATTTATTAGATGATACCAGGCAATGTAAAAGGTTTAGTGTTCAGCTGGAGGTGCAGAAGAAGAAGTCGAGGAAGCAGATCTTGGAGTGTTGCTCCACAAGCACTGATGTGGGGCATTTGAAGAGAACGAAACAGGAGAGCTTTTGAGGGTGTGGAGATGAATTTTGTAATGATGAATTTTGTAATGTTAAGGAGCAGTCTCTTATATCTTTTTTTTGGGTGCAGCTCGTTGTATAGATGACTGGGGACGCTTTTGTAGAAAACCGTCTCTTTTTGTAGGTTTTCTACTTTCTTAGTATATCTCTTGTGACCAGGCTTTGCCCACATTTAATGAAGCTGATTTACTTTATCAACAAAACAAGAAAAGATGCGGAAACATCGAACAACAAATTGACTATCCTTTGTACTTTTTCTACCATCAAAGACTAAATTCAAGTTATGTGAGAAAAATCCTAGTTCAATCACACAAATGATGTATAGGGAACAGGCAAAATCTCTGACCTTTGTGCCATTACAGTCACAGTATCTGTGAGGCTCATGGTTCGACTTTGGCAAGCAGAAACACAAGAGGCAAGAAACGAAGTCCTTAGAGCAGCCCGAGTGAAATCAAAAGCACCATTAGAAATGATCTTCTTAATCAACCCTGTTATCCCATATAACTCCTGTTGTGTACTTAAAAACCATACCGAATCTAAAGCAATGCACAACACATCATTTAAAGTTTGGGGATCTGCCAGTAGAATCAAACTCTCGGCCAGCTCCCAATCATGGCAACTCACGGCACCCTGAAACAATCGCCCTAACTCGATCCTTTCTTGTCTATTAAGCTTCTTCTCAGCACCAGATTTCTCATTTTTCCCAATCTCACCATCTGAACTAGCCATTCTCGCTTTAAGTTTATTAACTCCACAATTACACCCTCCTACTACAGCAGCTGATCTAAAGTCCTTACGTACAAGCGGTGATTCTCTGGAAAAGACCACGTTACCATTACTTCCTTCACCATTCTCTGATGGAAAAACTACACTCTCATTGCTTACACCAAGTGTTCCAGTCTCACAAGATTCCACCTCCATCTCAAAACACTGAGACTCTTCTGCATTAATCTTGATCCCACTTTCCAAGTTTTCACTTCCTGCAGCAAAAGCTATTCCGTCTTCTTCCATTTTTGACCAATCAATCCAACACCCAAAACCAGCAAACAACTAAACAATCAATTCTTTCAAGCAACACCCATAAGCTAAAAAATCCACTCAAAATCATAAAATTTAAGCAAAGTCTCTCCCTTTAGCAGATTTCAAACAATACCCAAAATTGATTTTCCTCCCAAAAATTAAACCAATGAAAGATCCAACTCCATCAAACCAAAAAAAGAGACCTTAACATCCATTTCAACAACAGCACAAGAATCAACATATAACAGCAAATTAATTATACCCAAAGGTGTAGAATCCTAAGTTTATCAGCTCATCATCCTCATCATCTGTGACCCTAAAACCCCCTTTACCATGAACAATCAATATCCAACAAACAACAAATCCACCTCCAAACCTACAAGAACAACAGATTTACATCAGCTACAAAAAGGGTCTCAAGAAAAGCAAAAATCAACCAAAAAAATCAATTTTTTAAAAACATTTCAATTTATATACAGATTTCTAAAAGAAAAATAGAAATAAAAACAGCAGATTACCCAGAAAAAGGGAGTTGGTGAAAAAAAGGCAAAGGGGAAAATCGGTATGCAAATAATGGAGAAAAGAATTAAAGAAAAGAGAGGAAAACCTGATAATGATTAGTGGGAGAGAAAGTGAGAAAACCCTTTGCCCCTTCTTGTTCTTGGATGGTTACCAGTATTTTGCCTTTTTATCAATTTTTCTCCTGCTAGTTTTTATTTTGTTTATATTAGATTTACTTTATTTTTATTTTTTTTACTTCATCGAATCTTACTAACTTTATAATAATACCCCACAGAATAAGATAAAACATATGGAATCAATTTATTTTACAATTAAAAAAATAACATCAGTTTATTAATATGACATTAGATAGGAGGATATAGAGATCTTGAATTATAATAAAAAGATTGAATGGTAGGTTATGGAGTGTTTGTCTTGATTCCCGATCGATTTTGGCTGGGTGGTGTTTGACATAGCATTAACTTTATTTTTCTAGTGATTTGCGTTTGATTGTTTCATCTATGGCTTAAAGTGTTTCGGTTATTGACCATTTTTATTGTTGTTCCTGTTTTTGTATTAATTTTTTTCTTTTTTATAGTAATTTTGATTTGTTGTACTCGAGTTGAATGGTGATTCGAAAATAATTTCTCTAGTTCCACAAAATAGTGATAAGATTCGTATATCTTTTTGAGACTGCACTTATAAATTCTATTGAATATGTTATTATTGTTGGTATGATATAAATAAATGCTAATATAAAATTATTTATATTGCATAATAAATAAATAATCTTTCTGTTTTCTTTTTTTAGTTCAGGCCTCTTTCATTTAGTTAAGAATATAATCTTTTCATCTCATTTAGGTTCAACAAATCTTTAATTCATTTCCAAAAATAATAATAATAATATTCTTTTATATACAAAAGGGAAGAAATGTCATTTTAACTTTTCACAAGAATAATTTAATGGAGGACAGCAGGAATATTTTCCTTGAATATGTATTTAAGAAAACTTTTTAATTATTTATTTATAAAATAATTTGAGATGTCATAATTTTTTGTAATAATATGCTTGAAGATTGTGATGAAAAAGAAAAAGAGAAAACTACAAAAAAAAAAAAATTGGACAGACGAGTGGAATGAGTCATGAAAGTGAGAGTTCTCCTTACTAATAACACACACCACAAAAGGTTGCCCCCTCCATGGGTCCCATTCTCACTCCCCCACCTCTCACTACAATCATTACTCAAACCCCTACCCCCTTGTCATCCCCTCCCCCACACACAATATTTTTCATCTTCCGTCTCAATTTATGTGAAGAATGTTGATTAGATTTTATAATTTTTATTAATTTATTTTTAATTCTCTATGTTTTTTATAAGAAATTATCATGTAAGAGATCTATAAAATATAATTTTCTTTATTTATTTTATATGTAATCATAACAAATCATTTTTATACTAAATACAAATTTTAACGAGAAAAATAAAATTTGTGAAATCTGTGGCCTATATCAAGTGTACACTTTCCCATCTCAGATAAATAGTCACTTTAGCTCCAAACAATTATTCTAAATTCATTTCACTGGAAATTTAAGATTAAAATTGGTAATTATTTTCAAGTATATCATTAATATTAGATAGGAATTAAGAATTTTTTTTTAAAAAAATTACCTTAATAATATGGGTTATGGTGCAGTAGTGTGATTGTTTCACCTTAATTAGAGATCTTGAGTTTGAGCATTGGATATGGAGAAAATCTTGTTAGGAGCACCACCCCTCGAATGGACCCTGCAGTGCGGCGATTCCAATTTAATCGGGACTCCAATGTGGACTCCAAACACCAGGTGAGAAACTAAAAAATATATATCTTTAATAAAATATAAAAAATATACTTGTTTATGTCCTTTTTTATACATAAATATGGAAGAAGTTGAAGTGATTGTTAAAATAAGATGCAACAAAAACAACAATATATCCGGTCAAATTTCACAAGTGAGGAAAGAAGGGTAGAATGTACACAAACCATACCATTATTTCGTGGAGGTAGAGAGATTATTTTCGAAAGATCTTTGACTCAAATGCAACAATTTCATATACAAAGAAAATATAACACGTCACACGGAAAGAGCAACAACAACAAAAAAAATAATGAAATAATTGAAACACAATAAACAACATACTCGGATAGATTAATGAAAGCAATTGCAAATAATGATGGATATCAAAATCAAAAACTATTATTATAACTAATATAATGACAAACACCAATCATCATAAGTAAGACAACACTACACTACCTACTAATCTTCGATCGTAATACGTGTCTTCCGTACCTCTCTATGTAAGACCATATCCTCGATAATCTGTAACAACGTCATATTCTGTCTTATCACCTCTCTCAATAATATAAATTTAAGATGAAAGAAAGTAATATATATTCAAATGGCTATAAATTATATTATTCAAAATAACATAGAATATTTAAAATTAAGTTATTTTTAGATATAAAATATACTATTTTTAAAAAAAAAACTAAAGAGAAAAAACTATTAGCTACTAAGGACAAGTAAAAAAGAGACCATCATAAAGATATTCTCTCAAAATTGAAACTCCTACATTTTTATGTATTCTTTTAGAAGAAGAAAAAAAAGAATTAGGTTTAGCTACCTTTGTCGAAGGAGACGTATTTACAAGATAAAATATAAATTTTAATACAATACATAAGGAAAACACGATGTAATGTTATTTACAATAATTTATCTCTTACTTTGTTGAGTTTTCGCTCAATTTGTTGTTGTATTTAATAATAATCCATACTGACTTGAAAATATATATTAGACAATATGAATTTTATTAAAATAAAGATAACTATTAAAGAAATTTTTATTTTTTTAAGTGGAAAACGATTCTAAGATGATTTATACATATAAAGAGAAAGAACATAAATATTTTAATGAGAAAATGCAAGAAATTAATGAAGATGGATTTGAGAAGAGTTGAGGTAGACCGAGAAAAAATTGAAAAGGGAATTATAGTGAATTTCAAGCAATTTAAGCTTTTTAGTGATAAGAGTCAAAAAATTTATTAAGGATATCCAAGAATAATGGTGTGTAGCTGTCGAAATAAAAAAATAATATTGTATTATTTGGGGTTCAAACCCAAAGCTCCTCCATTCAAATGGATACTCATTACCACTACACCAAAGTCATAACTAATAACTTTTATCAACAATGTCCAACATTAAATATATATCATTTAAATGTAGAATTTGACATATATATACAATAACGACAACAACAACATATTCAATACAATTCAACAAAGTGAGATATGAAAAGATATAGTATACACAAATTTTATTTCTACCTTCAAAATAGAAAGATTATTTTTATAGATCCTCGACCTGGAAAAGATATATCATCCAAAACCGTCTAAAAAGGTAACAAAGGTATGAAAAACAATAGTTTAAAAAATAACATATAATAATATAAAAATAACTATAACAAAATAATAAAATAATCAAAGCATAAATAACAACAAATAAAAAAAAATCGACACACAAAAAAACTAGCCAAGCAATTCTATTTACTACTCCCTCTGTCCCTAATTACTTGTCCACATTTCTTTTTTTAGTTGTCCCTAATTAGTTGTCCATTTTGACAAATCAAGAAAGGACATTTTTTTACCTATTATACCCTCAATTAATTACTTTGAAAATGGTAGAACTTCTTGAATATCTTAAGTTTTTAATTCATCCACTTCATAATTAATAGGGGTAAAATGATAAATTCACTATGACAATTATTATTTTCTTAATAGATATGTCAATTTAAAAGTAGACAAGTAATTAGGGATAAAAGGAGTAGTTAATTTAGTGTGAGAGTAATTATGGTTGTAAAAGTGCATCTAACCAACACAATGGGACAAAACATATTACTAGTATTTTTTTTATTGTAATGGGGGTTATTCTTGGAATTCTACATAAATAAAAAGAGAGAAAATAATTTCTTTTTTTATTTTGATTTTACTATTATTGTAATCACCTCCATTTTGAGTGGGTCCCACAGCATCTATAATCATTTTGTAGAAAAATTAATAATTGTATTAAAGTATGATATTCCTAGGGATTAGTAGCTTAGATCAATGGAACTTGCACAATTTTTTTAATGGAGTAGTAGTATTTTTCAAGTTTATATTCTTAAAATATTATTATAATGAGCTAGGGGTATGTACATTGACTACACTTGTTGCTTCACTAGAACTTAACACACAACTCATAATTTAATAACAATTTTTTTCTCTAGGGAGAGTGGATGTCATGAAGACTTCCCATCACTATTTTATTCTTTTATGTTCAAAAGTCGATTTTGTCCTCTTGTCGTTTTTGAAAAGGCCATGATTTTGGTGACACAAGCAAGGGCTTTCTAGTGATAAAACAATCATATAATATTGGATCATTTTTTAATACAAAACAACGACATATTTTACGTAATTTTATAAGTAATATTTGGAAAGAATAATTTATATAAATCTTATTTTTATTTTATAAAGGGTAAGAGATTATTTTCGAAAAACGTCAAATAACATACGTATATTAAAATAATTTGAAAGAAAGAAAATACAAAAATAAGTTGGATCATTTTAATTAATATGGGCCCAAATCCTATGAGCATTCTATGGGCTTATCTGCATAAACCATTCTTGTAGGCTTATATGGAAAGTGGATAGATACTCATTTCTCGTATTATCATTTAGCTGGGGAAAATTTGATGAGGAACTTATAAAAATAACTATAGTTTAGAGGTTAATAAATTTCGGAAGTAATAATCAAGATAATTACTATTTGTAACTAATTTTTAATTGATTATTCAACTGTATCTAATTGTATTGATCATGTTTGGTTGTTGTATTCTAGTATACATAAGCGATTTTTAAGTATTTACTTCAAATATTTAATGTGGTGCATTAATTGTGCAGTAGTATCTTTTTCAAAAAGAAATTTAGCATAATATTTCAATCTTCCATAATCAATGAAACTATGAAATCTCATAATACATTTTCCACGAAAGGCAAAGGAATTGCACCAAATATCTTTTCTTCTTCATTAATTTTGTTGAATCACTAATTATTACTTGTACGACATTGATACAATAATTTTTTGTTGTTGTTGAATATATTGACACGATATTGATATGAATGCATTCTGGTGATGAATACGCTATAGAAATACTCAAATACATTGATACAAATATATAATAGTGAATAAAAATATACTTAAACAGATTGATACAAATATATAATAATGAAAAAATACACTCAAATACATGATACAAATATAAAAACAAGGAACTAATAGACGTGAATACATTGATACAAAATTTATAAAAATTGCAATATACACAATACATTGATAAAATTTGAATAATAAGGCATAGAGACACTTTGATATATTATACAAATGTGTAATCAATAGAGATACAAACAAATATATTTGTTACAATAACAGTGAAACAAATACACTCAAATACAAAAATTCCTCAAATTCGAGATATGAACTCCTCATAATATATCTGATCTTTCAAAACACCACCCATTAATTTTAGTAACAATTTCATGAATCCGTAATTTAAACTTCAAAGCTTTCTCTCATGACTGACAATGAAGTTTCGTAAATCATCTCGAGCCAATGATGACAACGCTTTATCATAGAAAGGGAGAGAAAGCGCAATGTCATTAAGTTTGAATTTGAAAATTAGAATTCATAAGAATTGTCAATGGAAGAAAAGAAGTAGAAAAATAATTATCCATGAAAAAGGGAAGAATGTTTTAATTTGAGGTTATACACTAACTAGTGAAATTGTCAGTGCTTCGCGTGACTAATTTTTTTTATTGGACAATAATATATAATATTTATATTCATGTTAGTATCAGATATATAGACAATATTGATATTCTCTTCATTTGCGATATGATACACTTTTTCATCTTTTTTAAATATATAAAATTGATTTTTTCTTACATCTTTTAAGTGCAAACTATTCATATATATATATAGTAGAATAAAATATATGCCGTGGTGAAATAAATGAAATAAGAGATCATATTTTGAAATAACAATATGTTGTATTACATATTTCTTACGATCCTCTATACAAATTTTGATTTCGTGAAAAAAAAATTTTGAAATTCGTCATTGTGTCTTTATTATTAAATTTATTTATTATTATTTTAAATATTAATTAAATATTTATAAAAATTATGAAAAAGAAACATGAAAAAGTTATAACAATATTTAAGAGTAGAAGTTACAAGTAAAATGAAGAGACACGAGTTATGAATTTTATTAGACACTAATTGCATTAATTATCATGTATTCATTTTATTTGTAAAAATAAATAAATATGAAAATAAGGGATAGAAATACAATAATAATAAAAAAAATTGGTGACTGCATAAAAAATTAGAAATACATTTCAAACAAAGAGAATAGTGACGAAAATAGATTGTTACATAAAAAAAAAAGACATCACAGAATTAATATTTTATTTTTAATTATTTTCTTGCAAGCATAATAAAAATGAAGCTCATGATCGTCATAAATTTTTTTTGAAATGAGATAGTTATATTAATTGTGCTTCATAACAAAAAGAAAAAAAAAAAAAGTAAAGAACCAAATGAGTAGCATTGCCAATACATGTGGTCAAGTTACTTATACAAACTAAAGATTAAAAAATTATAGCAAAAGTAGCTACCTTACCAATACAAGTCAAAGTAAAAAAAAAGATCTAGAAAAAATAATCCCTAATTATGCTTCAAAAAAAGTTTTTCTTCTATCATCTTCCATTGCAAGTAGATCATGTGCTCCATATGTCAAACTCTTCATCACATGCTACCAATTGAATAAAAAAACATAATTAAGAATAAATAAAATATTATATCAATTGAAAGTGATTATATCAAGAGAAAGAAATAAATCTAAACTATATGTAATATATTAGTAAATTATTTTTTAATTGTACTAACAATAAATAATAATCATCTCTAAAAATCTAACAAATATTGTAATCAAACTATATTATATTCCGCAAATTGACTACTAAAGAGAACGATCGCATACTACCAACACATTGTTCATTATTACAAAGTTTCTTTTTAATCATACTTGATTGGAGAATGATAATATATACATAAATAAAATATTAAGAAAGCATGTCCAAATACATAAAAATAAAAAGAGACTTGAGAATGAAATATTTCTTACCTTCCATGTGCTTCTTTTTTCGTTACATGTTAGTTAATTCACAAACTAATATGATGAAGAAGAGAAAATATATTCATGAATGTAAATTTTCATGAAATTAAATATGAATTTATATAGGTAAAATATAGAAAATGAAAAGAAAGACTTGAGAATGAAATACTTCTCACTTCATGTACTTCTTTTTTTGACATGACATCTTGAAATAAAAATTAATAAAACATTGGATATTCAACCTCTAGTAACTGGTACGTGTATTGTATTCTCTATGGAGGATTCCACTTGTGGATAAAGTCATATTTACGGGGATAAGTGGTGCACACATTTCAAACTCTTTGAAACTACACCACAAATTTGTTTTGTAATGTAAAAATACATCACATAATAAAGATATTATTACAAATTGCAGTGTAAATGTGGGATGCAACACAAAAAGATTGTGACACACATAACGGAGGACAAGTTAATGAAGCAGGGTCAAAGAGAAGGACTAATAAATTTCTGGCTAGCAAGTATATGAAGAAGTGATCATATGAAATTTTAGGCAAATTTCACATTCAAAAGAGAAATAAAGTGAAATGTTATATATGATAGAACACACATGGTATACACATTTTGAGCATTAATAATGCTATAGCCCAAGAAATAAATATGAGATTTATTGTGTCCAAACAAACAATATATGTCAATTTTTTTTGTTTATGACAATTATGATATTTTAATTGGACTTTAGAGTACAATTGTGGGATTAAAGTCATCGATAATGTCGACTATAACGAACTGACCTAGTGTTATGAGTAAGTCCACAGGGAAAGAATTTGGTTCAGAAAGTTGTCTAGATAGTAACTTAAAAATTCTTGGCTTGACTAAGTCCGCCTCATATGAAATTTGAGCTAGGTGAGGCCTAGGGCCATCCGGAAAAGGGTGGGATCTTTTGTGAAGGTTTGACTGATGTATACTTGTAGTCAAGACATTAAGGAATTCATAAGGCCTTTTAGAATCGAAATTGGGTAAGTAAAACTCCTAAAATTGAACTTGGTGTGAAGAGTATGAGTCTAAACGTCAAGAAAAGTTGTGTTGTAAAAAGAACCTTTTTTCAAAGTTTGGGTTGCTGAACTTTCGCCAACCTCGCTATAGCGGAAAGCACTATAGCGGAGTGTGTAGACCTCTATAGCGAGAGAATCGGGATTTTATGTAGAAACTGCCTAAAACCCTATTTTATGCAAATTGAGTTCTTGAAACAAAGGGGCGATTTTGGATAGTCTACACCAGTTTTCCCACAAAATTCACTAGTAAAAGTAAGAATTTGACTCCCCAATATGTAAACTATTCATTAAGCCTTAGAAACTAGGTTGTTACATTGGAGGGAAAGTTTTAGCATGATTTCATGGTGGAAAAGAGCCCTAAGTTGGGGAAGAAGATAATTTTTTGGCTGGGGTTTAGATTCGTTCATGATTCGGATAAATTAATAAGCCATTAGTGATTGATTTTTATTTGTATTTCTTATTTTAGACCAAGAGCAAGCCAAGACACTTCGCAAGAGGAAAGGTCGGGCTATTTAGAGTTCCCAAGAGGCTTTTTCGAGGTAGGTGATGGTTTTATGTTTCCGATTATGTTTGTATGCATGTCTACTAATTTGTAGTATCATTTGTGCAATGCATGATAGGGAAGCATATGAAATGAACTTGTGATTGTAACTTATGGGTTTGAGTGGTCTTGTCCATTGTGCTATGTGATTATACATTCTTGTGGTGCTATGTGATTATGCTTTCTTGATGTGCTTGTTGGTTAGCTTAGGAACCATGCTCGTACATGATATTGTTGGTTGGCTCGGATACCATGCGTAATATGATTATATATGGTTGATTCGGATACCACGTTTGGTTTGAATTTTGTGAGAGGATTAGGGATGTGTTTGAGGCTCCATGAGAGGATCGATATTTGCATTATGATCATGTGAAACATGTTTTATGCATTGGTTGGTTCATGTATTGTTGTTTCATGTCATGTGAGTTGTGACTGGTAGTCTATGTTTAGTTGGTAAGTATTGATATATTATGTATTGCTCTATGTTACTACTTGGTAGTAAACTGCATATATGTGTATATTGGACTTGCCGCGTTATCCTATCAGTACACGATGATTTGTGTACTGATACAACACTTGTTTCTTTTCTGTTTAAGTACAACGATCTTCCAGCGACTGATCCAAGACCTCAGTTAAAAGACACCTGATTATGAGTCCAACAATGAGCTTTGTCTTTCAGGCTTCCATTGATTCTTCTACACTTTCTTTTTTATTTGTTCGAACATAGATTACCAACTTTAGTTTATGTTTAGTTTTGAGATTGCATCCCAGTTTGACTGTTTAGAGTTTTGGTATGGTGGTTTTCAGATATTAGAAATTTATTTTCTGTATTTAGATATTTCATCTATTGGGTTGAGTTTATGGGGACTCAATTTTCTAGCCAATGAAACTATTCTCCTTATTTATGATGAACTTGAGTCATTTTGATATTGTTGGGTTTGTTCGGGTTAGTTCTTGTTTTTTCCACTAGGTTTGTTTAGTGTGGGTGTCACTCACAATGATCTGGATTATGACAAACATGGTATCAAAGCCTTAGGTTCATTGATCTTGTCATAACAAAATGAGTCTAGTAGAGTCATGTGGAATGGTATAGAGACGTCTGTACTTTTCTCCAAGAGGCTAATGACTTTAGAAAATTCTCTTTCTTTCTTCCTTCATGACATAACTTGATTCCATATAGTATCTGGCGATCCAAATTGGTATCTAACCTCTTTCACTCTTCTGTCTACAGATGATTTATACTAGACACAACGGGGTGAGGGTGGTAGCTCCAGCATTATAGCTAGTGACTGAGCCCACAGCTAGAGGGCATGATAGAGGTAGAGGAAAAGGTAGGGGAAGAGGAAAAGGCAGAGGAAGAGCAACACTCACCAAAGGTGGAGCTCAGAATGTGGAGGCACCAAGAGAAGCAACCCCACCCCAGTACCGGATTGAGGAAGAGGTTGAAATCGATATCGATGATGAGGTCGAGCCTGAAGTGAGGATGGAAACTGGATAACATGTCTTCTCTTTATGAATATGGGGACTTTTCAGCAGGTACTCGCTTTTTTGAATGGGTTGGTAGGTAGTTGAGCCACTCCCATTACTCAGACTACTCAGGTTATGATTATTTAGATTGTTGCTGCCACCATTCCTAAGGTGGATAGGGATGAGAGAGCTAGCGCTCTGTTCCATCCATTTCTCGGTCCTGTGATGACTGGTACAATTCATTGTATATTAACTAACTTCTTGAAGTGTAAGCCCATTGCTTCATGGTTCCGAAAGGGAGGATGCATATAAGTTCATCTTAGATTGCTACGAGAGACTTCACAAGTTGCGCATTATGCAACAATATGGGATTGAGTTTTTGACTTTTTATCTTCAGGGTGAGGCAAAGCAGTGGTGGAGAGCTTATATGGAATATCATTTGTCAATCTTGCCTTCATTGACTTAAGCACAATTTCATGCCTTATTTTTGGAGAAGTATGTGCCTCACACCTTAAGGGACAAGAATAAGGATGAGTTTATAGCTCTTGAAGCAGGGTATCATGATTATGGTTGTAATGAGGCTATGTTCCATACCTTGTCTTGATATGCTACACAGTTGGTGATTATGAAGCGGAAAGGATTCGATTGTTCATCGAATGTTTGAATTCTGAATTACAGGTTTTTTTGTGTATATCAACTCGATGAGAAAGGTTTTCAATGAGGTGAAAAACTTTGTGAAGAAGGTAGAGTGAGTTCGATAGGCGGGGCAGGTCAAAACATTGACGAAGAAACCCATAAATGGGGATATTTTAAGTGGTTCGAATTCTATAGGTTTAGGCCAGCAAGTATTCTCGCCTCATCCTAATCAATCATTTATGTCTGCTACTACTAGCGTCATAGGCCTTCTTATGCATTATCCAATAAGCCTTTACTTTAATCCATAGAAGTTAGCCAAACTATATATCCGCGAGATTGTTCGATTGGATGGAGTTTCGATTTCCATCATATCATAAAGAGGTACGTAGTTTATTTACTAGTAACTTTTGGAGGACCTTGTAGGCTGAGTTAGGTACTAGATTGGATCTTAGTATCGTATTTCACCCTTAGACTGATGCGCAGTCTGAGCGAATAATTCAAGTGCTAGAGGATATGCTTCGTGCATCCGTGATAGATTTTGATGGTCATTGGGATCAATTATTATCCTTGGCAAAATTTTCGTACAACAATAATTATCATTCGAGTATAGATATGGCCCAGTTTGAGGCATTGTATGGGAGGAGGTGTAGGACTCCCATTATTTGGTTTGATGCATTTGAGGTGAGACCTTGGGGTACTAATCTTTTGAGGAAATCGTTAGAGAAGGTGAAATTCATTCAGGAGAAGCTTCTAGCTGCTTAGAGCAGGCAAAATAAGTATGCAGACCGGAAGGTCAGGGACTTGGAGTTTATGGAGGTAGAACAAGTGTTGCTGAAGGTTTCACCCATGAAGGGTGTGACGAGATTTGGTAAGCGAGGTAAGCTTAGTCGAAGGTATATTGGTCCGTTTGAAGTTCTTAAGAGTGTGGGAGAGATAACCTATGAATTGTCTTTGCCTCCAGGGTTGTCCGGAGTACACCCGATATTTCATATGTGTATGCGAAGAAATATCATGGTGATGGGAACTACATTATTTGTTGGGATTCGGTCTTGCTTAGTGAGAATTTGTAGCTATTCTAGATAGGGAGGTCCGCAAGTTGAAGTCAAATGAGATTGCTTTTGTGATGGTCCAATGGAAAAATAGTCCAGTTGAGAAGTCCACTTGGGAGACCGAGGATGATACGCACATAAGATATCCACATCTTTTTGTCAAGTCAGGTATCCTTTCTTACCTTTGATTTCTTTTGACCGTTCGAGGACGAACGATGAGTAAATTGGTATCTGATTTAACGACCCGTTAGGTCATTTGAACACTAGACCTATTTCTTTCATAAAAGAACCTTCCCATAAATTTTAAATAGGAATTTTGAACTATTCGTGTAACTAAGGTCTTTTAATTGATGTATAATTCAAAATAATTTTTTAGTTGATAATAATGAGTCATGTCTAAAATTATTTAATATCCTATATCACTTGACCTATATATATTAAAATAAATTAGTGAAATTTATCACTTTTAATACATAATTAGTTTAGAAAAAAAAAGGTTGAAACTTATCTTCGCGGACGACTACAAGAGGATTACACCACATATCAAGGAACTACGCCTCCTCTAAAGTGAATTATAGGTAGAACGTATATTAATTGTATGTTTGTATTAAGTAGATTAGCTTAATGTTGGATATGTCTGAATCACTCGAAAGTATTTAATTTTCGTGTAAATTGGTAGGGGCAAGGTGATTTCCATTGCTTACTTGTTGATAAGGTTTAGTTCCTCCCTATTTACTAATGATTGAAAGATAATAATGGTGGGTTGTAAAGTGATTGAAGTTGGAAAGAGGCACATTGTTAGTTACATGGTGCAAATTAATTATAGATAGTGTTGCAATTGGTTTTCACAGCGAGTAACTAATTTCAAAAAATAATGAGTTCGATCTTTTAAACTATTTTAATTATCACATTATGATTCAAGTATTGATATATTAACATTTTTCTGAAATTAGATTATGAGTGTGCGCAAGTACCTTTTACATAAAAATACATGCAAATACTTATTACATAAAAGTTTTTACTCATACAAATGGATGGATCCTTGCTTTGATGAACTCCCTCAGCCATCTATTGATACCCAGATACCTCTAAAACCCCCAGATTCCTCAAGTAAAGTAGCTTCTACTACAGAAAGCTTTAAGTCTAAATTGTTAGCTAATGAATATATGGCTGATTTAAACATGGATGAGTGTGCTTCACCTTCCGAAGAACTGGTTCTCACAGATCATAATGATCTCTAGGAGATAGCCAATGGTGTTAGAACTATCATACTTTCGAGGGAGGAACACAAACGACAACACGCACCTTGGAAATACTCCCTTATTACTAAACTCCTTAGGCGGCACATCTCTCATCAATACCACAGACAAAAAATACAATCACTAAGGAAGCCATCAGAAAACTTCCCGCTAATCGATCTGGGACTGGACTACTATATTGTCAAATTTCAAAAGGAAGAAAACATGAATCAAGCTATCAAATGAGGCTCATGGTTTATTCATGGCCACTACCTTTCCCTCCAACGATTGGAGTCGAACTTTGCACCCAAGAAATCCATCCTCACATACTCAGTTGTATGGATGCGTCTCCCCCAATTACCGACTGAATTCTACGATAGCCTATTACATAAAAGAATTGTAAATTCCATCAGCAAACTCCTGAAAATTGATGTGTGCACCAGTTCCACACTACGAGGTAGATATGTCCGGCTATGTATCTAAGTTCCCTTAGAGAAACCAGTGATAAGTTGTATACAAATTGGACAACACAAACAACCAATCGTTCATGAAGGCGATGGATTTTTATGTACTACATGTTGAAAGGTAGGCCATACACAAAATTCCTTCCTATACCACTCGACCACTACACAACCAAAATCCACATCACTAAGTTTGCAGAATGTATCTAGTAAAACCACATAGCAAACAGAATGGAAAACAGTCAAGTTCCCAAGTAGGAAGTCTCATAAACCAGGGAGAAAGAATACAATAGACAAATTTGGCCAATCTACCCCAAGTTCATCAGGTATAAATGTAAAGTTTTTTGCAGCGGATCTAGGTAAGTCTCTTAACTCTCATCAACTGTTAAATAAACCTAAATATTGAATTACTACTTATCTATCATCTCACCCTCCTGTGCAAGGGGCATTAGTCGAGGCATCATTACATAATTCTCAAGGAAAACTCCTGGAAAAATTATTATCTCCATTAATGTCCTATCTCCACAATGCTCTAATAAATTTAATCTTCTAGACGCTCTAAATGATAACAACATCTCTGCTTCCTCGAACGTCTCTGACATGCTTTCTGAAACCTTACACCCCATTCATGGCATTAACGAGAACCCTTGTCCTCCCCTGCAAACTCCTCTTCAATTGTCTGACACTCACCACGTGTCATCCCCCCTTAGAAACGTCAACAAACTCTCCTCTCCCTTTGGGCCCATAATTTTTTCAAACAACCAAAAAATCTCTAAGACAAAATTGGAAACTCTACCTACTTCCCCAAGTAATTTCCAACCTTTACACTTGGCGAACTCTGATGGACAAGTGGCCATGGAAACTTGCCCAGCAAAATATTCTCCTAAACCTTATTTGCAAGAAACAACCAATCACCTCCCTCAAGTATCATCCTATAAATATATGCAATCATTAATACTCCAATCAGACTCCTCCTCCTCTACGTATATTACTTCCTTTTTTAACAATGTTCAGACCATCAATTCCCATTTAGCTGAAAATTCATCTTGGTTCTCTAGCTCGTCCTCCTCCTCTCAGGCCCACAATGAACTTGAACATGAAAATGAACAACCCCCTCCCCCTCCCCTCAAAACTCCACAACATCCTCTATTATTTGCGACTCAACCATTCCATCCCTTTCACCTCCATCAGTCATGGGCCGAGATGATCCTGCAAGGCCATGCAACCATCTTCTCCATGGAAATCAACGGATTGGAGACTCTAGTTATTCTACAGAACCAAAATTTCCTTGCTCAACTAATCTTAGAAGGAATGAAAATAGCAATGGAATTTTTTGTAAACAAAATGTGGGTGGCAAATATTTTGGATCCCCTAGCACCACCGGTCACTCCATCCTTTATCGTAACGATACAGACATTGTGGAACCTTCGACACCACTTTAGTTCTTTCCCCAACATGACCAATCTTGATCAAACCCCATTTTTTACCCCTCTAGAGCTAATCCACAGCAACCCCATACTATTTCCTTGCAATAAATTCCTACACCCTAGCACCCTCCACTGGTGATCCCAACCCTAGGAACAATGAACCCTCAAAGGCCCCAAGACCAAGGAGAGGTAAAGGCTCCTCCAATGAGAAGGAACACCTCGTTCATAGAAATTTTGAACTTAAAAAATGTGGCCCTTATGATCTTCCCCGAAGGAGAGGACAAAAAATACATTCACATTTGTCTCCAGGCACTGGTGAAATTCTCCTTCGACCTCCGGCGAGCAATAAACATGGCTTTGGCCAAATACGAGGTAGTATTAAAACCAACTATGAACCCTAATCTGACCCCCATGACGGGTAGCCCTGAGATACCTTCACTCTTCTACTCTCCCATGAATCAGCCCACTAGCATATCGTGTGGAATACTCATAGTGTTAACAATGATAACTTTAAAAGAATTTTTAAAGACCTTATCCAAAACTATAATCCTTGCATGGTTGCCTTCCTTGAAACCAAAATAGAGAATCACCAGGGCGTGCTTAATGAATTTGGCTTTGATGATTTTTGAGAATGTTGCACACCGAAGCTACCCCTAGGACGCGGACACGGGACCTAGGATCACGAGTGACCCCAAGCTAACCTTGGTGGCATATCATAAGCATACTAAATAAATTGAACTAAGAAAACACTGTACGGAAGCTAAATCATGAGATAAACTGAAATGATGGGGGATACCCATAAGCTAACTGAATATATAAAAACTTTGAGTTTAACAACAACTGAAAGGTCAAACTCAAATACTAAAGTTGAATCTAACTATGTCTGAAGTAAGCCTTTAACTGACTAGAAGTGTTGGGACATGCCCTAACTAAATCTAGCAAAACTGAAACTAAAGACTGAATAGAAAAAGAACATGTATGTTGTCCTCGGAGAATGAGGACTCCCCACTGATGCTGCTGAGATGAAGATCGGGAACTGATCTATGCATGATCTGGAAGCGAGGACCTGAACCTATATCACGAGAAGATGTAGCGCAGAGTATGCATCTATACTTGAAAGGTATTGAGCATGCAAGATAGAATAAAGCTGAATAAAATACATAACTAAACAAAGCATATAACTAAGCAATGTCATGAGATAAGCACGATACTATATTAAAGGTACTGAATATGAACTAACTAAATGCAATGACCAAGTTTATAACATGCTGAGATTGAAATCTGACTGTAACTGATAACATGGTCAGTGAAATAGAATCTGACTGTGGGAGCTACTAATGACCGACATAAAACCACATGAGCTAAATGTGGAGTTCGGTGCATACACCCCATCGAGAGGACCCAATATACCCTGTCAAAGGTATAGACGCATGATTGGCGTGATCACTAAAATGTAATGCCCAAAGAGGGGACTTATAATCCTACGGGGGCACGTAGTTCTGGGATTATTCGGGTACACTGAACCCTAGTCCACTTGGTCTAAGCCTGCTCTCATTAGAATGTATATAAGCAATATCATAACTGAAATGTTGAAGTACTGGATAGCGCAATTACTGACATGCAAACTTTGAGAATGCAACAATTATAACTGATAATGTGATATTTGTAAACTGAATCATGTATATCTGAAATAACTGACCTAGCATATGTAATTCATGAACTAAAAGAACTACATAGCTAGGGTTCTGATTATCATACAAGGAACTAAGCAACAATATGATAATCTGATTTGGATCATTCTAACAGCTAAAACCCAATAATTTCTAACATTCAAGAAACCCTAAGTCTAGAAAATATTAAGGGAATCAAGAATCTGACTGAATTCTAGGGACCTAATGGGTGAAAGGAACCCACTAGTGAAATCCCACATACCTGGTGACGAATTCCATGGACAAATATTTTGATTTTGGGGCTGGAATGATGAAAACTCGTTTTGTTCTTGAACTAGGGTTGCTCCACTTTCTCCTCTATTTTGCTCTATGTTTCGCTTGATTTTGGTGAATAATTGATTAGGTTAGGTTCTAATTAGTTTACTAGGCTAAAACTGACCAAAACCACATAGTTTAAGGGTTAAACGACGTAGTTTACGGGTCCAACACATAGGGAAAAGACCAAACGACCCCTAACTTAAAAATTGTCGGGGTCACCAACGGACCAGACCGATAGTACATCCCGGTGACCGTCGACAGGGTTCTGAGACTGACATCCGAGGGGTCTAATCCACAGACCAGGGCCACAGTCCTTGGGTCCGGCCGTGGGTCGACCCTTAGACGGTTTTCTGGACCTTTTCTGGGAGGGGGTTGCAGGTGGTGAACCACGGAGCACTAGGACGGATCATGGGTTGCCCTAAGGTCCGTGGGTGGTGCCCGTCAGTGCCACCTGTAACTTCTGAAAATATGCATTTTGGTAGTTCTAGCATATGGAGTGTTACATTATCTCCCCCTTGGGAACATTCGTCCTCGAAGGAAGTCCAAACTAGCTGGATAGGGAGGGAAAGAGCTGCAAACCCTACCACTAATTACTGGAAACTGATTTCTAACTGAACTAAGTTCCAAGAACATGCAAATACGCTGAAAAGGCAAGTATAACTGAAGGAACATGATGCTAAGATTGAAACGGTGCATGAATGACTGAAAAACTAAAGAGAAACTATTACCTTAAGCTGGAATGGAATCGGGAGGAAAGAGATAATGATACTTGGTCTTTATGGCTGCTTCTGCTTCCCAAGTAGCTCCCTCTATGGACTGACTCCTACATAAAACCTTAATTGAAGCTACTTCTTAGTTTCTCAACCTTCGAACCTGACGATCAAGAATCTCAACTGGCACATCCTCATAAGTGAGACTATCCTTCACAACCACACTCTCTAAAGGTATTATAGATGTTGGATCACCCACACACTTCTTCAATAACAAAATGTGAAAGACCAGATGCACTGCTGCTAGTTCTGCTGGCAACTCTAACTCATAAGCCACTTTACCAACTCTTTTCAAGATCTTGTAAGGGCCTACATATCTAGTATTGAGCTTCCCTTTCTTGCCAAATCTCATCACCCCCTTCATAGGTAATACTCTCAGAAAAACCCAATTATCAACTTGGAGCTCTAAGTTCCTTCTCCTTACATCTGCATAGGATTTCTGGCGACTTTGGGTTGTCTTAAGTCTATCTCTAATGAGTTGAAATTTTTCCATAGTATCATGAGACGAATTTGGCCCTATCAAGGCTGCTTCACCTACTTCAAATCAACCAACTGGAGATCTACATCTACGCCTATACAATGCCTCATAAGGGGCCATCTGAATATTGGAATGATAGTTATTATTGTAGGCGAACTCTATAAAAGGAAGGTGATCATCCCAACTACCCTTGAAATCGATCACGCAAGCTCTCAATATGTCCTCTAAGATCTGAATGGTACACTCTGCCTGACCATCCGTCGTGGATGAAATGTTGTGCTTAGATTAACCTGAGTACCAAAACCTTTCTGAAATGACTTCCAGAAATTAGAGGTAAATTGAGGACCTCTATCTAAGATGATAGACAAAGGAACCCCATGAAACCTAACTATCTCATTAATGTAAATCTTGGCGTAGTCCTCCGCCGAATTTGTCGTCTTAATAGCCAAAAAGTGTGCAAACTTAGTAACTCTGTCAACTATCACCCAAATGGAGTCATGTTGTCTCTGAGTACGAGGTAAACCTGTAATGAAGTCCATGTTGATCACTTCCCGCTTCCATGTAGGAATGTTAATTTCTTGAGTCATACCTCATGGTTTATGATGTTCTACCTTCACTTACTGACAATTAGGGCACTTAGCCACAAAATTTGCTATATCCCTTTTCATACCATTCCACCAAAAGACTTCCCACAGATCATGGTACATCTAGAATACCTGGAGTTATGGGCTTCTACATGAATCTGTTGTCTCAACTCACCCATCTTCGGAACAGATAATCGACCCTGATAGCGAAGCACACCATCTCCCCTTAGGAGAAAACCTCAACTCTCTACTGATGGATTGCACCCTTTAGTTGAAGCAATAGCGGCTCACTGTCTTGCTTCTCTTTAAATTCCTCTACCAATGAAGATTTTGACCCATTCTGAACTGTTACACCACCATATGCTCATAAGGCGAACTCCCAAGCAAGCAAGCCTATGAACATCTTTTGCTAGTTCCTTTGTTTCTTTCTCAACATGTGCTACACTACCCATAGATAGTGTACTAAGAGCATCTGCTACTACATTAGCCTTACCAGGGTAATAAAGCATACTCATCTCATAATCTTTGGGGAACTCAAGCCATCTCATATGGCGAAGATTCAACTCTTTCTGGGTGAACACATACTAAAGACTCTTATAGTCTGTGAACACATCTACGTGAACACCATACAAGTAATGTCTCCAAATCTTAAGTGCAAACACCACTGCTACAAGCTCGAGGTCATGAGTCGGATAAGTTTTGTCATGCATCTTAAGTTGTCTAGAAGCATATGCTATAACCTTACCTCGTTGCATCAACACACAACCTAGGCCGACTCTGGATGCACCACAATAGATAACATAACCGTATGAACCCTCTGGCAGAGTCAAAATATGAGATGTAGTCAACCTAGTTTTTTGTTCTGCGAAGCTCTTCTCACAATCATTTGACCACTGAAACTTGACCTTTTTCTGATTTAACTTAGTCAATGGAGAAGTTATGGATGGAAATCCTTCCACGAACCTTCTATAATAAGCTACCAAACCCAAGAAGCTTCTGATATCTATAGGAGAGGTAGGTCTGGGCCATTGTTTCACTACTTTTATTTTCTGAGAATCCACTCGAATCCCTTCGTTAGACACAATATGCCTAAGAAAAGCAACATACTGCAACCAAAACTCACATTTGCTAAACTTAGCAAATAACTGGCGATCTTTGAGAGTTTGTAGGAAAACCCTCAAATGAGTCGCATGTTCTTCCTCATTCCTAGAGTAAATGAGGATATCATCAATAAAGACGATAACGAACAAGTCCAAATACTGCTTGAACACTCTGTTCATCAAATCCATGAAAGATGCAGGAGCATTGGTTAGTCCAAATGACATAACTACAAATTCATAATGACCATACTGGGTTCTGAAAGTTGTCTTCGGAATGTAACTATCTCTGACACTGAGCTGATGGTAACTGGATCTGAGGTCTATCTTTGAGAAATGACTAGCACCTTGAAGTTGGTCAAACAAGTCATCAATCCTGGGAATAGGATATTTATTCTTGATTGTGACCTTGTTCAACTGTCTATTATCAATGCACATCCTGAGAGAACCATCTTTCTTCTTCACAAACAAAACTGGTGCACCCCATGGGGAAATATTAGGTCTGATGAAGCCCTTATCTAGAAGGTCTTTCAACTGCTCTTTCAATTCCTTAAGCTCAGTTGGAGCCATTCTGTAACGAGGAATAGAAATAGGCTGGGTATCTGGAAGAAGTTCAATTCCAAAGTCGATTTCCCTTTTGGGAGGACCTCTGGGAAGATCTTCTGGGAACTCGTTAACTACTGAAACTAACTCAAGAGTTGGGGTGTCAGAGCTTGAATCCTTAATCCAAACTAGATGATCAAGACAACCCTTAGAGATCATCTTTCTGGCCTTAAGGTAAGAAATGAATCAACCCATAGGCGCTGAGCTACTACCCTTCTATTCTAAGATTAATGGTTCTTCTGGAAACTAGAAATGAACGATCCTAGTTCTACAATCAACTGAGGCATAACAGGAATGTAACCAATCCATGCCTAAAATGACACCAAAGTCTACCATTTATAACTCTACAAGATCTGCTGAGGTGACTTTCTGGGAGACTGTGATAAGGCAATTTCTGTATACCCGTCTAGCTATAACTGAGTCACCGATTGGAGTAGAGACTGAGAAGGGTTCTGAAAGAGTTTCTAGACTAACATTGAAGTTGACTGCTATATAAGGAGTTACAAAGGAGATAGTAGCCCCCTGGGTCTAACAAAGCATAAACATCTAAGTTAAAGACTCGTAACGTACTAGTGACTATATGAGGAGAATATTCCTGATCCTGGTGAGCCTGGAGAGCATACAACCTGTTTTGGCATTGTCTGCCACTTGTACTAGATGAGTTACCCTGCTGAGTCGGGTGACCTGTTGGTGCTGCTGAAGTTGTAGACTTAGCCCTACCATTATTGCCTCTTTGACCCTGTTTAGCAGAAGGACATTCTCTTAACCTGTGACCAGACTGACCACACCCAAAGCATCTTTCCTTTCCTGCAAGACACTCACCCGGATGGTTCTTACCACACTTTGGACAAGTTGGGGTAAGTTTTGATGCCTGAAATACTCCCCTAAGACTTAGAGCATGATGCCCTACCTTTTTTATCCTGTTGAAACCTGGTAGATAGAATACTAGCTGATGAAGGTGCTAGAGCTGAAGACTTTTGTTGAAACTGCGAGCGATTTCCACCACCCGATTTCTGTTGAGAATACTCATAGTTGCCTGTTCTAGCCTTCTTATTCTCCTTAGCATGTTCCCTAAGCTTATCTCCCTCAACCTGTTAAGCATGAGTCATGAGCCTAGAGATGTTCATATTTTCCAGTAACATAGCATTTCTACACTCTGTTTTCACCAAATCGGATACACCTTATAGAAACTTGTTCATTTGAGCCCTGGAATCAGCAACCATGTGAGGAGCATATCTGGAGAGTTAGGTGAACTTGAGTCCATACTCTTGGACTGTCATGTTACCTTGTCTCAAATTCATGAATTCCTGAGCTTTTGCCTCCCTCAACTCTCTTGGCAAGAACCTATCTAGAAAAGTCTCACTAAAGCATTCCCAAGTGATAGGAGCTGCATCCGTACCCCTGTTCTCTTTCCATTGAGTATACCAGATGTCAGCTACATCCTTAAGCTGGTAGGATGCCAACTCTACCCTATCATTACCATTCACTTGCATCACTCCAAAGATATTCTTGACCTCATCTATGAAGTTTTAGGGATCCTCACCAATCTGCGATCCTAAGAACTCAGACGGATTCATCCTAACAAAATCACGAACCCTAGATGCCACTGATCCACCACTAGCATTTGCAGGAACTGGAACCTGCTGGTTGTTCTGGTTGGTCACACTCTGAGTCAAAAGCTGAATGGCATTTCAAAACTCTGCATTCAAAACTTTCTAATCTGGGACTAAAGGAGCTGCCTTTGCATTGCGGGCATTCACATTCCTTCCGTAAGCTCTACGAGGAGGCATAATTTGAAAGCGCATAACATCGAGTTAGAAACAAGGAATTAGATCATACCTTACACATAATAAGAGTAACAAGAAAGTGAATTATTCCTAAAACACTTTGTAGCCTCCCTCTCATTAGATGTGGTGCACTTCAAATCCATGAAAAGGATTCTACTTAGCCCGGCTTTTCAGACATCCTAGGATTCTTAACCTAGTGGCTCTGATACCAAGTTTGTCACGCCCTAAAGCTACCCCCAGGACGCGGACGCGGGACCTAGGTTCACGAGTGACCCCAAGCTAACCTTACTGGCATATCATAAGCATACTAAATAAACTGAAGTAAGAAAACACTGTACATAAGCTAAATCATGAGATAAACTGAAATGATGGGGAATACCCATAAGCTAACTGAATATATAAAAACTTTGAGTTTAATAACAACTAAAAGGTCAAACTCAAATACTAAAGATGAATCTAACTATGTCTGAAATAAGCCTCGAACTGACTAGAAGTGTTGGGAAATGCCCCAGCTAAATCTAGAAAAACTGAAACTAAAGACTGAAAATAGAAAAGGAACATGTATGTCGCCATTGGAGAATGAGGACTCACCATTGATACCGTTGAGCTGAAGATCGGGAACCGATCTATGCGTGATATGGAAGCTAAGGACCTGAACCTATATCACAAGAAGATGTACCATAAACTATGCGTCAGTACTTGAAGGGTACTGAGCATGCAGAATAGAATAAAGTTGAATGAAATACATAACTGAACAAAGCATATAACTGAGCAATGACATGAGATAAGCATGATACTATACTGAAGGTACTGAACATGAACTAACTGAATTCAATGACCAAGTTTATAACATGCTGAGACTGAAATCTGGGTGTAACTGATAACATGGTTAGTGCAATAGAATCTGACTGTGGGAGCTACTAATGACCGACATAAAACCACATGAGCTAAATATGAAGTCCGATGTATATATCGAGAGGACCCAATATACCCTACCAAAGGTGTAGAGACATGACTGGCGTGATTACTAAAATGTAATGCCCACAGATGGGACTTATAATCCTATGGGGGCACGTAGTTCTGGGACTATTCGGGTACGTTGAACCCTAGTCCACTCGGTCTAAGCCTACTCCCAATTAGAATGTATATAAGCAATATTATGACTGAAATACTGAAGTATTGGATAGCTCAATTAGTGACATGTAAACTCTGATAATGCAACAATTATAACTGATAATGTGACATTCGTAAACTGAAGCATGTATATCTGAAAAAACTGACCTAGCATGTGTAATTCATGAACTAAAAGAACTACATAGCTAGGGTTCTGAATATCATACAAGGGACTAAGCAACAATATGATAATTTGATTTAGATCATTCTAATAGATAAAACCCAACAATTTCTAACATTCAAGAAACCCTAGGTCTAGATAATATTAAGGGAATCAAGAATTTGACTGAATTCTAGGGACCTAATGGGTGAAAAGAACCCACTAGTGAAATCCCACATACCTGGTGACGAATTCCATGGAGAAATCTTTTGATTTTGGGGCTGGAACTGATAAAAACTCGTTGTGTTCTTGAACTAGGGCTGCTCGACTTTCTCCTCTATTTTGCTCTAAGTTTCACTTGATTTTGGTGAATAATTGATTAGGTTAGGTTCTAATTAGTTTACTAGGCTAAAATTGACCAAAACCATGTAGTTTAGAGGTTAAACGACGTAGTTTAGAGGTCCAACGCATAGGGAAAAGACTAAACGACCCCTGACTTAAAACTGTCGGGGTCACCAATGGACCAGATTGACGGTCCGTCCTGGTGACCATCAACGGGGTTCTGGGACTGACATCTGAGAGGTCTGATCCACGGACCAAGACTACGGCCCGTGGTATGACCTACAATCCGTGGGTCGACCCTTAGACAATATTCTGGACCTTTTTTGGGATGGGGTTGAAGGTGGTGAACCACGGACCGTGGGTCGTCCTACGGTCCGTGGGTGATGCCCATCGGTGCCATCTGCAACTTTTAAAAATCTGCATTTTGGTAGTTCTAGCATACGGGGTGTTATAGGGAAACTCCAGCCCATGGTAGATCAGGTGGTATCGTTCTTCTTTGGCACACTAGTATTATCACTATCACAAGGAAAAACCAAACCTCCCAAGAGCTGCATGCCCTGATCCAGGTATATCCTTTAAATCTACCTTGTTATTTCTCTATTATCTATGCTAGCACACTCTATTCTAAGTGTATGAATCTTTGGAATAACCTAAAAGATATTGCCAATTCCTATGTTGGGCTTTGGCTTATAGCTGGCGATTTCAATGAAATTCTTTCCCAAAAGGATAAGTGGGGGGTCGCTCCTTTAGTACCACTTAAAGCTCTCATTTTTTGTCCTGTATCAACCATTGCAACCTCATTGGCCTAAGGTTCAAAGGTGCTCGTTACACTTGGTCTAACCAGGAGAAAGATAAAGTCCTCCCTCATTCTAGAACATCTGGATAGGGTCTTTGAAATAATTGCTGGTTAGATCTTTGGCCCGATACTCAGATTGCACACTTACCCAAAACCCATTCAAACCATAACCCCCTTCGTATTACCATTAACACTACTGTTGCTCATAGAAGAAACAAACCCTTTCGCCTAGAAAATTTTTTGTTTGACCATCCTCAATTCAATAAGTTAAGAATAGCTGGGAGAATAGATCCTTCTAGGAAGCTCTCCCTATCTTTATCTCTACTGCTACAGACTGGAGCAAGGAAACCTTCAGAGAAATTTTTTGAAAGAAAAGAAAATTCTTTCTAGATTAGAAGGCATACAAAATTTTGTTGCCTCCCCCCATAGTTCTTTTCTTCAAAACCTCGACCTTAATCTTAGATTTGAATACAACAACATCCTCAAACTCAAGGACAAATACTGGAAACTTAGATCCTGTATAAACTGGCTCAAAGACGGAGATGCAAATACGAAAGTATTTCATCTCTCAGTAGTAAATAGAAGGAGGAGAAATAGAATAGTCTTTTTTAAGGAATACAACGACACTTGGATTACTGATCCCGGAAAAATTCTGGATCATACTTATGCCTACTGCAAAAATTGCTTTACTACCTCTCATTCTGCCACTAATTAGCATCAAATTCTAACTGCCACACCCAGCTTCCACAAATTGGACCTTTCTGACTTGATCGACCCTTCAAGATTATGAAATCACCCAAGCACTCAAGCCCTTTAAAGCTCCGGGTTCGGATGGCCTTTACCCCCATTTTTTCCCATCACAGTGGAAAACTGTAGGGGAATCTGTTATCGCTTGATGTCATGAAATTTTCACCACTCATACCATCCCCCATAACATGAATAATACTCTCCTCTGCATGATTCCAAAATTTGAAAATGCTAACCATCTCAAGAATTTTAGACCGATTGTCCTTTGTAATACCATATATAATGTTATTACAAAAATTATATCCAATCGCATCAAACCCCACCTATCTAACCATATAGGGCCTTACCAATCTAGTTCTCTTAAGGGTCGAAGGGCCTGCGACAATGCCATCCTTGTTCAAGAGCTTATGAACCAGCTTAATAAGACCAAAAAAAAAAGAAGGCAATTTTATGCTTAGGATCGACCTTGAAAAGGCCTTTGCTTGTTTTGAATGGTCTTTTGTTTATCGAACTCTACGACATTTTAAATTTCTGCCAAATATTACCAATCTTATCATGAATTGCATCTCCTCTTCTAACATAGCAGTTCTGGTTAACGTTAACCAAACAAATTATTTTTCACCATCTAGAGGGATACGTCAAGGTGATCCCATGTCTCCTTATATCTTTATCCTTTGTATGGAACTTCTATCAGCTTACATAAATTACCAGGTTGACCTCCTTCACTGGGATCCCGTCCATCTCTCTACTAATGGCCCTCTATTGTCTCATCTATTCTTTGCGGATGATCTTACTCTAATATCTAAAGGCTCTGTTAAATCCATCCATACCATATCCAATTCCCTGGCCAAGTTCTGCACCCTCTCCGGTCAAAATATTAATACGACCAAATCCAAGGCCTTATTCTCTTCAAACTGCGACTTTAACATCAGGGCTCTAGTTAAACAAATTCTTCCTATCTCCCATTCATCTCACTTTGGAAAATACCTTGGTTTCCTCATTTTAAACCGCAAACCCATGGCTTGTGACTTCCAATATGTCATTGATAATATGAAGGAAAATTTCTCTAGTTGGAAAGTAAACTTTATGACTACTGCAGGTCGGACTATTTTGATCAAGTCTACTCTTAACGCTATTCCGACCTATACCATGCAATATTTTCTACTCCCAAAGAAGATTTGATATGCCATTGATAAAATCCAATGAGATTTCCTTTGGGGTTCCTCCACCCATAAAAAAAGCTTCACTATGTGGCTTGGGAAAAAGTTACATCTCCGAAGGATAATGGGGGACTTGGCCTTCAAAGTACTGAAACTAAGAATAACGTTCTCCTCACAGGCCTTGCCTGGAGATTCTTCTTAAACAATTTAGATCTTTGGGCGAAAACTTTATCCCATAAATACAAACATAATTAGTCTACCCCTTATTGATCTTTTATCCGGCAGAACATCCTCCATGGAGGAAAGTTTTGCTTGAAAGGTATAGCTTGGACACCTGGATCGGGAAATTCTATCAATATCTGGCACCAACACTTGCATAACAAATCCTCCATCCGCTCCCTCCTTCATGGCCCCCTACATCGAGGAGAAGAGTACCTAAATCTCTCTACCTTATGGGATGGTACTTCTTGGGATTGGTCAAAAATTTCTTTCGACGTCCCCCCCCCCCCCCCGACATTATGCAGGAAGCCTCCAAAATTCACCTTAACCCTCAGATCAGCAAAAATGATATCCCCTATTGGATTTATAATTCTACCAGTAACTTTTCCGCCTCTTCTGCTCGTTCAATTTTTACCCCGGCCCCCCATTGACCCTTTGCTCTTCGATGGATCTGGCAACTCAAGACACCAGAAAAGATTAAGTTCTTCCTTTGGTAATGTGCCCTTGGACGTCTGTCTACTCATGCCTATCTCCATTATATAAGCATCATCAATAATTCTACTTGTGCAATTTGTCACAGTGGCCACGAGACCATCTGAAATATCTTCCTGGACTGTTATATTGCAAAAAAGTTTTGGTTAGATCTGGATTTGCGTATTGATAACATTTGCCCATATTGAAGGCCACTAGCTATGCTCCTTTTGTGAACTAGAATTCCCCAAGAATGATCTCCCTTAAGACTGGGCTCTTTCCTTTTGCTATCTGGTATATTTGGATTATTAGGAATCATAATATTCATAATGGTAAAAATACTCTTCTCCTTCATACATAGATTTGAAGCAGAACCTCCGAATTTATCCACCATACTATAGCACCCTCTAATTCGGAGACCTCTATCTCTATTAACATCAAGTGGTTTCTACCTCCCCCTAATCACTTTAAATTAAACACGGATGGGTCTTTCTCAAATACATTAGGTGGAAGTGGTATTGGTGGGGTAATTAGAGACGACCAAGGAAACTAGAGGGTTGGCTACTAGAAGCGTACACATAGCCATAATCACATTATGGCAGAATCGGAAGCTCTATTTTCCGGTCTTCAATTGGATATCACCTATAATCTTAAACCTTTAGAAGTGGAATCTGACTCCACTGATCTTCTCCTCTATTTAGAGGAACGGGTTTCACTATATTCACCTTTAATTTCATCTTGCAGAGCAATGTTGAGGAAATTGGGGAATCTAGTGGTACGCCATAACTTCCAACAAGGAAATAAGGTGGTAGACTTTTTGTGCAAGATAGGTTGTCAGCTAACAACGACCCCTCAATCATGCGTACTACTATCGTCTCCTGCAGCTGCTGAAGATCTACTCAAAGCAGACAAAGAAGGTGTACTATCTAGTAAACTAATATTAAGGTCTACTTGTAATAAGTTAGCTCGTTTTGACAATATATCTGTAATCACTAGTACTAACAATGATCGTGTAAGGTTCATCGTTTAACTATATATCTAATATATATCCTTGTCTACCAAAAAAAAAGTTTTCATATATTGAGATATGTAATTAAATATTAGGTGTATTTTACTATATGAATACCATTAAATTTATAATATTGGGGGAATTGAGACTTAACCCTAGGCTTGAAAATTTAGGAACTTGATTATAGAATTGAACGTGTGTACTTACAAATTATGCATACTTGATAGGTTGGAAACATTCTAAGGCATTAAAGAAAGGAAAAACATTGGTGAATTATCTTGATTGACTTCGATTATTCGGTTGAGGTAGGTTATGGTTTATTCTATGTGATAGGGAGACTCTTAATAGTGATTGATAGTCATAAAGTAATGCTGTGAAGTTCTATATGTTGTTGTGATTGGTCTATAATCTCAAGACCACGAAATCCAAAATCTTAAACTTGCTCTATCAAAGTGATGTCTTGGATAAAGAAGGCTTGAGGAAATATCATTAATAAAGTGGAAGGTGATGATAAAGAATAAGGAATTAACCATATCGTTGGATCGGGTGCCACGAGCTGACACAATATATTTAGATCAGGTGCCACGAACCGACACGATATTATTGGAATGAATGTCACTTTCTGTAACACCCCTAAATGCTAACAATAGTCGCATATCGATTTACTGTTGCTAAATTACTTCAATATGTTTTATTCTCATTTTGGCAACTTGAAATGTTGTGAAAATTGCTACCTTGCTTAGCATAAATTATATCGTAATTTCTGGGATTGTATTGAGGTATTTACGTAATAGTATAATTAGAATATTGTATACTTTTAAAAGAAAGTGAAGGATATATATATATAAGTGTATATGAATGCATTTTGGGCAGCACACAACACTATTTGGGCAGCTTGAGGGACAGTTATGCACTTGGGATAAACATCACTCTTGAGACTATATTTTGACCCCTCCTCTAGTTAATTTCATGTCCCTTGAACGCTAAAAACCTTAGAACCTTAAATAAACCTTTTGTTTATCAAAATTACAAGAGAAAAAAACTTGGTCTTTTGGCTGAAATTCGAGACACAAGCTGCTTTGTTGGTAAGTGCTGAAATTTATTTCTGAGCTGGGTAGTGTTTGGTAATTTGTGTATATCTCGTTCTCTAGAGATTAGTTTACTGTAAATAAATATGTTTTGGAAAGATAATCCATATACCTATAAGTTTTATGTTTATGTGAAACTCTAATTTAGCTGTTTTGGATTTGAAATATGGGACGCAACACAGGATAAGTTCTGTCCGGATTTCGGATTTAGAAATCCTGTATGAACCACTGTTAGTGTATCGATGATATCCTTTTTTACAAAATGTATTTTTCGGTGATTCTTATTATGTTGCAACCTTAAGAGATGTATCTACATCTTTCATGAAGGTTATAAAGTCTAATTTAGTTGTTTTGGATTCGAAATATGGGACGTAATACAGGACAAGTTTTATCCAGATTTCAGATTTAGAAATCCTGTATGAACAACTGTTAGTGTATCGATGATATCTTTTTGTACAAGATGTATTTTTCGGTGATTTTTGTTGTGTTTCAACCTTAAGAGATGTATCTACATCTTTCATGAAGGTTATAAAGTCTAGTTTTGCCGTTTTCCTATTCAAAGCTAAGTTACAACATAGGGTACTAGATTGGCCAGAATCACTGTTTTGGAACATAGTTGTATCTGTGCAGGCTGAGCTTATTTGTGATGATAATCTTGTTTTATTTCGATATTATTGAGATATTAGGAATTAAAGAAGTTATTTAATTTCATTTTTAAGGTTGTATATACTTGTGAACAAGTTGAGGACCTTGAACGTTGGTTGGTCTACGGTTTGAACTCGGGGAGTTGTGTGGACTGTTGCTATGCTAAAGTATTGAGGTTTGTGTATAAACTTGTACTTGCACTCTTTTAACTGCTGGTATAGCTAAAAGTTGATCTTGATACCTTGGTTATCTCTTGTCGCTTTGCATTGTCGTGTTGGTATGATGCTTGTGTAACTCGCCCACTTGTACGGATTATTTGATCACTTGGCACTTTTGTTGGGACCTTGTCCTTCTTGTGGCTGTGACTTTGTCACTATTGGCAGGCCTCTTGATTCGGATCATTTGCCATCTTGACTCTGGATTTTTAGTCCGTCTTAAGAATGGAAGTTGTCCATTTTAAGTACGAACTAGAAAGCCATTTTTAATATGGTTCTTGGTTCTCTTGATTATTGGGCTTTGACCCTTCTTGATACAGGGCTTCGGTCCTTCTTAATACAGGCTTTCGGTCCTTCTTGATACAGGCTTTCGGTCCTTCTTGATATAGGGCTTCGGTCCTTCTTGATACAGGGCGTCGGGCCTTCTTGATACTTGCTTGTGCCGGGTGTGACGACATGAGGTATATATATTGGGCGAGCCTTGTTATTGAATATCTTGGAAAATGGTGCTGTGAGCGTTCTTGACATTTGGATCTTTGAATATTGAACTTGATACTCTTTATATATTGTTACTTGATTTATTTATTATGTTTCAAGTATGCTGCTCATTGACTTGCGAAAGGTAGCTTGGTAAATTTTGAGGACTCCGAACCTATAGTTTTTACACCACTAAGTTATATGCTTGGCGATAGTTGTTTCTATCGTAGGGGCTGATTGAGAGAAGGCATGAAGCTGGCCATTGGAGATGGAAATTTTGAGAACTTTAAAGAAGATCACATTTGTATGCTTGGCGATAGTTGTTTCTGTCGTAGGGGCTGATTGAGAGAAGGCGTGAAGCTGGCCATTGGAGATGGAAATTTTGAGAACTTTAAAGAAGATCACATTTGTATGCTTGGCGATAGTTGTTTCTATCGTAGGGGCTGATCGAGAGGAGGCATGAAGCTGGCCATTGGAGATGAAAATTTTGAGAACTTTAAAGAAGATCACATTTGCATATAGGCATCTATATTTTGTATAAACTTTGAGACTTATACATGACCTATATGTTGTATATTTGCTTGAAATTTTGAGGGCTAATCGGATCACGTCACAATGGTTTGTAATATAAGTATGGCTACTTGTTTGGTTCATTTAGGGTGTGTAAACCCAAGTCATATAATATATTAATTTTACTACTTGTTTTGAATGATCGTATGAAGCATGAACCACTTGGTTGGGTACTCGCAAATTGATAATATTTGTTGTATATCATGTTACTAGCGTGAGGACAATATATGCGTAAAAATCTTGTAAGTTATTGGTTTATGTTTTTCGAAAGGGTCATTACAAGTTTGGTATCAGAGCCTATGTTTGTGGTTCTAGGACTTTTGCTGTGAATTACTTGTATACTTGTTCGCTGTCGAAAAAAAAGGTTTTATTTGGACTATTTGTTCATTTACATGGTTTATAATATTTTTATCGCATGTAGAGTGCACCTGCATCATATATATGTCCATAATGCAATGTGATCTTTCCTTTTGAAGGATTTAAGTTATGGCCTCTTCTACTGACTGACCTATAGAAGTTGCTCGTGAAGGTTCAGGTGCCTTTGTTTCCCAACCTCATGCACTAGAAGAGGTTGGAGAACCTTTCTTGGATCATTATGTTCCCCACATTAGTGAGTCTGAAGTGGGAAATCATCAGGGTGCAAGAGTTGGTTCACATCCTCACATGAGTCGTGGTACTCAAGCCATGAATCATCATTTTCAACAAATGGCTGAATTCTTCCACCACATGGTGGAAGCGATGCATGATCCCAATGTGATTAACTTTGAGAAAATGAGGAAAATGGGTGGAGTGGAGTGGAGTTTGAAGGCACTGTTGATTCCACGGATGCTGAACAATGGCTGGAGCGTATGGAGAGGGTATTTGAGCAGTTAGAGTGTTCAGATGTTGCCAAATTTAAATATGTTATTTCACTATTACAAAATGATGTTTATGATTGGTGGATAAGTGTTCCGAATGCCAAGGTAAAACCTCATGTTCTTACTTGGGATGATTTTCTTAGGGAATTTCGTATGAAGTATGTCCCACCTGCTTATTGTGATGCAAAGAGAAATGAGTTTTTGAATTTAAGGCAACGAGACAGTCTATTGCTGAGTACCGACAGAAGTTTCTAAGGCTCTCTCGTTATGCTGGAGGTATTATTAAAGAGGAAAAAGACAAGTGTAGGAAATTTGAAGATGGTTTAAATGATTCCATTAGGAAGAATGTGACGATCCTGCAACATGAGAACTTTTGTAAGTTAGTGTCTACTGTTTTTACTTGGGAACGGCTTGATAAAGAAGAAGCTAATCGAAATGAAAACAAATTCCAAAAGCCTAGACCAGATTTTGGAGGTCTATCCAAAAGGGGTAGGTTTGATGATTCTAAAGCTGGTAGTGTTAACAGGCCACCTCAGCAAAAGCAGAACATATCAGAATTTTCTACAGCTAGCACTCCAAATTATGGCCAAGGCAGGTCTCGTGTTCCCACTTGTCCACAATGTGGAAAGAATCATTATGGTACTTGTAGGAGAGCTTCTGGTGCATGTTTCAATTGTGGGAGCTCTGATCATAAAGTGAAGGATTGTCCTAATCCTAATAATGCTCTTTCCTTGAGAACTGAAGGCTCAGTTCATAAGCCTTCTATTAATCCTCCTCGAACTAATGAAGGTACAAGACCTAAAAATACACAAGCAACATGTGCAAGTGGAGTGAATAAAGCTAGTGGACCAAGGGCTACTGCACGCGCTTATGCTATGAGGCAGAGGGAGGATCAAGATGGAAAAGACGTGGTTGTCGGTAAATTTCACTTATTTGGCTTATGTATGTTTACATTATTTGATCCTGGTTCTACACATTCCTATCTTTGTTCATCACTTGATCTTCCTGAAGACGTGAAATCTGTGAGACTTAAGTTTGATGTGCTGGTTGAAAGTCCTTTGGGTTATCAAGTTGTGTGTAACCGAGTTTATCAAGATTGTCCCTTCATGATTCAAAATCTTGTATTCCCTGCTGATTTGATTGAAATGCCCTTCAAGGATTTTGATGTTATTATCGGGATGGATTGGCTTTATAAATATCATGCAGTGGTAGATTGTAGGTCTAAGCAGGTGACTTTTAAAGATCCTACATTTTCACACATCATTGTACAAGGTGAAAGATCTTTGGCATCTAGTATTATTTATGCGGCTTTGGCAAGAAAGTTGATGCGTCAAGGTTATGGGGCATACCTTTGCTCACATAGTTGATACACGGTTGGAGAGTCCTGGTATCAAGGATATACCTGTTGTACATGATTTGCCAGAAGTCTTTCCAGAAGACCTTCCGGGATTGCCCCCGAAAAGAGAGGTTGAATTTCCTATCGAGCTTATTCCTGGATCTACCCCTATTTCTATCACTCCTTACAGAATGGCTCCGGTAGAATTAAGAGAATTGAAATCTCAATTGCAAGAACTTCTTGAGAAGGGTTTTATTCGACTTAGTGTTTCTCCTTGGGGAGCCCCTGTTTTATTCATAAAGAAGAAAGATGGCACTCTCAGGCTTTGTATTAACTATAGACTATTGAACAGAATCACAATCAAGAATAGATATCCACTACCAAGGATCGATGATTTGTTTGACCAACTGAAGGGTGCTAAAGTAAATCTACGAAGATTGATTTAAGGTCTGGATATCACCAACTGCGTGTTAGAGAGAATGATATTCCTAAAACTGCTTTTAGAACTCGGTATGGTCATTATGAATTTTTGGTGATGCCATTTGGGTTGACAAATATTCCTGCGGTATTCATGGATCTAATGAATCGAGTATTCAAGCCTTATCTTGATCAGTTTGTGGTTATTTTTATAGATGATATTTTAATATTTTCCAGAAGTAGTGAAGATCATGATAAACACCTCCGGATTATTTTGCAAATTTTGAAGGAGAGGGAACTTTATGCTAAACTTTCTAAGTGTGAATTTTGGCTTGATGAAGTGACGTTTCTGGGACATGTTGTATCGACCGAAGGTGTGAAGGTGGATCCTAGTAAGATACAAGCAGTTGTCGAGTGGAGACCTCCCAAAAGTCAAACTGAGGTAAGAAGTTTCTTAGGCTTAGCAGGATACTACAGAAGATTTGTGAAAGGCTTTTCCATTATTGCCTCTCCATTGACTAAACTGGAAGTGAAGTATAATTGGAATGACAAATGCCAAGAGAGCTTTGAAACTCTCAAATCCTTGTTGACTCAAGCACCTATACTTACTCTACCAATTGAAGGGAAGGAATATGTAGTGTATAGCGATGCTTCTCATAATGGTCTCGGATGCGTTTTGATGCAAGGAGGGAAGGTTATTTCTTATGCTTCTCGAAAATTAAAACCGCATGAATTGAATTATCCTACTCATGATCTTGAACTTGTTGCTGTAGTGTTTGCTTTGAAAATATGGCGACATTATTTGTATGGAGAGAAATGTCATATATTCACTGATCACAAGAGCTTAAAGTACTTGGGTACTCAGAAAGAGCTAAACCTTCGACAACGTAGATGGCTTGAATTCATCAAGGATTATGACTGCACGATTGATTATCATCCAGGTAAAGCCAATGTGGCTGTAGATGCATTAAGTCGGAAATCCTTTGCAAGCATTTCTTTGAATCCTTTGCCCTTTCTCCTTGAGTTAAGAGCCATGAATGTTCGTTTCGCACTTGATTCAAATGGTTTAGTTATTGCTAACTTGCAAGTAAAGCCAATATTACTTGAACATGAGAAGAAGCACAAAAGGTAAATGAGAAACTTGTAAAATTGACCAGAGAAGTTCAAAATGGGGGAAAACTTGATTTTACATTAACAAAGGATGGTGTCTCCATGGAAGAAAATTATGAGATTTGGCATATAAATTGGCTTTGCCACCTAAGTTAGACAAGATCCACAATGTCTTCCATGTTTCTATGCTCAGAAGATATCGTTCTGATCCATCTCATGTTCTTCCAGTTGAATCTATTGAGGTTAATCCTGACTTGACGTATAATGAAGAACCTATTTTAATTCAAGCTCGGGAAGTGAAGCAACTTAGAAACAAGAAAATCCACTTAGTAAAGGTACTTTGGAGGAACCATTCGGGAAAAGAAGCTACCTGGGAGAAAGAAGAAGACATGAGGACCCAGTATCCGTACTTGTTTTGGGACTAATGTAAGGTAAATTTCGTCTAAGGGGGAGAGAGTTGTAACACCCCTAAATGCTAACAATAGTCGCATATCGATTTACCGTCGCTAAATTACTCCAATATGTTTTATTGTCATTTTGGGAACTTGAAATGTTGTGATAATTGTTAGCTTGCTTAGCATAAATTATATCGTAATTTATGGGATTGTATTGGGGTATTTACGTAATAGTATAATTAGAATATTGTATACTTTTAAAAGAAAGTGAAGGATATATATATATATATATATATATATGTGTATATGTATGCATTTTAGGCAGCACACAACACTATTTGGGCAGCTTGAGGGACAATTGTGCACTTGGGATAAACATCACTCTTGAGACTATATTTTGACCCCTCCTCTAGTTAATTTCGTGTCCCTTGAAGGCTAAAAACCTTAGAACCTTGAATAAACCTTTTGTTCATCAAAATTACAAGAGAAAAAAACTTGGTCTTTTGGCTGAAATTCGAGACACAAGCTACTTTGTTGGTAAGTGCTGAAATTTGTTTCTGAGCTGGGTAGTGTTTGGTAATTTGTGTATATCTCGTTCTCTAGAGATTAGTTTACTGTAAATAAATATGTTTTGGAAATATAATCCATATACCTACAACTTTTATGTTTATGTAAAACTCTAATTTAGCTGTTATGGATTCGAAATATGGGACGCAACACAGGATAAGTTCTGTCCGGATTTCGGATTTAGAAATCCTGTATGAACCACTGTTAGTGTATCGATGATATCCTTTTTCACAAAATGTATTTTTCGGTGATTCTTATTATGTTGCAACCTTAAGAGATGTATCTACATCTTTCATGAAGGTTATAAAGTCTAATTTAGCTGTTTTGGATTCGAAATATGGGACGTAATACAGGACAAGTTTTATCCAGATTTCAGATTTAGAAATCCTGTATGAACAACTGTTAGTGTATCGATGATATCTTTTTGTACAAGATGTATTTTTCGGTGATTTTTGTTGTGTTTCAACCTTAAGAGATGTATCTACATCTTTCATGAAGGTTATAAAGTCTAGTTTTGCCGTTTTCCTATTCAAAGCTAAGTTACAACATAGGGTACTAGATTGGCCAGAATCACTGTTTTGGAACATAGTTGTATCTGTGCAGGCTGAGCTTATTTGTGATGATAATCTTGTTTTATTTCGATATTATTGAGATATTAGGAATTAAAGAAGTTATTTAATTTCATTTTTAAGGTTGTATATACTTGTGAACAAGTTGAGGACCTTGATACGTTGGTTGGTCTACGGTTTGAACTCGGGGAGTTGTGTGGACTGTTGCTATGCTAAAGTATTGAGGTTTGTGTATAAACTTGTACTTGCACTCTTTTAACTGCTGGTATAGCTAAAAGTTGATCTTGATACCTTGGTTATCTCTTGTCGCTTTGCATTGTCGTGTTGGTATGATGCTTGTGTAACTCGCCCACTTGTACGGATTATTTGATCACTTGGCACTCTTGTTGGGACCTTGTCCTTCTTGTGGCTGTGACTTTGTCACTATTGGCAGGCCTCTTGATTCGGATCATTTGCCATCTTGACTCTGGATTTTTAGTTCGTCTTAAGAATGGAAGTTGTCCATTTTAAGTACGAACTAGAAAGCCATTTTTAGTATGGTTCTTGGTTCTCTTGATTATTGGGCTTTGACCCTTCTTGATACAGGGCTTCGGTCCTTCTTGATACAGGGCTTCGGTCCTTCTTGATACAGGGCGTCGGGCCTTCTTGATACTTGCTTGTGCCGGGTGTAACGACATGAGGTATATATATTGGGCGAGCCTTGTTATTGAATCTCTTGGAAAAGGGTGCTATGAGCGTTCTTGACATTTGGATCTTTGAATATCGAACTTGATACTCTTTATATATTGTTACTTGATTTATTTATTATGTTTCAAGTATGCTGCTCATTGACTTGCGAAAGGTAGCTTGGTAAATTTTGAGGACTCCGAACCTATAGTTTTTACACCACTAAGCTATATGCTTAGCGATAGTTGTTTTTATCGTAGGGGCTGATCGAGAGGAGGCATGAAGCTGGCCATTGGAGATGGAAATTTTGAGAACTTTAAAGAAGATCACATTTGCATATAGGCATCTATATTTTGTATAAACTTTGAGACTTATACATGACCTATGTGTTGTATATTTGCTTGACATTTTGAGGGCTAATCGAATCACGTCACAATGATTTGTAATATAAGTATGGCTACTTGTTTGGTTCATTTGGGGTCTGTAAACCCAAGTCATGTAATATATTAATTTTACTACTTGTTTTGAATGATCGTATGAAGCATGAACCACTTGGTTGGGTACTCGCAAATTGATAATATTTGTTGTATATCATGTTACTAGCGTGAGGACAATATATGCGTAAAAATCTTGTAAGTTATTGGTTTATGTATTTCGAAAGGGTCATTACACTTTCTGCACGATAGCAATAAAGAAAAACATATGAAAATAACTCAATATACTCAAATCTCAATGAACCCATTTCCTAAAAGAGAATGGTGTGGAGGCTTGAGTCTTCATGTGTGTTCTTGATATTGCTAAATTTCGTACTTGGCTACTTGTTTCATTACTGTTATCACTTATTCATGTTGTTTGTTGCTTGCCACCTGCTAAGGGTTATTTCATGTTATTTCTTTATGCATTTTAGTTTCTATTTTGAGTTGACCGATGATATATACTCATTACATGTTGCCTTGTACTGACCCCTACTTGTATTTTCTTCCTTTTCCTTTTGTGGAGTGCAACAAGCGTACCAACGACTTTGGTTCACCCTCAGCTCTGGCCAGTCTCTAGCACATCAGATTCCATGGTGAGCTATTCCTTCTAGCTCGTGTTGGATTCTCTCGGTCATGGCATGATGTCCTTAGATTTCAGACACAAACTATTTTACTTATAAATTATGGTGTCTTTGATTCTCTCAGACTTAGTATTTGGGGATTATGTGTCCTTGATGTGATGACTTTCAGCTTTTGAGAATGATATGTAATAAACTCTAGTAGATTCATATTTCTCACTTTAATAAGATTTGAGTATTCGCA
The DNA here is from genome assembly GCA_035578085.1 of Solanum pinnatisectum. NCBI lineage: Eukaryota > Viridiplantae > Streptophyta > Magnoliopsida > Solanales > Solanaceae > Solanum > Solanum pinnatisectum. The sequence goes on from CM069083.1 coordinate 16,611,827, forward strand.
TTATTGTCGTATTTCATAAGTTGAATAACTAATATAAGTTGGAGTTTGGATTCGTTGGTTCACCCACCTAGAAGATTAAGTGTAGGTGTCACTCATGACCCATTTTGAATTGTGACATTTTATTGTAACAAAATACTTGAAAATTTTGTGTTACTATTTACCTATAATAAATCTTGAATCAATAGTCAGAAAATGAGAATAAGCAACATGCTATCTATCCTTAAAAAAGACAAGTAACAAGTTTGCAATTAGTTAAGTGACCTAAGTTTATTTGATTATTTAAAATATCAATTTATCAAGTATTAAATTAGTGAATGAAATGTGGGATCATGAAGTCATAATTCCACGTGTTTCACTCAAGGATGGTATATTATCTTAATCACTATTCATATGTCCTTACTATATAGTTTCTGGATCTAAATTGAAATATTTAATATATATTGTTTGTATTTTAAACCTATGATGATAAATTGATTATTATTTTAGTGTCTATTAATTGATATTTATTAAAACTTCAATTATAGTTATTTTATTAGTGAATTGATGAGGAAAGGCTATGACTAAATTTTTTAATTGAATAGTAATTTATAATGGTCAAAAGTGAGAATTATAAAATCAAGAAGGACCGACCCTCTGCTTCTCAAAGAAATAGACACAATAAAGCTAAGTATATTTATGCTCTTTGCCTTTCTTCACAAAATCTATAGGTTATTGTTGGAAATTATATGCACAGCGGAAGCATACCCAGAATCATACTGCTTACATGAATAATAGATAACCAAATCGTTTATGCTAGCACATGTATAATTATGTTAGAACACATAAACTTGCTGAAATTTAATTCAATAATTACCTCTTGAAGCGTGAGCAGATACCTTCAAGTGAATCCCCACGTTAGACAGACCTTCAAGCGAATCCACAAGATAGACAACGACTATGCGGTCTTCTACAATGATCTCAAGTTCACATCCGAACTCTCTCAATACTTGGGTGGGCAAGCATGAATAGAAACCTTTTATCTTTCTAGGGTTAGAAGAATCCCTAATTATAGAGATTTCTTCCCAGTCCAAAGAGGAGAACCAAAACACACGTTATTTTTCTTCAACTAGAAAAATACACGATTGTTTTCTTTTTAAAAGAAAGACTCATGCTAGTGTCCTCTTTTCCCTTTAAAAATAAGATTCTGAGTTCTAGTTAAATATAAACACTGTAGGAACCACAAAATTAATTACTGAGGCTTCTTATCATGGAAATAATTCCAAATAATTAATTTAAATTAATCGTACATTAATAAATTACAAATCATTCCACTAGAAATTTGTAATTGCACTCCCATATTTATATTTTGAAATTTCCCATTAAACACTTGTGTAATTTCCCATGTTAAGATTACAGATACTAATCAATAAATTAAATTACTGAAGAATTTAATTTAATGATTAATTTCCTTCAGAGAACTACTTAATTTATTTCATTTGTCGGATTCATAAATCCACTTGTAAGGTTTGACACGATGAAAACTTATAAGCTTCTCAAAAAGGCATATCAATCAATCTCTATAACGAGTCATGGATCCCATCAACTAACTTATTATTTCACCAATATATATTATTATCATCCAATCTACCAGACATATTGACCCATCTCAGACTCTCACATTTTAATAAATCAAAACGATAATTAATATATACAGATCATAATAGTTATATCAAGATTAATAATATAAGTACATTTAACAGTTTAGAAAATATGTTTTTGTCAGCCAGCCTAAAATATTATCTCTACTTGGTCCCGTTCAATACATACAAAATGCACCAGCACAAGAAATTGGAACTATACTGTTCCCATAATCAAGATAAATTACATATAATCTTGTGCTACAATACCGATGACATGTCCAATTTCCACTAGATTGTGAACAAAAAACTTTGTACTTATAAGAACCGATGATTTAATCCTTTATGTATAAGCTAAAACTCTACACATTAAATCATCTACTATATAAGTAAACAGACATCATAAAAGAATATATGATCTATTAAAACTGAATAAATTTATTCTATAATAAATATTATATCTTAACATATTGTTAATAGTATATATCCCAACAGTTATTCCATATAGATTTTCTTTCCTGGTTCTCTATTGAGAAATGCAATTTATATATTCAGTTGATGCAATTCAAAATTTAACATAGTCAATATTGAAGCAAAACGTACAATATGTTTTTTATTCATAATCAATTTATTCATGTTGTGTGTACCCTTTAACTACTAGGCGAGCTTTAAATCTCTCAATGATACCATTAGCCTTATGCTTGATTTTGAGAATTCACTTATTTTCAATTGCTTTGCGGTCTATAGGTATATCAATCAACCGCCAAACTAGGTTGGATTTCATTGGCTTCATCTCCTTCTTCAGTGTTTTTAATCATTTTTTTTAATTGGGTCTGTCAGAGCTTTATTTATATTTCTTGGCTCTTCATCATCTTGTGGAATAACTATAAATATTTTTTCTTCGATATCAAATTGACGATGGAGAATTTATGGACGACTTGTTCATTGAGGTTGAGCTTGATAATTAATTTATCAGTTGATAAGTTGCGCACAATTGAACCTATAATATCAACACGATTCGTTTTAAATGGTGTATACATGGAAATGAAAACTGATTCATTTATTATTAAAATGACTCTCACTCAAATTCATTCGAATGTTTGCAGTAGAAGCTACCGGGACATTGTCTCATAAAGAAATAAGTCTCGACCTATCTACCCTGCTTAGGAAATTAGTCTTTATGAATATTACATCATGTAGTTCAACTTTAGCTACAATGCCACTATCTTATTCACCTATGAACACATAATCCTTAGATTGTTTAAAGTATCGTATAAAGGTATACTTTCTTCCTCTTGAACCTGGTTTTTCATATTAATTTTTTTTTATGAACAAACGCAACATAATTTCAAGACATTAAAATGTTCAAGTCATACTTTCTATTAGTACATAATTCATACGGCGTAGTAGCCAACAACTTTCCAGACTCATATGTTTATTTTGAAATCAAAGAGTAAATAAGAATAATTTAGTCAATTCATTCTTTTAGTCAATGTTTTCTTAAGGAACAGACAAAGAAAAGTAAAAACTCTAAAACAAATGCAAGTTTCATATGTTTCGATTTTCTTGAAAAACTCGAATTTCTTTTGAATAAAATATAGGTGCATCTCTCAGGGCATTAATTCAAATCCAAACACTTCTACAATATCATATTTATTCAAAGGTCTTGCATGACATAACTTGTCCAATGTTCAGGAGCATAGGTATTAATGGACAAAAATAAAGTGAAGTAGACAATCATAAATACGGAAAGAAAATAATTTTATCATTGAACAGATCAATTCGGAAAATGCAAAAAAATAAACACTTGAAATAAAATTAAAAGAAATAAACGACATTATAGAAGATAATTAATTTTTTTTCTAAAATCTAGATTACATATAAAAAAAAATTAAAATTCACTCAAGAAAAAATATTACTATTTAGATTACAATTTGAAATCATTGATGTCAAATCTGATTTTTTTTTTTCCTGCTTTGTTGATATTTGCAGTACTCATGATTTTTTTTTATGAACTTTAAATAAAAAAAATGTTATAGGCTTAAGTCATAAAAATGAATTTCATCACCATATTGAAACTAACATATAATATCAAAGAAAAAAAAATTACTAAGGATAAAGAACCAACTTCAAATAAAAATAAAGTACACTTCTAAGATTTTCAATTTCAAACTCTAATGAAAATGAATCCATTTTATTAAAATTATTAAAATGTCATACGAAAGATCTTTGGCGAGATTACACAAGCAAATATTCACATAATAACAAATGAACCATTAGCACATAATAATAAAAGATGGAGAAAAAACAAATTTAGCTAGACTGGCTGGAAAAAAATCGAAAAAGTTAACTTTTTTAAGAAAGAAAACATACGCACGAAGAAGAAGAAGTCACAAGGAAAAAAAATCACTACTATAATATTCAAATTATTCGTGCTGAGTTTGGATCATTCATAATCAAAACTTCGGTGTAGAAAAACTAAGCTTTTACCCACCAAAAAAAAGAGAAAATGGTCTAAAATTCCTCCAATCTATATTCGAAATCCCAATTATACACTCCAACTTCACGGGTGTCCTATCACCCACCAGGATTATTTAAAAATGAAATAAATGACTCCTTAAATATTGAGTTGGCACAGATAGTGCATTCACTCTCTTTGAGAGAGTGCATTCACTCTCTTTGAGAGAGTGAGAAGCAAAAAACAAGTAAAAAATATATTTTAATTATAATTTTGTTATAATTAAATAGTACTATATATTATTTATTTATTTTTATAAGCAAAGTGACACCGTTTTAATGGTGGATATTACTTTCCCTTTCACTTTGGAGAAGAAGAATCAGTAGTCCCAACTTCATCTTTGATGAATGATAAATTTTATTTTTGTTAGAGAAACTCATCGAACGAGCCGGCAATGTCGAGGAAATAATCACTTGAAAAAGATGAATTCGCCGACAAATTCAAAATTTCATACTTGAGCTTCGAAGCTCTTTAACAATGGTTGTTCATGGATTTGTATTTCCCCCTTCATTCGTCAATTTTTTAGTTCAAATCAATTGATTTAGATGTTTTCAAATTCAAGAACTCAACAATGGGATTCTCATAAAGGATTCAGTTTAGTCTCTACAAATTAGTAATTGCAAATGAAGATTTTCAGATTAGATTCAAACCCAAAAACCCACATTTCTTTTTTGATTTGGACAGCTTTGTACGTCAATGGAGTTTTCTAGTTTTTGGCTCAAATCTTCACACCAAATTCGAAATCAATTAACAAGTAATGTGTAGATTCCATACACCAAACTTGATCACACTCACAGATTCGCACAAATCTGATGAACACGATGGAGAACAATAAGTTTTTTCTTCAAATTTCTAGAAATTAATAAAGCCAAGAAAACAATTGAATGATTTGAGGCAAGTATTATAGCAATCTAAATTTTGATGGATCAATTTGTGTATATATATCGTTTACAAGCTTTAAAAGAAAAAGAAAAAGAAAAAAATAAAATAAAATAAAGATGAAAGAAGGAACTAAGAATATATATATAGATAAAAAATAAATATATATACTTGACAGTTGGATGTGCGTGTCCATCACCGCAAGTTATGAATGTGGATGTTTAATTTTAGGGTGTTATTTATTTCATTGAAAAATAGTTTAAGGGGGTAATAGGTCTTCTGCGAAGTATAAGTATGTAGTTGGGAATTCGATACTAGGTTGGGGTCATTTGGCAATTTTCTCCAAAAAAACTGATAGAATATAATTAAAGAAATGAATGAGAACTCATCAATAGATAACACATGCGAGAGATTAGAAGAAAAACAACCAATAAGAACATACATATGAAAATCAAGAAAAATGAAATTAGAAAGACAGAATTCAAAATAAATTAACGTAAATCAATGACAAATATAATAGTGATCATACCAAAAGAGTTCACATATTATATAAAATTATAAAGTAAAATAAAGGGAAAAGGCATAGATTTTCCTGAATTTGTCCCGAAAAGTCAGTTACACGCTTAAACTATCATGGTGACCTATTATACACCTTAACTACTCAAAAATGAATTTATTACCATCCTGAGACGTGTAACACCACCCTCACATTATGTGGTTTATTACACTCACTGCCACATCAGCGCTACGTTAGCGTCATGTCATAAATTATAATTTTTTGTTTTCTTTTCTTTATTAATTAACTTTTCTTTTGTTAAATATATTTTACTCTAACTAATTGTTTTAATTCTCTAATAATTATATCTTCTTCATCACTAATCCCACTCATTTTCAGTTCTCATTTCATCGGAAAATCATATCCGGCCCCACCTTCACTATTGATTTTGTTCTTCACCACCACTATATCACTTGCAATTCTTCTTCTTCTTTGTCCCCCAACGCCAAATATCACCACCACCATTATCAATATCGATTTTTTTTTCTTCACCACCTTCAATTACCTCTTTTAATGTTTGTCACCCGCCACCCATCACCACCAAACCCATAAAGCTGCTATTACCACCAAAACGGAAAATTGGTTAACAACCAAAAGTTCTTTAACAAAGTCAAAAAAAAATGAAAAAGATAGAAACAACCAATCAAATTTTTTCTAGATAAAATACAATTATTCAGTAACAAATTTATGGGAATTAATAACCTAATTGCGAATCAAAAAAAAATTGTGCTTTAAGATTGTGATAAAAAATAAAGAAGTGTGATGAAAATAAAGAATGAAAAAGAAGAGGACAATGGGTGGGGTTTGAAGAAGAAGAGATGTGGGGGGTGGGGTGGAAAAGAGAATTTTAACTTTTTTTTAATTTTAATTTCAAACTGACGCGCCTATTTTTTATTTTTGTTTTATTTTTTTGCCACATCAGTTTTAGGGGTAAGAAAATTCACTTTTGAATAGTATATGTGTAATAGGTTACTATGATAGTTTAAGTGTGTAACTAATTTTTCAGGACAAGTTAAAGGGGGAATTTATGCATTTTTCCTAAAATAAAATAAAAATGTTTAATACTCCAAAAAAAATTGAGAAATAGAGTCATTTTCCTTGATCCATCATCATGCATTCTTTTTCTTAATTAAACTTTTTGAATATAATATGATAAGCTCTTACCCACTTCTCTAATATTTAGCTTGACCAATACAGAACCCTAATCATCCAATTCTACCATTTTTTTTCCAATTCCTCTGATTTGATCCAAAAATGGATGAAGAATATGATGTGATTGTGCTTGGCACAGGTCTCAAGGAATGCATTCTTAGCGGTCTTCTATCTGTTGATGGTCTTAAGGTATTCAATTTTTCACCAGATCGGTAATTGTTTTTGTTCGATCTTATTTCATTTTGTTTTCTTCTCAATTGGATCTGATCTGATAACGCTGAAAATTTTGATGCAAAATTTGATTGATATGACCCTTTTTTTGGAATGATCGATCTTCATTTGCCGGTGATTTGTTTTGAGTACATTTGATGACACCATTATTGTAAAAAAGCTACCTTGGCGTAACTAGTTGATCAGTTACTAAATTTGAGTTATCAGGGGAGTGTAACTTGGAGGTATATACTTATTTGGGTGTGACTATGTGCACGAGATTTTCGTTTTAGAACAGATGGTGTATTTAACTAAATTGGGTCATTATGGGATTTAATGCTTTGAGTTTATTTATCTACAAAACCAAAATGCAAGAGAGTAATCAACTTTACATGGGAATTGGTATGATAGAATTTCGATGCAAAATTTGATTGATATACATCTGATTTGACCCTCTCTTTTTTTCAATGATTGATCTTCATTTGCCGGTGATTTCTTTGCGTACATTGGGTAACACCATCATTCTAAAAAATCTACCTTGGTTTAGTTAGTTCATTACTAAATTTGAGTTATCAGGCGAGTGTAACTTGGAGATATACTTATTTGGATGTATGTTTATGAGCTTTTTGTCGTAGAACCTATGGTGTATTAACTAAATTGGGTCATTATGTGATTTAATGCCTTGAGTTTATTTACAAAATCAAAATGCAAGAGAGTAATCAACTTTATATGGGGATGGGATGATAGAATTTTGATGCAAAGTTTGATTGATATACATCTGATTTGACCCTTTTTTTAAATGATGGATCTTCATTGTTAAGGTATATTAGTTGTCTTCATTTACTGGTGATTTATTTGAGTACATTTGATTACACCATCATTCTAAAAGATATGTTGGCCTAGCTAGTTCATGTTCATGAGTGCTAAAGTTGAATTATCAGGCGAGTGTAACTTGGAGGTATACTTTTTTGGATGTGATTTTGTGCACTAGCTTTCCGTCGTAAAACCAATGACGTATAACTAAATTGGGTCATTATGGGCTTTAATGCTTTGCGTTTATGTATCTGTTCAGTTTTAGAGAAAGAAACAAAAAGGGAAAGAATATTTTGGAGGTAGAAAGGAAACAGATATCATTTGAAATATGGTTAACATTCTTTTTTTATATTTATTTAGTTGTCTAGTGATTGTTTAATGCTTATTTCATGTGAAATAGGTTCTGCACATGGACAGAAATGAATACTATGGAGGAGAATCAACTTCCCTCAATCTTGTCCAGGTAATTTTTCTTAAATCTTGGGCACGATTCATTTGTGCTATTTGTTTCTCCTATTTGTCTGATAGAGTTATTATGTTTCAGCTTTGGAAGAGGTTTAAAGGAAGTGATAAACCTCCAGCTGAACTGGGTTCTAGTAGAGATTACAATGTTGACATGATTCCTAAGGTTTTCCCCTTTTTTCTCTGTATATCTGCTTCACAGAAACAAAACCTTCCATTGTTTGTGTTCTTCTAAATCTTTTCTTTTTGGGAGCAGTTTATTATGGCAAATGGTGCTCTTGTGCGGGTGCTAATTCATACCGATGTCACAAAATATTTATCTTTTAAAGCGGTTGATGGCAGCTTTGTGTATAACAAAGGAAAGGTATGGTTGTTTTTCATGTATGTGGTCTTTACATGTTTGGTACAATTACGTCGTTTAGAATGTTAAATTGTTTTTTGTATAACTTTGTTCTAACCTGAAATATTGTTACACCCTGATGAAATAGGTGCACAAGGTGCCAGCTACTGACATGGAGGCACTTAAATCTCCTCTGATGGGCATTTTTGAGAAGCGGCGTGCTCGAAAGTTCTTTATTTATGTTCAAGATTATAAAGAAAGTGATCCTAAAACGCATGAAGGGATGGATCTAACAAAAGTTACCACAAGAGAACTTATTGCGTACACTCTTGATTCTCTTGCTTTTTTTTCGGTTCAGTTTATATAGACTAATTTGAAAACATTTTCATGTAAGATAGTCCTGGTCTAGTTTCCTTGTGTGCCTATATCATAGAGCATCTCGAAAAGAACACACCAGGAATTTATTGAGAGGCACTAGAAATGTTGCTTGTTGTTGTCACATTTCTTTACTGCGAAGTTAATCTTTCTTCTTTGCTGAGCACTATGCTTGCCTCAAATAATTTTTGTATTAGAAAATAGAAACTTGTGTTTTACTGTTTTACCCCTCTTTATAGCAAAGAGAATCGATTTTCTTAAAGGATCACAAACTGGTGAAGTGCAATGCATCCACTGAGTATGTAAATATGAACTTTTCAGCATGATCAGTCTCCCATTAAGAGTGTAAGACAATGAAGATGATCCCTACTGTTAAGCTTTTCAGGGAAGAAGGTTATATTATGAAGTGCAACTTTGTGGTTCGGTAACAGTTGATTTGTGATTACTTTACATGACTTGTGGGGATTAGTAGATAGTCTTTTTTTTTCTTTTGGTAATTCATTATTAATTCATACAGTCTATATTCTTGCTGATGGTTATGTGATAATTTTTACAGAAAATATGGTCTTGATGACAACACTGTGGACTTCATTGGTCATGCATTGGCACTGCATAGAGATGATCGCTACTTAGATGAACCAGCAGTGGATACTGTGAAGAGAATGAAGGTGAAATACATTATTTTGCTTTTGAATGTCCCGCTAATCTTGTTTAAGGTTTGTGTGGATAAGTGAAGTTTTTGTTCTCTATAATATGACAGCTATATGCTGAGTCTCTTGCTCGTTTCCAAGGAGGATCACCATATATTTATCCTTTGTATGGATTAGGAGAGCTCCCCCAGGTACTAGCCCTTGAGTTCCTCACTACATTTTCTTGTTTACCTTTATGCCAATGTTTTGTACTTTCCAGCTTCTTTTTCTTTAATATAATTATTGCTGTGAACATCTATTTGCTAATTTAGGCATTTGCTCGATTGAGTGCTGTCTATGGTGGGACCTACATGTTGAATAAACCTGAATGCAAGGTAGTATTTCCGCTCTGTACCTTTTTGCAAAAGGAAATATTTATGTAATTTTGAGTCCTCTGAAGATGCTATCTTCAAATCCCAGGTAGAGTTTGATGAAGAAGGAAAGGTCTGTGGGGTTACTTCAGAAGGGGAAACTGCAAAGTGCAAGAAAGTTGTATGTGATCCTTCCTACTTGCCCTCCAAGGTAAATATTTTTCTACCTGTTGAGATAACTGCTCTGTTGCCAATAATTTGAATAGGCTTCTGGATCTATAATACCCGGCATGATCTTCGAGTATAAGTAAGGGTAGATTATGGATACATGATATACCTGTTTCCTAGCAATCTAGATTTCACTTGTTTATAAGTGGAAGTAGTCAAACTACTTGTTATGAGGATACTTGACCTGTTTATAAGTGGCTGGATGAGTTACTAAACACAAAACATGCTATTTGCAGGTGAGGAAGGTTGGCAAAGTTGCAAGAGCTATCGCAATTATGAGCCACCCAATTCCAAATACCAGCGAGTCTCACTCTGTGCAGATTATCCTACCTCAGAAGCAGTTGGGTCGCAAATCAGATATGTAAGTATTGTAGTATCTTAGAAAAACTTTACTTATATTCTCTGGGCTGAGCTGGAAATATAACAAACTATTCGCAAATAAAGTTTACTTCAATACATGCTCATTCATTTACTAAACAGGCATATTAGTCAAACTTGATTTTTACTTGAGTACTGAAAAATATTTCATGTGAAAGCCTGGTTCAATGTGGTTACATTCACTAGTAAAAGATCGTTAGTTCCACAATTTGCTAAAATATACAGATCTCCTTTGCCCCCTAAGAAATGGATGTGGACTGCCTTTTCATATTTCATTAATTAGTTAATTTTTGCAGAGTCTCGCATTTTCAAATATTGCCCCTTCCTCTCGTCTTTCTGGTTTGTTCATGTTATTGTACACTCCCACCTGTGGATTATATTGGGTTTTTTGGTTGTATTGTACATGCTTCCAATAGGTACCCTATCATCAAGATTCACTTGTAGGAAGAAAAGGCCATGGGGACCTTTTTTTTTGTAGCTCTTTACACTATTCTCTGCTTCTGTTTGTGGGCTGGTGGGTGTTGTTATGGCACTTAAAATTTGTTTTTGGACAGTTCAAGCTGTGTTTCGGTCATTTAAATGGGTGGTCGGTAAAACTTTTTTATGGAGTATATGCCAATTGGACTGATATATTATTTGGAGATTTTAATCTCGTTGAGTAATTTTTGAGTGGGTCCTGAAGACTGGGTGTTTTCCTTAAAAGGCTTGATCCAGCACTATCACTCAATTCAGAGTTGTTCTTTTTAAAAACTCATAACAATTAAGAACTAGAGTCTTCTTACATACCTTATGCCTAACATTTGGTTCTTCAGGTACCTGTTCTGCTGTTCTTACACTCATAATGTTGCTCCAAAGGGGAAATTCATTGCATTTGTCTCAACAGAGGCAGAAACTGATAACCCAGAGAATGAACTGAAGCCAGGCGTCAGTCTTCTAGGGCCAGTGGATGAGATCGTCTATGAAACTTATGACCGATCTGAACCTGTCAATGAGTGCACCTTGGACAATTGTTTTGTTTCAACTGTGAGTCTCTCTTAAATTTTACTTTGAAAATCATACTTCAGAAAGATAACCTAACATAAATTTATTGTATTCTCTATTTTGAACAGAGCTATGATGCCACAACTCACTTTGAGTCGACTGTAGATGATGTGCTCAATTTGTACACCAAAATAACTGGAAAGGTATTGAGTACCTGACTTTGGTCTTTCCATTACATACTTTAGAGAATACTAGGACAGATCTAATTGTCATTGCAGATAGCTTCTCTTTTGCCAACACACTTTGAAAACTTCGAATTTCCAAAATATTCTACTTGTGAAAAGTGGCTTAGACATTTTGCTGTTTACTGCCTGAACTTTCTTTTCGCAATTTGCTGTCTCAGAAGCATGTCTTGCTATCATTTAAATATTATTTGCAAAATTTAACTTGGGTTAACCATTTTTTCTGATGTATACATTTTAGTTTTCTGTGTTTTGCTGTATATTTCTCTTAAAAGGATAACTTTAGTGGAAGGAGTATATGGGATGAAGAATAGAAGTCTATTTTCATGAAGTGGACACTAATTTTGAAAATTCAGAAAAGGGACATATTGTCCTGTCCAGAAAACTCCTTTACCTTTGGGTTATCAAAAAAAAAAAAAAATCTAGCCTCTGCTTCTAGTACTCTTTTAATCAAGGAAAGAGACTAAAGTTGAATTAGTTGAGTTAGGAAAGTTCAGCAGAATATCTGTGTCCTTCAAAAGTCTTGATGAACATTGACATTAAATCCCCCTTCTTGATGATTGCGGGCCTTTATTCCACAAATAAAGGGCTTGAGAACATAACTTAATTAGTTAAGTCGCACTAAAATGTTGATTTCTTTCTTTTTCTTTTTTTCAATCATGATATACGTGTGCTTTCTTGGGTTAGTTCACAAAGGTATATTTGATGCTATTAATTTGTCATAGCTTCTATATTTTTGTTTTAGTCTTCTTGCGCCCTTCTCCAATTTGTGTGGTAAAGGTGTATGTATACGTTGCTTGTACCAGTGCCCACATAGATAATATGAAGCATAGTTACTAGCATGTGAAATTAAGGTACTTTTCTAGATGTACCATTATTGCATCAAAAGGTACTTTTCCTAGGTAATCGCTGTTTCCTCCGCTACTCTCTTCCTGCTGCCAGGAATAAAGGGGGGAATTGGGTGGTAATGGAGGCCATAGAAAAGAAGACTTGTAGAGTATTCTTCTTTTCAGTCGCTAGATTCCATTTAGAAGGTGGCATTATTTGTAATAACTATATTGAGCTTTGAAGGAACTATCTGAGTTGACTCAAATTATTTATCTTGTTCAGGTTCTTGACCTCAATGTGGACCTAAGTGCTGCGAGTGCCGCTGAAGAATGATAAATTCCTTTACTTCTGTACTTTCACGTATTTTGCTGCTGGATTCCTATGTGTCGATGGGATTCTGATGGCGTTGCTGTAGAAGTGGGACTAATTTATGATGGATTTTCTGTTATACTATAGTTCAAATGTTGTTTTTTTCTTCCTTCAACAAATTTATGTAATATTTAAAAATACAATCACTTTTCTTGAACTTGGAGAAGCATGCACGCCGGTCTCCCTTCCCCCTCTCCCCTTGCTATCATTGGCTGAGGCTGAACCTAGATGTGGGATTCAGATGTCATCGATGCTGAAGCTCAATTTGGTTTTATTAATTTTTCATCCAATTTCAGATTTTTCTGGAAGTAGGAGCTTAAAGGTTTAATTAAAATTGTGTTTGACCTTTTTTTTTTTTTTTTTTTTTGAGGATTTTGTCTGAGACAGTATGCACACACAATACACAATTGGTTTTCTGGTTTAATCTCTCTATGTTTTTGTTCAATGTTACAGTAATACATTCTTACTTCAGGGCGTTAAGCTCAGTGAGCTGGGCTCGAAAGATAGAGAGTTGATGAGGAGTCTTTTCTAAAATATGGGAACTAAAGATATCAGTAAGTTATGACAACATTGGTCCATATTCAATCATAGTACTGAATTAAAAAATGGGGAAGAAACATTGAAACATACATTAATACAAACTGAGTTTGCTGCAAAAAAATTTCATACCATTCCTTTTCTTCCTGAGGTAAGTATATGTACTGCATAACTCAGTTTTTACAAGTTCCATTACAGTCTTAACATCTTTGAGATATCTGAGGAATGTTGGTTGTTGGCTTAATTTACTTTGGAGTTGAGTTGGTCGTTTGCGTGCTTAATTTCTCCTCCATTGCCCTCTTCCATAGCAGATTCTTGTGTTTCTACTTGTGATAGCTGCACAGCCATAGGAGAAGTGGACTCTTTATGTTCCACTTGGTTGGAGCCATTGACAGCTCTCCTTCTAGCCTTCTTAGCCCAAACAACAAGCCCATCTTGTATATACTCGTCGAATATTTCTTTCTTGAAGGAACTTCCCATCTGCATTCATCATGCATCAAATGAAAGAAGGTTATAAGTAAAACAATCTATAAAACCAAAATGGTAAGTATTTTGTTGGTAGAAGAAAGATGCACCTGTGTGACAATTGCATATAGTGGTAGAGTACTATAACTGCAAAGGAATTGAACAAACACCCTGCAAAAGAACTCAATTAGATTATGTAATAGCATGTTTAGTGTTCACATAAATGTGAAAGTCTAAACCTCTTTTCAACTATAGCATAATTGGGCGTGGACGCGCTAATGGTAAGACAAGTTGGACTTAGATATGTGTGAAAAGTGAGCAGCAAGTGAATACAATTTGTGTTTGTGACCCTCATGGTTACATTGTTTGGTTTGATGTAAATACCAGATGCAAGTAAGCATTTTCCTCGTGTAGAGGAGGAAGGACGGGGAACTTACCCTATGACAAGTCGAGGGATGATATAACCAACTTGTCCCATGATGCAGGAGTTGAAACGATATTGAGCCTGTCAATGAACAGAACGCGATAATCTCAATTAGTAATGGAATGAAATGTGAATTGAAAAGCTTATACCAATTGTTACATTAAGTGTTTAATGTTATGTTTTTTAAGATTACCCAAATCCAGAAGAAAAATGCAATCTCAAAGGAGTTCTGGAAAAGGATGATATGAATGAGGAAAAGGACTAGTCGCGGTCTATGAAACCAGAAATGATCATCTGATGGCTTCACAACTAAATCTCCTTCTACCGCGATGTGCTTTGCAGCAACCTCTCCAGCAAGTTGAGTTATTACATGCTCTAGTTTAGTCCCCACAGCTAGCAAAAGCTGCATAATCACAATAATATAACCATTTTTCAGGATTTTCGATAGCTCAAAGGTGTACTGACAAAGATTAGTAGTTCTTGATTGTACTGATTACTTACACCAAAGGGAACGAATGCTATCCAAAAGTATGCATGCCAGCCTGCAAATAGAAAGTGAGTGAGAAATCAAAAAACAGGTATAAAAGGACAGCCTGGTGCACAAAGCATTCCATATTAGCAGAGTCCGAGGAAGGGCTACACCCCAAGGGGTGTGATACAAGACAATCTACGGCTCTATCCCGTGACTTAAAGGTCACACAGAGACAACTTAAACGTTGCTCCAAGGCTCCCCTTCAAAGCACAGATAGAAGGAGAAAATGAAAGAGGGGGTGATAATTAAAACATAAGCTCTTAAACTAGGCTCAAAACCAAAACGAAGTTATGCTAAATCAAGAAAAGGGGATGAAACAGTAAATGATAAGCTCACCATGAACATTAAGCAATAGGAACAAGACCACAAATACCCAAAGATACCAGCTGCATAAGCAATAGTAAAAGTTCAGCAAGTTGAAAATTAAAAGGAACTAAGAGCACGTTTCACTCCGACTAAAAATAATTGATAAGCATCAAGTACTTGTATCCATTGTGTAACTCACCTAATCCCAACAACTTTCTTGAAATCAGCTTCAAGCACGCGTGTCATATACTTGTGAAAATTGAACTTTGGATTCCCCTTGCAATGAGTCTAAGGCGGAAAAATCAGCACAAGTTGAGCTTCATGGAGAAATAAAAAAGATTAAACCAGTATATATTAATGTAAATGTACCATAATGAAGCCAAGCCTCAAGGTTGTATAGTCCAATTTTGTGACAGATCCAAAGAATTGCTTGACGAAGGAATGCTGAGAATCACGAGCAAAATAGAAAAATGTTAGACGCGCCTAATATATTGACAATGCATAGAAGCAAAATGTGTAATAAGCAACTTCTGGAAATACACATTTGATCATGTTCTAAAGTGGTAATATACTAATGGATTCAACTTATATTAACTAACGATGTAAATACTTCTCACATTATTTGTGTAACTTAACCCGTTGGATATATATACAGGCACATACACATCAACACATGTATATAGAAATGAAAATATGCATACAAGGATGATTAAGATGGAAGAATCTCTGCTTACCAGCCAACTTAATAAAGTTGATCTTTTACCAAATCCTAGAAACCGGCCCTTGATAAAATCATGATCATGAACATGTGTTACTTTCGATCGAAGTACTGCAGATACAATATATCCTCATTAGGATGACAACAAGATAGTTCACTCTATGTTGAAAGTGTTACATTCTGATGAATACACTATCAGTTCTACTACATTTTTCAGGTCAACTTAACTTACTGTCGGTGCACAGAACTTAAACTCGTGATTTGTGAGTACTCTGTACTTACGCAAACTTTTTGTGTCCAATTTAGTTCAAAGGGAAGTATACTAATGAGATACAACAGTCATTAGGCAATATACCTTCTTCTGGATTATATTCCTCTTTCTGGATAGAATCCTCCCAAGATTTCCATTGACGTATCTGCACAGATAACACAAGGTCATCGTGTATAAGTGAAAAACAAAGGGGGGACGGGGGGCGATGTAACTAAGATGTATGATGAATTCAGAAACCTAAAGCAAGATGACTGAAAGCTTTACCTTTATACCTCCAAATAGAATTGTAAGAGCTGAGAAAGTAACATGTGAAACAGCCAGCACAAAGATAAAGGTATGGAGATGATGCAATGCTGTGAGAGATAGCAATGGTGCCTTGTCCTGTTAAGTTCCAACAAGAGAAAGCATATAGAAATGACACATCAACAAGGGCATATGATAAAAAAACATCACAGCTTCATCAGCATATGGACTAAAACTGTGTTTATGAATCTTGATTGGCAATTATATTCCCCTTTTGTTAGCTCATTTGACAATTCGGGTGACGGAGAGAAAAGTAAAATGGTCTTGTTGAAGGAGTCTTGGCACAACGGTAAGAGTTGTCATTATGTGATCAAAACATCCTCTTGCAGAAATACAAGGTAAAACTAAATGTCACATGCAATATATCCCAATGTGGTCCATCCCTTTCACACAAAAACAATCCAATTTTCGTCTAACATGTGAACAACAGGAGCTTTAGTCCACCGGACTGCCTTTTATTTAGACATACCTTAGCTTCACAATAACCAGAATTAGCAGATTCAGCAAGAAGGCGCCTTCCTCCCGGAATTAAAGAGAAGAAATTAGTCTGAAAGTGGACAGTTTCATCGACATCATCAGCCTTTTTACAAGGGAGCCAGTGATTAGTCAAGTGCTTTGGGATACATATTTTAAGAATTCTCTCTTGCAACACTGTCAATAACAGTGATATGAATCCCAACAACATCAACTCTGCATAATTCGTCATGTTTTTCAGAATATGAACTAATCAGACATCTTTAAAGTGAAAACAGAATTACACAAACAGAAGTTATAATTTTTTACCTTCTTTGATCTTTTGTAAGGCTTCATAGAGTGGCTTTTGGTTTTTCTTGAGCAAAAACTGTAATAAAAATCACAATTGTTACTCATATCATCAAAGATTGCTCGTTTAGCAGAACTTTAGAAATGTTATACTCCACAACAGATAATAATAACTCTTTGTCTAAGGGGAATTGGTTGATCAAGAAAAGAAACATGATACATATCATCTATGTTGCTCGGACTCTTCAAAAATATGGAAGGGTGCATATCGAATCATCCAAAAAATGGGTGCTGCAACATTTTTGATGAGTCTAAGCAACATAGAAGCTTGATTTCTCAGATGATCACTCCACTAATAGTTATTATCTCAAAAAATCACTTTTCATTCTTGATTCAAATCTTCTTCAACAAAGTAACTTTCTGAGATAATAACTATTAGTTGTGTGACCATTTGACAATAAACGTAAAACTAGTCAATTTATGATAGTCTTAGTTCTTAAACTTGGATGATCAAGAAAAGAGACATGACACATATCAGAAGTACTAATGGTAAATTACTATTATAAACCAACATATAACAAAAATCAAGAAAATTTTGTGATGCATACAACTAAGAGTTACCTTGCCACCATAGTGAATAATTCTTTCAACAAGAAGAGATATAGCAACTATGACAGTGCAGACTAAGGCAACAATCCATGTTGGTGTAAATTCTAAATTTGTTTCTTGATCTCCTCCACCTCCTGCCATCTTTTTACTACAAATGAATATCCAAGAAAACTTACATATATAAGATTATGAATTAATTAAGATGAAAAATACTATGTTGATCCTACTATGTTTGTTGATAGGAAGTTACATAGAAAGGAGGAGGGACAAAATGACAAATATTGTCCCTTATGTTTGGTAGTTGGTTCAAAATAGTCCCTTGAAGTATTACTTAATCAATTTTGATTCTTTAAGTTTGTCAAAAATGAGCACTTTTAGTTTTGTTAGATATTTATCAAATTCGAAATGTCAAATTTAATGCAAGTACAATTTTTATTATTTATGTTATTTTTAAGTATATTTCAATAGTTTGATGCAACTTTTTGATGTGCAATTTCTCTTATATTGATTTATTTTCTTTTCTGACATAGTTTTTTTGGGGTAAGGGTCAAAATTATTGAGAGCAAAAACATTTTTAAACTAGCTTTTTTATTCATTTCACATAGTATTTTTTTATCCTTTTCGGTTATTTTTTTTATATTGCGGTTTTTGAAATGTTGAATGAAATTTCTATTGTTTTTGCTCTTTATCCGTTGTTCTTGTTCCGATTAAATCTAAAAATTATAGTTTGATAAATATTTGAAAGAGATTAAAATTACTCAATTGATAATTAAAGTGCTATTTTGAACCAACAACAAAATATGAGGGACATTTTTTTTTCATTTTCTAAAGAAGAATGAAGTGGTCAGAAGAACAATCAAAAGTTTGATAAATATCTGAAAGAAATTAAAATTGCTCTCAATTAATACTTAAAGTGCTATTTTGAACCAACAAAATATGAAGGACTACTTTTTTTAATTTCTCGAGAAGAAAGAAATGGTCAGAAGAAGAATTCTTTCTTGGGTCCCCCCATGTTCTTGACTTCCTATGCATTTAGTTAGTTGATTTTAATATTTCTTTCATTTTAATTAAAAGTTTTAATTACGAGTTTTTTTAGGTTGGAAGTCGCTTTTGTTATAACATGTTTTATCCTTCAATATGGAACTTTTCGATACAAATTTAAACTTTATTGAACTCTATACTACAAATATCGTACACCATATGAAAAATAAAAAGAAATTAACAAAAACTTTAACTTCTCTGTCGTCCACATGCATATGACAAGAATTCTTTCCCTCAAGTTGACAATTTTGAAGTTTTAACATAAATCAATTTAACAAATTTGTTTTACCAATAAATGGAAACTGCCTAATAAACTCTAGAGAGAGTGGAAATTTAAATTGTTGGCAACAAATTAATTGTTTCATATGTCCTAATTTATGTGACATTTTTTTCTTTTTAGTTAATTTTTTTAAAATGTTGTTTTTCTATATTTAATAATAATTTTTAAAACTTTTCATTCTATTTATAAAATGATTTATAACAAAAAATTACAACTTATTGTAGACCATTAAATTTTAAAGATTTTTTCTAACCCTCACATCTACCTTTGGGCTCCATATTACCCTTATTTCTAACAGACCTCAATTTAAATTCAATTAATAAATTCATTAAATGACATGTCAATCATCTATTGGTCACCCTATAAATCACTTAAACTAATTTAAAAATATTCCACCAATTCAAGTCAAATAAAATAAAACCCGCCCCAAATTAACTTTTGTTTCTATAGCTGGAACGAAGACCAGCTCAAATGAAGAATCATAGACCCATTTGGGATCATCAACATCACATTTCTCTAATAAATGTACCATGCATCTTGAGTAAAAAAATTGACCTATTGGCTATATTAGTATCCGTAAATAGGCAAAAAATTGATGGAAGAAACATCATTTTCTCATAAGAAATTGAATTCTAGCTATGTCGTCTTGGGAATAAATTAGAAATTAGTTGTTTGAATAATGTAAACTCAAGAACTTTGATTCCAACCACTGAAAATTCACAAAATTCCATGATAAGAATCTCATCTTTGTGGACTTTATTTATACATTTTTGTTTCACATTCAAAGCTAGATAAGTACACAATCTCAAAATTCCGAGCTATAATTAAAAGCAATAAGAAAGCGAAAAAAATCTTTTTTTTGTGAGTGAGCAAAAGCACAAAGAATCACAATATTCAAAATATGAAACTACCAAACAAGAAAAAAGAAGAAAACGAAACTAGGGCTTTGGAGGATAGAAAATATAAAGAGATGTAATGATAAAAGCAAGAGAAATAAAAAATGGAACCAATAGTTGAATTTTCGCCGGAGAACAGCAAACCGCACTTGGAGAAAGAGATGGGAAAAGCTTAAGTTAGCAGTTAATATGGGGCTGATGGGGTCAAATTGATTGGGGCGGATGATTTGATTTGGGAATGAGTAACTTTTAAATTTGTTTAGATTAATTATAAAGTGATCAATAGATGATTGCCACATCATTAATAAATTTATTAATTAGATTTAAATTGAGGACGGATAAGAATAAGGGTAATATGGAGCCTAAAGATAGATGTGAGGGGTATTTGAGAGCTAATAGGTGGAAGAAGGATAATTTTGTATTATTTTCAATAGTTCGAAGATATTCTAGGCTATTTTCCGTAAAATAAAATATATATTTTTTTTTTAAAAAAAGGATAATCCTCATAGTCAAGAGGGTTAGTATGGCAAAGCCAAGTCTTCCAAAAAGTAAATAAAAAAAGAGTCAAATTAGCCAAAGTTACTTCCAGGTAAACATTCCTTAATTAGTTTGATGATTATTGTGTATTCTATTCTTTCCCTCTCTATTTATTTGTCAAATATTTTCTAATTTAATGTCTCTTTTTACTTGTTAATTTTAATAAATAAAGGAAGGACAATTTATTTCTTTCTATTACATCCTCAATTTATTAATATTGAGTTAATGTCTTTGAAAAAAGTGAGCAAATATATTTGAGATAGTATCAATTAATAGATGTAAAATGATAAATTTATTATATCAATCAATATTTTCTTAATACGCATATTAAGTCAAATTTTGACAAGAAAAACGAGACGGAGTAATTTGATGTAGAATTAAATATCATCATGTGGAAATCTTCAATGCTTGTTTGTCTCAGGACAGCTTGCAAGAAGTGATTTGATACCTCAAAGTCCGTTAGCACAGATATTTTTTACGTTCTAATACTCCCAAAACATAAAGAAATCATTTTTGTCATTTTCTTATAATACTCCACCATATACTCACTAGATATTATCTCATTCAGTAAAAGCAAAATATACAATTTTATTGTATACTTGGAATTTTTTTTTTAAAAAAAGCAAAAGAAGGTGGAGAAAACAAAAAGGTTGACTATTGTATAAATTATTCAGAAGAATATATTCACATTGTAAATCATGTAATAAAATTTAGAAAATGTTACTCTATTCTAATTTATTGGTTTTCACAAATGCAACCGTGTTTTCTCATGTTCACACTAAACAACTACTCCCACCGTCCACTTTTATTTATCATGTTGTGCTTTTCAAAAGTTAATTTGACGAATGTTTAAAGTTAAATTAAATTACATTAATTTAATATTTTAAACAAAAAAATTAGATATTCAAAAACTATACAAAAAGTACTATAAATTGTAAATTTTTGTATAACAATATGATAAAAAATACATCGTAAAATATTAGTCAAAGTTTTTATAGTTTGACTTTAAAAAAAAATTATGACAATTAAAAGTGGACGGAAGTAGTAACAGAGACAGAGTCATTATTTAAAGTTAATAATGTATACATATTCAATGAATTACTTAATAGGTATGCCAATTCAAAAGTGGACAAGTAATTAGAGACGGAGAGAGTACAATTTTATATGTAAAAAATAACTAAACTTTAAAAGGATTTTTGAAAATCTATAATTCAACTGTAATGGGTTCTTTTTTTTTTAAAAAAAAAAAAAAAAAAAAAAAAACCAACGACCCATTGGGTCAAATTTTATAACAAAATCAGTAAAAACATTGTTGTGGGCTAATTGCCTAATTCTAAGCCCACTTCTTCACAAAACAAAGCATCCTAATCAACAAATTAGGAAAGTGAAAAGTCACTGTAACAAGTGACCTGCGAAGTAGGAACAGAGGAATGGCGGATAAGAAATTTAAGTAAAAAAATTCTCATCGGTAACTATTTAAAAAAAGAAAGGATTGCCTTCAGAATAATATTCGTGCAAATCCATGAACAAATTGATTATGTAGGAGTACATTTTTTAATTATTCTCTTATGGTGGAGCTCGAATATTACAGCTAGCAGAGTAATTAAATGCTAAATATATTGTGTTATATCGAACTACTTTAAACTCTCTTTTTTCATTTTTATTTTTTACAAATAAGTTAGACTTTTTAGTTTTAAAAAAAAAAATCAAATCCATTAATAATCACGTTTGTGGATTTCCCAAGATACCTAACATCTTCTTCGAAAAATCAATATGCTTTAATTCCTCTAAAGTTCATAAAAATTCACTACCAACAAAACAGATGAATTAATAAAAGAAAAAAAAAAGGTTGGAAAAAAGGACACTTTATTCTGCTTTTTTAAAAGTTGATTGAACTCCAACAAAAAGGGAAGTTGAACAATCAATTTATTACATGTGACATTTTTTTCCTTCATCCGGAGCTTGCATTAAAAATACAACTAAAGTTAGATCGCGCATTGTAAATTTCATTCGGGAGTAACGCGTTCAACATGATTTTTTCTATACACAGAGCTTGAACCTGAGATCTCTGATTAAAGATGACGTATATGCATCTCCTTTTCATTTTTAAACTGTTGGGTTTTAAAATGTGTGAATGGAAAATAAAGAGTTGCGATTTTTATGAAGAGTTGTGACTTTTATGAAAAGTTGCGACTTTTATGAAAAGTTGCGACTTTTATGAAGAGTTGTGACTTTTATGAAAAAAATTGTGACTTTTATGAAAAGTTGTGACTTTTATGAAAGGTTGTGACCTTTCCAAAAGATTGTGACTTTTCCAAAGGGTTGTGACCTTTCTAGTAAGGCACAATAAGAACCTTTTCACACTACCATTTGTTTTCTATAAATTGAGGGATTTCCTCTCATTTTAAGAGAACTAATTTTTCTGAACTTCTTCTACTACTACTAAATCTAGTATTCTAAGTGTACTTTACTGCCGTTGAGTGGTTCGTTGACACTGCAGTTTTAGGTACTGATACACCGGTGAGTAAGATCGTTCTATTGTGGGAGGATATATTTCATTAACCTCGGGTATTTGAGGAGAATAATTTTCTTAAGGGGACACTGTGCATTCAGTGGACTCAATTTTCTTTCATTGAGAATAATATTTTTATATTGTTTCTAATCTTTTTCTGATTCTATTTTCTCTACTAGTTTTAATTTTCTAGTTTTGAACATACTCTTTAAGCTTTGTTGTTTCTTACCAAGTTTTTCAAAGTTTTGTTCTAAGTATCTTAGGATGACAAGATGAACAACAATCTTAAGGAAATTATTATACTGTTGGTATTTCTTGTATTCTACTGATTGAGAGAAACATATCATGGAAGTAGAAGATTAATGCATTATTTCTCCAGAATTCAGTGCTTTGTTTAACAAGGTCGAAGTGAGAATGTACTAGAAGAATATGTGGTATTTCGGTTAAAAATTACTCGAGGTAACCTTCTTATTATTTATACAAGGAGGAAAATAGTTTCTAAAAGTTAACAGTTTTGATATTTATCATGTATGTCTTTGGAAAAAGATCTGCAAATCATATGATTTTTGAATGAATTTTCCTTGACAAAAAGTGTTGCCTTTAAAATTCTTTAGTTTGCAGAATGAGAGATGCACATTTTTGTTTGATAAAATAGCATGTCAAAATGTTATAGTTGGAAGACTATTTGAAAAGAAAAACATATCTATGTGATGATTTAAGAATATGTTTAATTCTGTGTGGAGACTAAAAAAAAAGCTTTTATAGTTTTGTACTCCATGTGAAATTTGATTGTGTCTGCTTTTAGTAGACTAAATTTTTTTGTAGCTTTCTACTCTAGATAAATTAGACTACGCAATTGGTTTGAAGAATAGGAAAACTTCACATAATAAGTCAATGTTGTACTTTTGATTTTCTATAAACTTCACTGTTATATAGAAACAAATTGTACAATTTTTTTTGTCTTTATTGTTAGTATTCTAAATACTAAGTGGTATGTAAATTTGTGATAGAGCAAAAACACCATTGACTTAGAGTTTGTGATTTTGTGCCTCTATGGAATTGTCACGACCCAGACCGTCGTGATTGGCACCCACACTAACCCTCTGGTGGGAGAACCACTACTACGACCCAACTACATAACTTAACCAAATACTACACATTTAAAGGTACGGAAGCAGGTTTAAATGACAATAAAAATAGAGTCTCCATAAACTCCAAAGGTTTAAACAATTAACTAACCAAACTAATGCGGAAATTCAATCCCTAGAACCTGAAAGTCATTGTACCAAAACTCTACTAACGACTGTTGACACCCAATTTTGACCTCCACAATATAAATTAATCATCAAGCTTCTTAAATTCCAAACGAGTTGAAATAATTGACTTTATAAAATTCAAAATAAATAAATAAAAAATAAAAAAATTTCAAGTTAGTTTAAAGTAATTTTTGCCATTTTTATAATTTTTGAATGAACTATGTATATATTAATTAGTATATTTTATAAACATTTCGAAAATCATCTCAAAAAGATTTTAATTTTAGTAAGTATTTTATTAAATTAGTTTAGGTTATGTAATAGTTTATATTTTAAACTAATTAGTTTATAATTAAGTTAATTATTATATTCGTTTAGATTAAGAAGCTCGTTAATTAATTAATATCAAAACTCAATTTTTATCTCTTAAAAAAGAACCAACTTTTTTTTATCTCGGGCCAATTTCCAGTAGGCCCAATACAATAGTTTCCTCCTCAGCCCATTCCAAACAGACCAACAATACATACATGTACACAGCAGCCAAAAATGACCCAGCCCATTTCACTAGTATTCCCAATTCCAATTCCAAATCAACAACAATACATACAAGCCCACTCCAATTCCCATTCAAACAGCAACAATTCCAAACAACCCCTTCACTTCTTCTTCTCCAAACATACGCACAACAAACGCAGCAAAGACAAAGATCCCACCAAATAACCCGACCCATTTCATACCGATCCTTTTTCTCCTTCACGTAATTTTTCCTCAGCGAGAATCGCGGAATTTCAGCAGCAACGACAGCTGCCATTACCAAACGTTCCAGCAGCTCCCACAGTCCATACCGATCTCCTCATTCGGGTTTCACGGGATTTCCGTTGAAATCTCGTGCAAACTGACGAAATTTCAAATTTGGGTGTTGAATTTGAATTCCTATTCTACCCTTTTCCCTTCCAATACGAACCCTACTTCCTTTCTATAAATACCCTCTACTCTTGTTTGATAGAGGGGGGAGAATTCTTTTCGAAAATAACTAATACCTACAAAACACATTTCAAGAAAGAACAGAGAAGGTACTCATTTCTTTTGCATTTGGGTCTGGTATTCTTGCCCAAACTTCTCGGCTACTGTTCGTATTCGAATTCACGTGGTGGAAGAGCTCATCCTTGCTCGTTCTATCTTGGTTCTGCTGCCCTCGAAAAGGTGATACTCATTTTGATTCATCTCTCTTTTACTTTGATATGATGACTGTTTGATCTTGGGCTGCATAGAGGTTTCAAAAATGTTGAATTTCTGAAAGTTGTTGACTCATTACTGGCTGCAAATTAGTGTTAGAGTTTGTTTGATAGTCCATTATTGTTGTTTGTTTTCGTTTTCAAGATGGCTTAGTGCTCGTTTGAGCTCACATTATTGTTTGTGTTTTTTCTCGAATTCACGATTGTTATGCTCGCCTTAAGCTTGGTTTGTCCACTTGTTAATCACCATGCTTCTATTCATCTCCGATTGCTGAAATAATTTTCTCATTTTTACTATATGTCCTCAAGTGTCAAAGAAGTCATTTAGTGATTTCCCTTGTGTAATTTTGAGTATAGATTAGTAATTTTAGTTCACATTTATATGGTTCGGTTGTTTTGGGGTCATTTTGTAGTATGAAATTATTAGACTCGTGTAGTGCTTGATGATTAGATGTTCTCGTGACTCATTCATTCACCCTAGTTAGCCTAGTATTTCGCCATGAATTCAAAGAGCTTATTAGTAGCATGAATATGGCTCCATATGACCGATCATGTTCTATTGCATTTGTTTAAGTTTGTTCCATGCTTTCTCAATTTCAAATGGTCTAGTTTCTACCTATTTAATCGAACATTAGTTTAACATGAGATTTCTTTAGTATTGTGTCTCTATCTATTACATTTTGCATCCTCGAGTGATAATATTTGTTTAGGATCACTATGGCCATATCTTGGATTTCTATTATGTTTATGTATTTGTCTTCATGTTCGCTATTTGTAACATTGTGAGAAACATGTTTTCTACATCTGCTTTCTGTTAATCGTCACTAGTACATACTTGCTCTTTGATGTTTATTTTGGCTTAATTTCGGTCCGAGTCAAAGGGTTCATGAATAAGATTTTTATCATATTCTTTGTTAAATGGGAAAAGGATTTTAAGTAGGTGTACTTTGAGATAAATGCTTAATAGTCATATTTAGTACGGATATAATTGCTCATTGTTTTCTTTCAAACTTCATCACCTGAAATTCTTACATTTGCCATCTCAAGGATAATGATCACCTTGCTTTTCACTGCTAGAAGTTATGGTATGATTGGAGCTAGCCTTATCACAAGTGTTATTTTGTCTGTATATGCGCATATATCTTATTCTAAGACCTCTTTGCTTTGGTCTGCAAGTAGTTGAATGATCACTTCACTTATTCTCATATATTTTCTTTCATTAATTCGTTACTTTGTTCTATGTCATTTTCCTCTAGCTAATTTATGTCTTTTTCTGTGTTTATGGTGTCGACTGAGTCCCTTGGGATTTTCCATTTTCTCTTGCATTTGTGAGATGAGCCATAGGGGTTCAGTTTTTTTCTCTATCAAGTCAGCCCCTCCCCCTCCAATGTATTCGGAAGCTGTTACAGGTTCCAGTGCTCACCCATGTTGCTGGAAATTAATTCAAAGGCCCAAGAAACAGGCTGTATACATGTTGTATACAGCATTATACACTGATATACAGGCCAAAAACGTGAAAATACAGGGCTGAGGCAGAATACAGGTGTTCGGAAGCAAGAAATACGTGAAAAGAGCTCATATACATGCTCGTATGCACTGATATACAGGGAAATGTATACAAAAAGGGGATTTGGGCAAAAGTCCAAAAAATTCCAATGAAATTGGCCCAAAAGGAGACCCAAATTCAATTTCTCCCTTACTCTTTAATTATTTAATTGTGATTATTTATTGTTGTTGTTTAACTCTAACTTTAGAATGGTTATTAACTTAATTAAATTCCCCGAAGACGAACTGTTTTTCTATGTTGTTTTGGTTTTTAACAAATCTCGTCAACTCTCGTAGTTTCACTTATAATCTTAGTCAAAACTCTTATTAATTTAAAACAATTTTCATATTTTGATTAACCAAAAAAATGATTCAAATAAAAACCACTAGTTTTGTTAATATTCTAATTACTTGTCTCTAATTCAAATATTTCAATTTAGGTCCCTTTCCTTAAAAAATAAAAATGTGTCCTTCATTTAATTATTTTTCCAAAGATAAATCAAATATTACAAATTATTATTTTTTATGTTAAATCATCCTTTTTTTTAGAATTAGTCAAATATTTTTTAGTCAAGTCGCAGGTCAACCGCGTGTTAGCGGGCACTTTGAATGCCTAAACCCTTCTTGAAGTGTAAATTAAACCCCGAACCCTCTTTTGTATTTTCAATGAATTTTTTCTGTTTAAATCTTTGGAAATTATAAATTTTCTTAATTTCTTTAAAAAATTAAATGGCGACTCTTTTCTAAGTATTTTTTAAATTGTTTTTTACTTATATCATTTCAAAAAGTAATTTTTTCTACAAATAAAAAAATTACGGCACAACAACGACAAGTTTAAGAACAAGGGGTACAACCTCGAAACTAAACAATACCTTAAACAAAAGTCTGAGTTCGAAAAGAGTGGAGTTAAACAAGAAAGATCCATGGCAGCCTGAAAGAACTGGCTCACCCTTGAATCCAGTCATGCTCAATAGCCACCTAGCTAAGGTCTATCAATAGCCACCTGAAGATGTCATGTACTCAATAAAGAACAAGCAAGTGCAGTATCAGTACACAACCACAGTGTACTGGTAGGATCACGCGGCTATCCCAATAAGTGAAACACATGCAAGTAACCACATTATTATAAAACATGCATATACCGAACATATACAATATTAGATCATCTTTTCAAGGTTAATGTAGCATCATACATTCTCAATAATACACATTGGCTATCAATTTAAAGCAACATATAGACTTCCAATATCAATCATCATTAGATATGAACGTAATCATCACAAGTAGATACACAACACAATTTAATGGTCCTTCCACGGAACCCAATTCAATGGTTCTCTCATGGAACCCACACCCAAACTATTATCATACCGAAACGTGGTACCCGATCCAATATTTATGTCTGAACGTGGCAACCGATCCTATGTTTATGCCGGAATGTGGCAATCGATCTCATGTTTATGCAAGAACATGGCAACCGATCCGAGTTAGTGTGTCGGAACGCAACACTTGATCCATTCAACAAACCATAATCATAATCACAATGTATATTCTCACAATCATACAACAAGAGGTGATTCATAGCATACAATTATTCAATTATCCTCACTTATGAGTAGGGTGATCAATAAAATAACATTCACAGAAATACATGCATTATAATGAGCAATTACAAACATATATCACACCAACATGAAATCACAACTGTCACCTACCTCGAATCCAAGCTTGAATCCCCTAAGGCACTTGAATCTTGCCTTTCCGAATTATTTCCGCTTGTTCTAGGTCTACAAACAACAATTTATACGCAATGATCAACAATCAAGACCCAATTACCCGGATCATAATCAATAATATCGACCCTAGGTCAAACCTTGATCCCCATACCCAGATTAGGGCTTTTTCCACCATTAATTTCAGATCAAAACCTTTCCCCAATGATAATTACCTAAGAAACTATGTTCTACGGATCGGAAAATAGATTCGGGGAGTTAAAACCTTACCTTTAGCCTCAAGAATGGTGAAAAATAGTCAAGAACTCATTTGGGGTCATTCCTTAGCTCTCAAAGTCGAAAAGTGTAGAATAAAGATGTTTTGGGGTTTATTTACGACCTTAAGTCGCGTCGGGTCCGCCACAATGTCCTCACCTCACATAAATGCCGCCTAGCGTAAATCCCGCCCCAAATGACTTACACGGAACCAGTGAGCTATTTTAATAATTTCAAGACCCCCATTTCACAACACACATTTAACCAACGACGCTCAGAAAATATCGTTCACGCTAAGATGATTCCGGGAGTTCTACTCACCTGAATTCAATTTTGTAAAGTCGTACAGATTCCTTAACGACTTATCTAACCACTCATGTAATCAAAATCATAAATAAGTCACCCGATTATTACCAGATTTCCCTACACCGTAATGACTCTGATTTCGTTCAAATCTGAACTAGGTTGGAAAATCCAAAGTTACTACTCAAATGTTTTTTGGCCCCAATTCTTTCCCCATTGGCTTTTCTATAACAATGGGAACATGTCGTTACATTAGATATCAATTTATCCATCACTCATCCCCGAGTGACAAACTAGAAGAAAAGGGCTAAAGCAAGACTAGAGTAGTATTTGAATCATCGAATAACTGGGGATACTTGTCCCACATACTTTTTCTGTTGACTCTGGGCTGCTAGAAGCTTAGATTGGATATTTCTCAGCTTACCCTGAACATTTTTCACCAAATCAACTCTCAAAAGTTTCACGTCTTCAACCTCAAACCAACACATCCTCTAATACAATGCCTCAATGAAGTCATCTCAATACTCGAGTGATAAATATTGTTGTATGTAAACTTAACTACAACAAAAGTGATTCCCAACAAGCACCAAAGTTGATCGTACAAACGTCTACAACATGTTATCAAGGATCTTGACACAATCATCCGGACGGATCATTTAGCACTTAAGCATGATAAAATTTCAAGTCAATACTCGCTACAATGGAAGTGAACCTGAATCAACCAACACACACTCATAATACCCAAACAATCATAGTTCTTATCAACATCTCCATCTCACAACCCAATTTCCCATGAATTTAAGTTATAAAAATTTTGGTCTTTAGAAATATGATACTCATCAATGGATATGTCCAAGCATACAAATCCTCCAACAACACTATCAAAATGCTAGATTTAGAAATTTTAGATTACCTCTTAAGAACAGTAGAATTGGACCCAATGATTCCCACATTCAACCACACAAAATCAATACATGACCTCAACGACAAAATGAATATTAAGATTATCAGACAACCACAAATTCGCATGGTAGCTCCTCTAGAAATTCTCATAAGCAAGGTGGTATATGCAGAACTATTTATTAATATAACAACTCCAAGACAACACCAAATATGTCATTTGGAATAACCAAATCTTCTCAATCTTCCCACTCCATCAAGGGAACATCGCAGGGTTGGCACCCCTGATCCACCATTAGCGATCCACCCACAAAAGTGAAAACACACGTAATTATAGCTAGTGAAACATACTCACTATCGTGTACAAAATGAAATAGATTGTCACGTAAGCATTTCATGGAATAACACTATAGGTTTTCCTATAAAGAGTCGATACCAGTCATTCCCATTCGGTTGACTCCACATACTCCTCACATCATTCCACTGAAGTCCACACTCTCAATACTAACAATCATCATGAACACCTCGACCATTTACCTTACTCTAAACCAACACTTTTTAAATGAAAACCTTCCTTAGATACTTTAACAATCAAAAGTAATAAACTTTACGACTCAAGCCAAGTGGAAATCCTTTCAAAGGTTTAATACCTAATACAATTGATCATTTCTCACCTTACAGTTTCATACCTTGACAGAATACATCACCACTAATGTAGACTTACAATGAAAAATCTGAATTGTAAATTCAACTGTATAACACAATCCCCTTATCTCTCAACATTAGCTTATACCTTGAATTTTTTTTATGAATTCATAGATCTTCGTTTATCATTGATTGACTCTCCATCGATCTTACAATACCTTTTGCTAAAATTCGATTGTACTCATTACTAAACTTAAAACAGAGACAAAGCACTTATCATCACACTCGAGCTAATGTCTATCCACTCCTTCCTCAAGCCCTTTCTAATAGTTTTAACCAATTTGAAGGACTTGTGACACTATTACCGTAGCCATAACAAAGCAATAAAATCACGCGTCTCTGAACCCAATTATCTACCCCTCTGAAGATATCTCTTCAGCCTTTGCAATCAAATAAAACATTCTTACTCTAGCTTATCTCGGAAGGTTGTACTACATTCCATTATATTTTCCTTCATTATAACTCTAGCTCTTTTAAACTCTATTCGAGTGGTATCCTACTATCTCTTAAAACCTTCCATGCAACCACGTTACTCACCAAATATTAGAAAACCACAATCTTAGATACTCGTAAGTCATAATTACTACCTAAGTTTGCTTAACCGCAATCTTATTTTATAGTTGCATCCCATCACAAACTCTTATTACCGTTATGCTTAGTCAGCCCACTATTACTATGAAGTCAACCTTTTCATCAACGCGATACCTCAAACTCAGGCACACTCATCAATTTCAAAGGACTAACCCTATTTTTATACGCACTTTGTTACTAACACCTTCAATTACTTCCACCCAAGTATACTCAATGGGACTTTCTTTATCCATAAACTTGTCATTTTGATATTAATTCACTCCATTATGGCTCAAGATAAAATTACTAGTCCACATACTACCCTCCCTCTTCTTAACAAACAGGACAGGAGCACCTCACGGGGAAGTACTAGGACAGATGAAACATTATCAAGAAGCTCTTGGATTTGAGCCTTCAGCTCTCTTAATTCTGTTGGAGCCATACGATACGGAGGGATGAAAATGGGGTGAGTGCCAGTTTCCAAGTCAATGCAAAGATCTATATCTCTATCCGAAGGCATACCAGGCAAATCCGTAGGAAACACTTCCTTCAACTCAGACACCACCAGAACAGACTAAAGAGAGGGAGACTCAACCTCAATATCCCAAACATGAGCCAAATAAGCCAAACAATCCTGCCCTACCAGTTTTCTAGCCCGAATGGAGGATATGATCTTAGCTAGCTTAGGCTTGTACACCCTTTCCTACTCTAATTTTTCCCTATCGGGGATCTCTAGAGTTTCCAACTTAGTATTACAATTAAGCTCGGTATAATAGGGGGACAACCAAGTCATACCTAATATTATATCAAGTTAGTCATATCCAACATAACCAAATCAACCCAAATCTGAAAATCCATAACCACAACAGGATAACACGATACACATGGGTGACTATGACTGACTCTTCAACTTGGATAGAAACATGGATGGGAGCATTAAGTATATCGCAATTCATATCAATCCCAAGGCAAACTGAATGGACACATAAGAATGACTATAACCCGGATCAAACAACACATTAGTCATCTGGTCACGAACAAGCATAGTACCTGTGACCACTGCATCAGACACCTCCGCTTCGGTCTTACCCGAAAGGCATAAAACTGAGCCATGTTATCTTGACAGGCAACCTCCTCGCCTGGCTGCACTACTCTTCTACCTGCATTACCATTTACCCGACCTCCACGACCTCGCTGATTTCCTCCTCATATGCTTAGGTTCTCCATAATTTTAACACACTTTATAACTTTTGTTCAATTGCTGAACACTGAATTATATCGTTGGGGTTAGTTTGGGTACGATTCGGGGTCCATAATTATGACTAGGGGAAATAAGGGAGACATGGCTAAGATTCTGTCTCGCCCTGTCCCGTTCTAGCGGGAGAAATCCTGCACTAGCGGTCTCGCCGTGGTGGGAAAAATCCCGCCCCAGCGGCCTTGACAAAAACCGAACCCCTACCAATAATTTATGGGGTTCCTCTCTTTTCTATATTTCCTTTAGATTCCCCAGCTATAACTAGGCATTTAAGTAAATTCCTTTAGCTAGGACAATCATTATCTACCCCCCTGGTCAACCCAATGAAGTATGCACTTTAGAATCCTTTTACATTGTTTCAACACTACCACACACATATCCCTAGGATACACCCAGACTCTCACACGGTTATAGTTGGTCGCAATGCACGTCCAGATTTCTCGCTTACGAACCACATCGTAATTTATCTAGACCCTTGCACCTAATCTCGTGATGACTTTCTTTTAACAACAATTTGCAGGACACTCAAGCAGTTACAACTTGCAGACAAGTCCAAATTCTTTAATTAGTTTGTTCCATAGACGACCATTACTGATCATATATGCCTTATACGGACCCTAAGGCCAAATACCATTGGAACCTTCTCAGTTCCAATTAACTTACTTGTGACTACGCCGTCTAGTTCACTTCGTTGAGATACCAATTGGACTCAACTCATACCACAAGCGATAATAGTAGCTAGCGAACCCCCACAAAACTGCTAAATTCAATCATAGAACTTGGTCGAACCCAATTCTTAACCGCCTCAATCTTTAACTGATGATAACCAGACCTTAAATCAATCTTAGAGAAAACCGATGTACATTGCAATTGGTCAAAAAGGTCATCTATTGGATGTAATGGATACTTGTTCTAAATGATGACCCTATTCAACTATCGGTAGTCTATATACATCCTCTCTTGCTAGTGATGGTGTTACCATTTTTATTGCTCTAGTTCGGACCATAGAGTAAAGGAGGAAAGATATCAATTTGTATCACCCAGTTACCAATAAGATTCAAGTTATAGCACGAATGAGTAGAAAGAAGTGAGTTTTTCCTAAAGTCCTATAGCCTTTCGAAGAAAAGTACGAACGTCATCGTATCGTTTTGCAAGACTCTACTAGACTCGTTTTGGTACAATGAGATCAACGAACCTAGGGCTCTGATACCAACTTTGTCACGATCCAGACCGTCGTAATTGGAACCCACACTAACCCTCCGGTGGGAGAACCACTACTACGACCCAACTACATAACTTAACCAAATAGGTTTAAATGACAATAAAAATGGAGTCCCCATAAACTCCAAAGGTTTAAACAATTAACTAACCAAACTAATGCGGAAATTCAATCCCTAGAACCTGAAAGTTTTTGTACCAAAACTCTACTAACGGCAAGTCTAAGAACAAGGGGTACAACCCTGAAGATAAACAACACCTTAAACAAAAGTATGAGTCCGAAAAGAGTGGACTTAAATAAGAAAGATCCATAGCAGCCTGAAAGAACTGGCTCACCCTTGAATCCGGTCACACTCAATAGCCACCTAGCTGAGATCTATCAATAGCCGCCTGAAGATGCCATGTGCTCAACAAAGAACAAGCAAGTGCAATATCAGTACACAACCACAGTGTACTGGTAGGATCATGCGGCTATCCCAATAAGTGAAACACATACAAGTAACCACATCATTATAAAACAGGCATATACCGAACATATACAATATTAGTCATCTTTTCAAGCTCAATGTAGCATCACACGTTCTCAATAATACACATTGGTTATCAATTTAGAGCAACATACAGTCTTCCAATATCAATCATCATTAGATATGAACATAATCATCACAACTATATACACAACACAATTCAATGGCCCTCTCACGGAACCCAATTCAATGGTCCTCTCACGGAACCCAATTCAATGGTCCTCTCATGGAACCCACACCCAAACTGTTAGCATACATGTAACACCCCAGAAAAATTTTGAGCTAAGACTCAAACCATTTTTCGTAGTAAGTGAGATTTTTGCAAGGAATTTAAAATTTCTTGAGTATTAAGGTCACTAAATGTAGCATCTTGAGTTCCAAGAAGAACTAAAGAGAGTTCATTCAAGTCATTCCTAAGTTTTCTTAAGTTTTGGGTCAACTTCAAACAACCATAACTCCTAGTACAAGATGAGTTAGGTGAGCTACAATATAGAAAATTAAAACCCTTCGAGTTCTCTTTCCAATGCCACCGAGTTTGCTAAATTTTGAGCTTTGAGTAAAATGTTATGACTTATTTACTAATGACGCGCAAACTGGCAGTAGCTCCACGATGGCTCTGCGATACGGAGCCAATACGGACCTCACTGCCTAGTGAAAAATTATTTCATCTCCCAGCTCGTTTTATTTATTTCTTTAAGAGTATTTTAGTCCTAAAAACCCTTAGGAGGTCATCTAAACTGCCCTAAACGAATAGAAAATCAATTTTCACAAATCAAAACCCTTTCATCCACTCCAAAGATTCTATGCTCAAGGGACTCAAGAAACGCTAAGGCTAGGGTTCATATTTCAAGATTTTCCTTCAAGTTTTTCAAGAAGATGGTTCTTTCAGGTATGTAAGTTTCCATGGTGTTGGGTTTGTTCACCCACATGCCAATCATGTTAATTTCAGTGTTAAGTTTGTTCTAGAAAGTTGAAAGTATGATGTTCTTGAAATTGGCTTTAGTTCTTGAGTTTAGATGAGATTATTGAGTTCCTTGATGAAATCATGTCGATTTTACAGTTGTTTATGAGTAGGTTCTTGTGTTCATATGCTGGGTATCTAAATCTAAGGAGGAATTGATAAAAAGAACCGAGTTTAGGTGAATTGGGGCTAGAAAATGAAGAAGGAAAAAGTCAGGCGAATCTAGCACCTTGATCCGTGTCGTGGACCTGCCTCCTTACTTTATAAAGTTTGTCTTCGCATCGCGGAGAGGTCACAGACCTCTCTGCCTCAAAAGTTAATTCGCGACCAAATATTTTAATTCATCTCCGCGTTGCGGACTTGCTTCCAGACAGTGATTTCTTTATCGTTTTTCATGTTTAACTATCTAAACACACTCCTAAACATCATGAGATCATTCCTATCACAAATCACAACCTTGAATTCATAAATCACGTTCAAGGTAGAGTTGAGAGTCAAGTCTTGAGAGTTCTCTTAAACATTTGTTGAGAAAGTCCCTTTGAGTCCTTTGAGGAGTCTTCTACAACTTCTAATAACTTGTTTCAAGACACTAGTAAGTGAGCATGAGAGTAAGGAGAATGTATTCATGAGTCTACACTATCACCTAGATCCTTCATATCATGAACCATAACTCTTGAATTCATAATTCACATTCAAGAGAGAGTTAAGAGTAGAGTTGAAGAAAGTCTTTGAGTTCAATTATGAATCCTTTGAGATCCACCATCGATTTGAGTTATGTTTTGAGAAGTAAGTATGAGAATGAGAAGAGTCGTATACCTGAGTTCCTTATTGATATTTTGACCCTTGAGTCAAGTCGTTCATGCCTATAACTTCCACATGAACTCCATCAGTTTAGTATCTTTGAAAGGAGTAGTATCTTCAAGTTCTAATTCTTGAGTATTGAGTTACTAACCCTTTCGAGATTATAATCCTAATCATGGGACTATTACCTATTACCCATAAAGTCCATGAGTTGAGTTGTTCATGCCCATAATTCTGCATGAACACTATAAGTCGAAAAATCTTGAGATGAGTAGTATCATTGAAGTTCTTGAGTTCAAAGTATTGAGTTCTATATATGGTTATTGAAAACCTTGCATTGAGTCGTTCATGTCCATAATTCTGCATGAACCATATTTTAAGAAGTCTTTTACAAATGTTTAAACTTTGTTTTAAGACTTAAGATTTGAAGTTGAGTAAAGAGTAAGAATAAAGCTCATTTTCTTTAAAATGATCTATGGGAACTAAGTATTCCCAAGAGTAAATGTTTTCACATTTGAGATGAGAGGAAACTGAGATTTCCAAAAGAGTTTAGAACAAGAAAGGGAACATCGATTTCAAGAGAGCTTTTAAGCTAAGGTTTGAGTAAATATCTCAAACCAAAGAAAGAGTTTTGTTTTTACAAACACATGAGCTAAGTATATTTTGGGAGTAGTATTGAGCACCGATATGGGTATGCGAGTTCAAATTAACTCAAAGTCTCCGTAAACCATGTAGCCATCATGGGTAGAAAAGGGTCATACTTTTTAGATGATTCCTTAATTCTTTTTAGCATAGACTAGTGGATCCACTTAGTGAGTTAGGTTCTATACCCCCGGCAAGGTATAGGACGGTCCTTGGCAGCGTGAGGTAAAACGTTGTACCATCACTTAGGCTCATAGTGATGGTTGTCGGTTATAGAATCTCCCACAAAAACTACATTACTTTATTATATAAGTAAAGTTGAGTTTTGTATTGCATTTTCTTTAATGAACTAAGTTGTTTTTACTATTTTATAAAGGTTTCCATATATTGCATGTGTATTGTTATTTTATATTGAGTTGAATATCCAGAGTTGAGTACCAGAGTCGAATATCATATCTTTGAGTTGAGTATATAATCTCTGAGTTGAGTATCCTATCCTTGAGTACTTCTGAGTTGAGTAGGTTTGAGTAGTTTTGAATATCCTTGAGCATTCCTTGAGTTGAGTAAGTTTGAGAAGAGGTAAGCATGTTTCCATTTTTATCAAGTTCAAACTTATGTTTATGTTTTAGAATTCCCCTTACATGCTCGTACATTCCATGTACTGAGCCATTTGTCCTGCATCTTTTCATGATGCAGACACAGGTATTCAGGATCATCAACAGGAGATTCGTTGATACATCCGAGAGTTCGAGTTAGCTATGGTGAGCCTTCTTATTTTTTGGAGGATTTCATTTACTTTTCAATTTAGTCAGGATGTCGTAGGTCTTGTCCCGATTTCCATCTTTATCAGTTAGAGGCTTCATAGATAGTTGGTATAGTTGAGAAGTCTGTATTATTCATTTATTTTATTAAATGTTTTAAAGACTTAAGTGCCTATTTTATGGCGAGTTGAATATATTAATTTTATTCTAAGTTGTTCATTTGAGTTAAAGTTTTGAAAAGTTGAGTTTATTGAATTTTATTCAGTTTGAAGCTTTTGCATGCTTAAGTTAGTCTTCCACTTGTAGTCAGCCAGGATGAGGGTTCGCTTGGGGACCATCAATGGTCTTCGAGTGTCGGCCACGTCCAGGGTGTAGACTCGGGTCGTGACAATACCAGAACGTGGTACCCAATCTAATGTTTATGTCGAAACGTGGCAACCAATCCCATGTTTATGCCGAAATGTGGCAACCAATCCCATGTTTATGACGAAACGTGGAAACCGATCTTATGTTTATGCCAAAACGTGGCAACCGATCCAAGTTAGTGTGTCGGAACGAACACCTGATCCATTCAACAAACTAAATCACAATCACAATCACAATGTATATTCTCACAATGATACAACAAGAGGTGATTCATGACATACAATTATTCAATTATCCTCATTTACGATTATGGTGATCAATAATGCAACATTCGTATACATACATGCATTATAATGAGCAATTGCAAACATATATCACATCAACATGAAATCACAATCGTCATCTACCTTGAATCCAAGCTTGAATCCCCTAAGGCACTTGAATCTTGCCTTTTCGAATTCTTTTCGCTTGTTCTAGGTCTACAAACAACAATTTATATGCAAGGATCAACAATCAAGACCCAATTACCTGGATCATAATCAAAAATA
This sequence comes from Solanum pinnatisectum, assembly GCA_035578085.1. NCBI lineage: Eukaryota > Viridiplantae > Streptophyta > Magnoliopsida > Solanales > Solanaceae > Solanum > Solanum pinnatisectum. Next base: position 16,650,548 of record CM069083.1, read on the forward strand.
TCAACCCTAGGTCAAACCTTGATCTCCATACCCAAATTAGAGTTTTTTCCACCATTAACTTCAGATCAAAACCTTTCTCTAATGATAATTACCCAAGAAACTACGTTATACGGATCAAAAAAAGGATTCGGGGAGTTAAAACCTTACCTTTAGCCTCTCGAATGGCGAAAAATGGTCAAGAGATTGTCTGGGGTCGTTCCTTAGCTCTTAAAATCAAAAAGTGCAGGATAAAGACATTTTGGGGTTTATTTACGACCTTAAGTCGCGCGGACCCGCCACAACGGTCCTCACCCCGCTACAGCGGCTTGCACAGAACCAGTGAGCTATTTTAATAATCCCAAGACCCCCATTTCACAACACACCTTTAACCAACGACGCTAAAAAAATACAGTTCACGCTAAGATCAATTTCGGGAGTTCTACTCACCCGAATTCAATTCTGTAAAGTCGTACAAATACCTTAACGACTTATCTAACTACTCATGTAATCAAAATCATAAATAATTCACCCGATTGTTACCAGATTTCCTTACACCTTAACAACTCTAATTTCGTCCAAATCTGGACTAGGTTTGAAAATCCAAAGTTACTACTCAAAAGTTTTCTGGCCCCAATTCTTTTCCCATTGGCTTTTCTATAACGACAGAAATAGGTCATTACAGGAATGAACTTTGAAATTTTATAAAGATTGTCAAATGAAATTGAAGCACTATAATTCTTTTGTAGAATAATATTTTCAAAAGAGGTTTCATGTTGCCAATGACACTTTGATAGCATGAGAAAAAATATTTTCAAATACTTGAAAAATATTTTTGAGATCATATTTAAAATGTTGGGGGTTTTTTGCTTATGACGAAGATAAAATTTGGAGCACAAGATATGAAATTCGATGATGCTTTTGTATTATGTTAGACCCACAAAATTCTTGGAGTATATTTGATATTGTGGTCGTTGAGTTTCTCTTTTATAAGTATATGGTATGACTAGTATAAAACTACCAAATTATATGTATACTTATTCAAAATGATTGAGTTCTTTTATGAAAAAGTGTCACTTAAAATGTTGTGACTTTTCATGAAAAGATATGTATATTAAATATAACTATTTGTATAGACATAAATATTGGTGAATAGTCATTTGTCGTGTTTTGTAAAAGAAACATTTGGACTATATTCCCTTTATTGGACCCGATGAAACCTTGTTCATGGGTAGTTCTATGACAATCAAATTGAAAGTTATGGAAAGGTCCTTCCGAAAAGGACATTTGACAAGGTGATGACTCTAAACAATGTTTGTATCACACAAATTTGTAAGAAATAGGAACAAATATTTGTGAGAAAAAGCTACCTTGTGGAGTGCTTTTCAAACTCAATATTTTTATTTGTCCTTACTTGCTTGAGTCAAACTGTTTGTGACATGAACACTTGGGACATGTCAATTACAAAACCTTGTAAAGAAAACTGATCAACTTAGGAGTTTTGTCTAACTTTGATTGCAATAAATTAAAATGTCAAGTTTGTGTGAAATCTAAGTATGCTGAGCATTCTTATAAATCTGTTGAAGGGAATTTTAATCCCTTAGAGTTGATTTACACTGACATTTGTGATATGAAGTCAACACCATCTCGTGGTGGAAAAAAGTATCTCGTAACTTTTATTGACGATTGCATTTGATACGATTATGTCTATTTGTTGAATGGTAAGGATGAAGCAATAGAAACGTCTAGACAATATAAAATTGAAGTTGAAATCAGTTGGGAGAAAAGATAAGAAGTGATAAGGATGGAGAATATAAATCTCCTTTTGCATAAATATGTTGGGAAAGTCGATTTATCCATCAAACTACTGTCCTATTCACCTAAATCTAATGGAATTGCAAATGAAAAAATATGAACTTTGAAGGAAATTATGACAACATTACATATAAGTTGAAGTTTACCACAAAATTTGAGTGGAGGAACTATCCTTACTGCAAAAGGGAACAACAAAAAGTTTTGTCTTTGCAGAAAGAAAACAATTTTGTTTGTTCAGGACACATTCTACTCCATATGAGAAATGGAAAGGAAGGAAATCCAACTTGAAATATTTCAAACTGTGAGGGTGTCTAGCCAAAGTCCAAGTTCCTATTCCTAAAAGGATTAAAATAGGACCTAAGAACTGTGGACTGTAAAATTAGACTTGAGTAGTCTAGTGAAAGGTCTAAAAAGACCTTGGAAAGAAAAAAAGGAGAATGTACTTAATTAAGAGATTCAGATGTGTAGTTAAATGTCAAAGGACATCTACTACCATCGGATCTGATTTTGTAACATTTTATATGTCTTATGTTGACTCATTCTTTGAAAAGATGGTGTCAATAGTGAGATTGGTTCAATCTTGAGCAATCCTATTGAAAGTTGGTTGATCTTCCTCCAGGAAATAAACCTTTGGATTCAAAGTGAATCCTCAGAAGGAAAATGAAAGTCGATGAAACTGTTGACAAATATAAAGCAAGACTTTTTGTCAAAGGCTTTAGGCAAAAACAATGTCTTGATCTTGTCACACATGCTCGTCAGTAACTAGAATTACATTCATTCGGATGTTAATATTAATAGTTGCGGTATATGACCTCCAAATTCATCAAATGAATGTGAAAACAACTCTCTTAAATAGAGAATTGGAGGAAGAAATTTACATGGAACAACCCGAGGGTTTTGTGGTTCCTGGTAAAGAAAGAAAGTGTGCGAACTTGTTAAGTTACTTAATGGACTAAAACAAGCACCCAAACAATGACATAAGAAATTTGACAAACCATGTTGGCAAATGAATTTAAGAATGATGGAAGTGATAAATGTGTTTATTAAAATCACAAGGTCATTGTTTGTTTGTATATTGATGGCATGTTGATCATCAGTAGAGACACTAATGACATAAATGCTACTAAATGTATGCTAGAAAGCAAGTTTGATATGAAAGATCTTGGAGTTGATGATGCACTCTTAGGTATAAGAATCCTTAGAACTCTATAATGTTTAGCATTTTCACGATCTCATTGCATTGAAAAGGTACTTGACTAGTTCAAATATTTGGATTTCAAAACTGTCAAGACTCCAATAAATGTGAGCTTTGCATTTAAAAAGAGTGAAGGCGAAAGTGACTCACAATTGGATTGTGCTAGAGTATTGGCAAGTATGATGAATGTCACAAAGTGTGCGCGATCAGATATAGCATGTGCTATTAATGAATTGAGTCGGTTCACGAGTGATTCCAATCGAACTCATTGGATGACAATGAAAAGAATTTTGGGGTATTTAAGAAATACACAAAACTATGTCTTGCATTATAACAATATCCAGCAGTATTGAAAGGATATAGTGATGCAAATTAGATCACCGGGATCAAATGAAGTAAAATCCACGAGTGGATATGTATTTGCTCTTGGTGGAGGAGCAGTCTTTTGGAAATCTTCCAAAAAAAAGACATGTATTGCTAGCTCTACAATGATCTTTGAGCTAGGTGCTCTAGATAAGACCGGTGAATAAGTTGAAAGACTTCGAAATTTCTTGATAGATATTCTTTTTTGGCCCAAACCTTTGGCATCAGTATGCATACACTTTGATAGTCAAGATGCAATAGGTAGGGCATGGAGCATGATGTATAACATAAAGTCTCGTCATATAAGACATAGACATAATACCGTTAGAAAACTACTCTCTAGTGGAATTATCACAATTGACTATGTAAAGTCAAAGGATAATGTGTCGGATCCACTTACAAAAAGGCCTAACTAGAGAGAAAGTTGAAGGATCATCTAAGGGAATGGGTTTACGGCTTAGGACAAGTCATCAAGGCAGTAACTCTACCTAGCAGACTGGAGATCCCAAGAGCTAGGTTCAAGGAGAAAACAAAGTTGTAATTGACGGTTCGACATTGTCAACCAACTCAATCCATTCTCATGATGAAGACAATGTTCAAGAATAAGGATACAACATTAAGACTTGTTAATGAGTTAGTAAAGCTTAAAGTTTTTAATGATTTGCTAAGTTTGGCATATTTGACCAGATAGTGTATCTACGTGATAACACGGTTAGAAATCACCTACGTGAGTGTGAAGTGTAAGCTGCTTCAAAGTGGATGATTGTCAAAAGCCCATTTCTCTATACACTCATGAAACCAGGATGTGTTCATGGCTAAAACGAACACAATCGTAAGAACCATAAACGGTAAAGGGTTGATTGTGTGACATATGGTTGTCTAGGTATACACAAAAGCTTGACGGTTCAAAGATATCAAATCTACAGATTGATCGAGTATATCCGACATATATTCACTACGAAAAGTTCAAAGGGAAACCTAGTTATCCAGATGCAATTAATTCTTGCTTGTAAAGTACACATACTTGTCCGTTTCTTTGTCTTGGAGTCATTCCCAATTCATGCGGGGGATTGTTGGGTTTTAAAAGGTGTGAATGGAAAATGAAGAGTTGCGACTTTTATGAAGAGTTGCGACTTTTATGAAGAGTTGTGACTTTTATGAAAAGTTGTGACTTTTATGAAAAGTTGCGACTTTTATAAAAAGTTGAGACTTTTATGACAAGTCGTGACCTTTCCGAAAGATTGTGACTTTTCCAAAAGGTTGTGACCTTTTCGGTAATGCACAATAAGAACCTTTTCATACTACCATTTGTTTTCTATAAATTGAGGGATTTCCTCTCATTTTAAGAGAACTAATATTTTTGGACTTCTTCTACTACTACTAAATCTAGTATTCTAAGTGTACTTTACTGCCGTTGAGTGGTTCACTAACACCGTGGTTTTAGGTACCGATACACCGGTGAGTAAAATCATTCTATCCTGGGAGGATATATTCCATTAACCTCGGGTACTTGAGGGGAATAATTTCTTTAAGGGGACACTGTGCATTCAGTGGGCTCTATTTTTTTTCTCTGAGAAAAATATTTTATATTGTTTCTAATCTGTTTCTAATTTTATTTTCTCTACTAGTTTTAATTTTCTAGTTTTGAAAATACTCTTTAAATGTTGTTGGTTCTTGTCAAGTTCTTCAAAGTTTTGTTTTAAGTATCTTAGGATAATAAGATGAACATAAACTACAAAAAAGAACATCAATAGTGGATTGGAAAGGTAAGGAAAATATGAGTCTTGTTATTTTTGTAGGGATTTTTTTCCATGATTTTAGGATAAATAATTATAATGGATTAATAACTTATTCATAGAAAACACGATCAGAAAACTTAAATAAAATTCTCAGAAAAACTTCAATTTGAGAAGAATACTTTCTTATTTGCTAAATGAATTTATTAAAAATAATTATTTTACATTACGTTACAGAATCTATCACTTTTTTAGTAGGTGTTTGGCCATGCGATACCATATCACGATATAGAATCCCGAGATGGAATCAGCGTTTGGACAAGCGATTTTACGCTAATTCCATCTCATGATTCCATATCATGAGATGTGATTTCATATTCTTCAAAAACCATGATATGAGAATTTCATATCATGATTTGAGATATTTTTAATACAAAAATTGATTCACAAATTTATATTTTGTTAAAACAACCCCACATTTATATCTACTAACCATTTATGTCATATGTAAATAAAATTTATAATCACATCATTACTTTTTAAAATTTATTATTCTTACTGACATAAAATTTATTTTTCTCACCAACATATAGTCACTTTAACTCACACCAACCGATTGTTGAGTAATAAATTTGTTCTCCTCATTTACTCTAACACCTAATTTATTATTTCTACCATTTTGTATTTATTACAACTAAAAGTAACAATGTTGGTTCGTCTTTTCGGTCACATGATCGAGAAATTCACGTTCAACATGAGAAAATTATTTGTACTATGTGAGAGGATTATATTAAAGACTAGTACACTACAATTTATGTTTAATTTTTTTTATTGAATTAAAGCTTGATGAATTAAAGTTAAATGAAACAATTACTTAAGTGGAGAACAAATAGTTTTGTAATAATTTATTATGCGATTTTATAAATTTTTGATTATTTGGTAAGATTAAATAAAAAATTGGGGCTATTTTAATAGTTTTACAACTTATGTGATTCTTATGTTTATGAGAAAATCTACAACACAAAAATTTCATATCGAATGTTCAAACAAAACTTTAATTTCATCTCATAATTCCATATTATGATATCATATCATGATACCATATCGCATGGCCAAATGGGCCCTTGTTAAGACTTGGTAAGACAAAAAAAGTCATATGCTTTGTATAACAGAAGATGACTAACCCAGAATGATGAAATTTTTTCAATAATATTAGGTTGTCAAAACTAAAAATATATATCAAATGATCAGTTGGTATTCCCCAACTCATGACTTTAAACTATGGAATTAAGCACCAAATCAATAGATGAACATAATTTTATGATGATTGATTGCTAATTCGTCATTAAATAGGATTAACAATAAATTTATCACTATCATTATATTTTTTTGGAAAAATGGTTCAAAACACACCTCAACTATGGCCGAAATTGCTATTACACACTCCAACTTTACGGGGGTCCTATGACACCTCTGAACTAATTTAAAATAGAATATATACCTACTTAATATGTCATACCCACATATGTATTAAGGGGGTGATACACACGCGTTGCCACATGCATTGTTAATGTTTTTAAATTATTTTTTTAATCTTAATCTTTTGTTTTATATACAATTTTTTTTTTTGTACTTTTCTTGAATTTTGAAAATAGTTGTACTTATTATGTCTTTCTTCTCAAGATTTTTTTCCTTTTTTTTTAATGCCAATTCAAATGAATTTTTATTTTTTTTAGTCCCTTTACAATATCTTTTTTTTTAATCTTATCTTGATTTATTCTTGCAGTTTTTGTTCAAATTCATCTAAAAAATTTAATAGTTCCCCAAAAAAGAAATGGGTCTTCCTTTTAGCGAGTTATGAATTTTTTTTGACAATAAATTTTTATTATCTTTCTTACAGATCTAAAATTTTGTGGTCTTCTTTGTCATCTTGATAGTTATGGAGAAATTTTTTTGATTAAAAATTTTGTAATGGTAATGATTAGCATTTTCACCATCAAAATTTGATAATGGTAGAGCTTGCGATTCTGGTGGTAATGGTAGTTGTTGCGCCTAAAGGAGATATGTAGTATCGTTGTGATGATTCTACTGCCAAGAGTTCTTGCGACTGATTCATTGCTGGCGTTGGCACAAGTCTTCCGCCATGGCTGAATCTCAACGAAGAAGTAAACAAAAAGTAAAATAAAAAAAAATGTTAGCATTTAAGTTATAATGATAATTAATAATTAAGTTTACCTTATTAAGAAATATCCAATTAAAATTGACATGTATATATGTCTTATAAAAAATGAAATTGATATCTAAAACTAGGGTATTTAATGAAAAATAAAATAAAAAGTAATGTGGTGGAAAATAGAGATGGGTCCATCTTGCTTTAATTTAACCTGACGCGCTCACTACATGTATGGTCACTTGCTTGTTCATCCAAGCTGATAATACCTTTATTTATACACTAAAAAATAGTTTTTTTTTTTTTTGGGGGGGGGGGGGGGGGTTATAGGACCCCCGCAAAGTTAGAGTGTGTAATAGCAATTTTGACAATAGTTGAGATGTGTTTTGAACCATTTTCCCTATTTTTTTGGAAAAATTACCCAAATACACATCTTATTTTATCATAATATCTAAAATTCTCTACCGTTTAAAAAATTCTCTCTCTGATACATCACTCTCCTCTCGCTGATACATCCCTATCCTCCTCTCGGATATATCTCTCCCCTCTATGATACATTCCTCACCTATATATCCGAATGTCTGTTGATGTATCCAAATTTCCTGTCCCTCTCTGATACATCCTTCACCTATGTATCCAGATGTCCAATGATGTATTCGAAATCCATAAATTTTAAGAGATTTTTGTAATTTGAAAAAAAAAAAATGTAATTAGCTCTTAATACTATGGAATTTAGGGAAATCAAAAAATGTAATTAGCTTTTTTAGTGGTGCTAAAATGTGCCCTTTCGTAAACACAATATTTAAACATTTTATTCTAATCTCTCAACAGTAAAAATTTTCGTGTTTATTGCTGGCTATAAACAACAATATTCAACTTAATATTATCCTTATATATATAAAGGGGAGTTTTGGAGATATAATAAAACTGTCTCCAAATAATTTATAGGCTATGAATTTGAGTTGCAAAAGTAACCACTAATGCTTGCATTACGATAGATTGTCTCTGTCACACATTTTGGGATGCAATTCTTTCCTGAATCCTACATGAATGTGAGATGATTTGTACTACAAATTTCCTTTTCACCATATTTGTGTATTCATCACATTGTTTAGATAATATGACGACATATTTGTAGACATTAAAATTTTGTGGGACCCTACAAGAGGCGTTCAATTAGAGTTGGGACTCTACAAGATGTCACTACTAAAAAACTGCTAAAAACGACGGACATAAAAACGACGCCGTTAGCCACACTATCTGTCGCTTTTTAATAAAAAATATTTCTTTAAAAGCGATGGACGACATCGCTTAGTCTATCGCTTTTTTTCGTAGATTTTTGCGCCAACTATATATATAATTAATAATTAATTGTTTAATTAATTTTTTAAAGAACCAATGGACAACATCGCAAAGTCCGTCGCTTTTTGGTCAAAATGTCTGGTCAAACATTTAAGAAAAGCGACGGACAATGTCTCTTAGTCCGTCACTTTTTTGGTCAAAATTTTGGTCAACTATTTTTAAAAAATTGACGGGCAAAGAGACGCTGTTCGTCGCTTCTTTTAAAATATCTTTGACCAGATCTGGATTTTCATTTTCTTCTCTGTCTTCACTCTTATTCTCTCCCTTCTCTCTACATTCCGTCACCGCCGCCCCAGCTCGTTCCCTTGTCATCCTGCCAGTCGCTGCCGCCGCCCGTCACTACCTCTCTCCTCTTTGTTAAGGTTAGTTCCTAATTTTAGATTTTTTTTTTCAATTCTTGTGATTATAGTTGATTTTTAATTAGTATATTATTGTTTTAGTTTATTGGGTTGTGTTTAATCATTGTTAATTTGATTTGATTATTGTTAGTTAGGTTTAGAGAATTGAAGATTTTTGAATTTAGGATTTTTTTAAAATTAGGCATATTTTGAATTGGGCATTGTTAGTTAGTGAATGAATTAGGATTTTTGTTAGGTTTTCAAGATTTTGAATTAGGATTATTATTAGGGTTTTGAATTGAAGATTTTTGAATTTAGAATTTTTTTTTAAAATTTGATTGATTGTTAGTTAGTAAAGTGTTAATGTGAAGTTAGATTAGTAATTGAAGTGTTTTGAGTATTATATGATGAATGTTTGAATGTTTGAATGTCATGAATAGGTTTTTTTTTTTTTTTTTTGAATTAGAACTTGATCTATAATTAATTGTTGGATTAGAAGTTTATATATAACTTATTTAATAGATTAGCTATTAACTTGAATTTAAAATTTGAACTTGAACATGGAACATGAATATAACTAATGAATTTAATTAGAACATGAACTAATTGAACTTAGAACTTGAATATAACAAATTATTGGATTTGAACTTTATATATAACTAATAACTTGTATATGGACTTGAATTTAGAACTTGAACTTGAATATAACTAATTCTTGGTGACCTTAATTGATTAGAACTTAATAATTAAACTTAATTAGAACTTGAACTTAATTTGAAGTTAATTAGTTAGAAACTTTGAACTTAATTTATAATAAATTGAACTTAATTATAATTAACATAATTAATTATTTGAAATCTTAAAATTTATTAAAATTTATGAATTAATTAAGTTTACCCTTTGTAGATCTTGAAATGTAGTATTTATGAACATATATATATATATATATATTAACAATTAATTAATGTAGTAAAATTATTATTAAATTTAATTATCTATATTTTTGTCGATGGATCATCGTTTGTGGATGTATAATATGCATTATGAAACTAGTGCTGGTTTGAAACCTGAGTTTATTGACGGTGTTAGAGATTTTATTGAACATACAATGACACTTGACATTTTCAAGAATAATGGATTGGTTAGGTGTCCTTGTAGTGCATGTAAGTTCTTAAAAAAATTTAAACTAGATACAGTTATGGTTCATTTGTACCGTAATGGATCTAAGCCTAGATATTTCGTATGGATTGATCACGGAGAAAGAGATGGATTGGATGATATGTTTTATAATTCGATGCATGTGGATGAATATAATATGCTTGCACCACATGGCAAAATTAGGGTTGAACATGATAGGGTTCATGAAATGATCAATGATGCTTTTGGGGTTCAAGGTGGGATGGAACCCGAACAATATTTTGATGAAGGTCCTAATGAAGAAGCAAAATGCTTTTATGATCAATTAGAAGAGTCTAGTCGTCCACTATGTGAAGGGAGTCAGCATTATGCCTTGTCAGTTGCGGTTAGATTAATGAATATTAAATCAGATTGGAATGTTCCTAATGCGGCTATGGACTCAATGGTTGATCTTTTGGGTGAACTAGTTAATCCAGAGTTTAACATACCTAAGAACTTCTATCAGGCAAAGCGTTTGATTTCCAAGTTAAGATTGACGTATGATAGAATTCATTGTTGTATTAATGGCCGCATATTGTTTTACAAGACTGATAGTGAATTAGAAAATTGTAAGTTTTGTGGACATGCTCGTCATAAGAGGACTCCGACTGGAAAGATGGTCCTAGTTAAGGCGATGCATTATCTACCTCTTATTCCTAGGTTAAAGAGGTTGTATGCATCAATGAGGTCAGCCCCACATATGAGATGACATCGTGAATATAGAAGGCCGCTAGGTGTCTTGTCTCATCCGTCTGATGGTGAAGCATGAAAGCATTTTGATAATGTATATCCTGATTTTGCTAGTGAACCAAGAAATGTTAGATTGGGGTTGTGTGTTGATGGCTTCACACCATTCTCTAATGCTGCTTCACCTTATTCATGTTGGCCGGTATTTCTTACTCCGTATAATCTTTCTCCTGAAATGTGCGTGACCAGTCCCTGCATCTTTCTAAGTTGTGTTATTCCAGGTGCCCGTAAACCAAAAAGTTTGATTGATGTCTATCTAGAACCATTGATAGATGAGCTCAAATAATTGTGGTTTGAAGGCATTTTGACTTATGATATATCAACTAAGAAGAATTTCGTTATGTGGACTATTAATGATTTTCCTGCATACGGGATGTTGTCTGGTTGGATGACAGCTGGAAAGCTAGCATGTCTGTATTGCATGAAAAATAGTAAGGCATTCACTTTAAAGCATAGCAGAAAAAATAAATGATTTGATTGTCATCGCCAATTCTTGCCAATGGACCATGAGTTTAGAAAGATGAAAAATGCATTTAGAAAAAATAAGATTGAAAGTGACCCCTCACCTCCATTACTCACAGGGCATCAAATTTGGGAGAGAGATTCTCAATTACATAAAGCTATAGAAGCTTCACCTTCTTGACTTCCTGGATATGGTGTTGAACATAATTTGACCAAACAAAACATATTTTGGGAGTTGTCGTATTGGAAGAACAATCTGCCACGACATAATCTTGATGTGATGCATATTGAAAAAAATTATTTTGACAATTTGTTTAACACAGTGATGGATGTTAAGGGTAAGACAAAAGACAATCCAAAAGCTAGAATGGATATAGATGAATATTGTAAGAGAAAAGAGTTATGGCTGCATGAATTACAAAATGGTAAAATAGTTAAGTCCGAAGCCAGCTTTTCATTCACATTGGATGAGAAACGTGCAAGTTGTGAGTGGGTTAAAAATTTGAGGATGTCGGAGGGCTATGCTTCGAATTTAGGAAAGCAGACAGATATGAATGAAGGAAAATTGATAGGTACGAAAAGTCATAATTGTCATGTGTTCATGAAAACTTTAATTCCAATCGCTTTTAGTCATTTACCCGAAAGGATATGGAAACCAATCACAGAGATGAGTCTTTTTTTTAAAGATCTGTGTTCTGGAAAGTTGTTGGAGAGTAGTTTAGACATGATGGAGAAAAATATTCTTGTTATTACTACTAAGTTGGAGAATATACTTCCATGTTGTTTCTTTGATGTGATGGAGCATCTTCCAATTCACCTTGTAAAAGAAGCTCGCCTCGGAGGCCCGATCAAATAAGATGGATGTATCAGAGGTATCTATTTGAAATATTCACTAAGTTATATATATTCACCAAGTCTTTTATTAACATATATATACATATATACATGCAGAAAAATCAGAAGTTCCAAGCAAACAATTAAGCAAAGGGGAAAGATCGAATGATCAGTTGTTCAAGGTCATATTGGAAGAGAAACTGGTGATTTTTTATTATTACTTTAGTGATGATATGTCATGTAGGAGAAACAAGTCCAATCGCAATGATGAAGACGATATTGATACTTTATTTCCCACTATATCAATTTTTAATCAAAATGGTTGAGGATCTAAAAAGCGTGGAAAGCGAAGCTTCACTGATATGAAAATACAATCAGCTATGACACATATTTTGCTTAATTGTCCATAGATTCAATCATATCTCAAGTAAGTGTTAAAAATATGTTACTCAATTTACATACTAATAAGTGTTCATTAACTAACGAAATACTTGAATGTAAAATGATCAGCTTGTTCGTAAACACATGGGGTAATGAAGTCATCTATACATAATTTTCCAAATGGCTAACAAACTATGTAAGTGTTCAATCACTAAGTATTTAATAATATATTCATGTTATACTAAATTATATTACTTGAAATAACAATCACATAGGTTTACGATGAATACTCAAGTGTCCAACATTTGCAATTAATGAAAGAAGTAGCACTTGGACTTGAATCTCAGGTACTGACAATGAATAAGTATTGTGTCAATGGTTTTAAGTTTCAAATTGAAGAAGTTTCTAGGAACAAGAAAACAAATAATAGCAGTGTCTACATACAAGGTGATGTTGATGGTACTGGCCAAACTATTGAATGTTATGGTGTCATTCATGAGATTATTGAAGTGAGGTATTCAGGTCTGCCTAAGAAGAATATTGTATTGTTTAGGTGTGAGTGGTTTGACCCATCACATAGAGGCACAAAGTTGGACCACCAACATAATATAATTGAAGTTAAGCACACCAGGAAATACAGAAGTTATGATCATTTTATTATTACACAAAATGTTAAACAAATGTATTACGCTCCATATCCATTGCGTAGAGACAAAGCTGATCAGTGGGTTGTTATAAAAAGTAAGCTTGTGGAAAGAATTGAAATTGACAATGTCTTAGATGTGGCGTATCAAAATGATGTTGCAATTGTTCATCAACAAGTTGATATTGAATTTGAAACCACACTACAAAATCCTCAACACATATTAGAAAAAGTATCAGATGATGAGATACTGAATATTGAGGATGAAATATATGAGAATGAGGAAAATAAATCATTTGATGACAAAGAATATGACGATAATGAAAATGAAACAATTGAGGAGGACGAATGGGAGAATGATGAAAGATAGTATATGTAAGTTAATTTATTTTTTCTAATTTCATTTAATTTATGATTTTTATATATTATACATGTAAATTTGCATACATATGTCATCAGGCGGTGACGGTGATAGACATCGCGAGCATCTTGGAGTTAGCCAGACTAATAAGGCTAAAAAGAAGAAGTTAACTAGGAGACCCATAGATCCTGAGGATATTCCAGGATCTATTTCTTCTGCGACAGAGACCATCAGTCTTGATACTCATTTATTTGTTGTTCCGTTTGGTACGGCGGATCCTCGGCAATATTATCCTAATTACCATCGACCAGTCGGTGCTTCCTCTACTTCACAATCATTGCCTCCACGGCACTACGAGGACCTACCTTTACAGGTTATTCGTCGACCACGACCCTTATCGGCAGGTAGGATCATCGTAAGTTTGTTTTGTTATCTATTTGTTAGTTTATTTTATTTATTTCTTATACTTTAATATATTATTCATGAACTAACATATTTATTATGTGTTTTGCAGGTGGCATCTTGTAAAGAATGCTGCCCAGCTTTAAAAGACTGTGTTAGAAGACTTTATACATAGGCTTATCACTCTTGGAGCAAGATTCCAAACAGTATACGTCAGACGATGTTTAATGAATTTAAGGTATATATTTTTTTAGTTAAGTTTAATAATTTTAGTATACTTTATTTTTTTTACTATCGATCTAATTAACACTATTCAATTTTTTTCAGACTATGTGTACTTGGGAGTCGAGGTATAATTTGGTCATTGGGACCACATTTGAGAGGAGGGCATCCGCGAGACTGTCTAGCTGGCTAAAGAAAGTTCGGGATACTGATCAACGTCTGGGTTGGATGTTGCCTCATGTTTTTGATGATTTGCGTCTGTATTGAAACACATATAAGTTTAAGACAATGTCCGAACAAGCCAAAAAGGCTAGAAGCAGTCTTAAGGGTGGCTCGTTGCACACCGGAGATGCAAAGACCATTGGAATAATTACAAGAGAGATGGTAAGTTCTAATTCAAACTTTTAAATAAATAATTAGTTGATTCATATATATCGTTATAAATTTCAGTTTTTATTTATAGGAAAAATATTGAGGCACACTCCCATTGAATCGGAGGTTTTCAAGAAGACTCATGTGAAGAAGAAAGAAAATAAGTCGGATTGGACTGTGTGGGTCGGGGAAAGGGCCGAACTAGCTTTTGTAAGTTATTTAATATGAATAATATATATTAATAGTGAATATATTTATGATATGTATATATATTGATGTCAATTTTTATATTTAATATGCAGAATGAGTTTTATCAGTATGTCACTGAGAATCTAGAAAGTTCGGTCCAAATGACACCTGAACTGTCCACCCAAATTTGGAAAGAAAAAGTGGTATAGGGGGACACACAAGGGTAGATTTTATGGTCTAGGCTCTCGAAACGATGTAAGATGACTCCAGTTAGGCTTAGAAGGTATTGGATCGTCACGTCAATCAGAGGCATTTGACGGTGTTCAGATTGCTACTATGTCGGCTCAAATAGCACAGCTTACATCGGCACTAGCAGAGTCGGAACGGAAAAGAGAAGCTGAATAATGAAGCATGAGTGTGACCTTTCATCAAATCAAAGAACAAGTGTTGACCCTCGCTCGTCGACCTACTACTTCGGCTCCCGAGGACACCGATGACAACAGTGATGAGGAGGAGGATGATTATGTCGATTACACTCCCTAGTTTGGCTCTCTTTTAATTTATGAACTTTTTGAAATTTTGAAAGACTTTATAAGTCTTTAAATTGTGATTTAGATACTTTTGAATGTTAATTTAAGTTTGTTGTTTTATGGTTCGCGTAGCTTGTTTATAATGTTGTGTGTTTGATTGGGCTGAATTGAATTGAATTGCATTGCATTTGCAGGTGGGCAGTTTCTGCTATCAAAAAAATTGCAGAAAAAGCGACAGACAGGGTGGTTTTGTCCGTCACTTTTCTAGGTTTTATTTTTTTTAAAAACCCAGAAAAGTGACGGACAGTGTCCTTTAGTCCGTCGCTTTTCTGGATTTTCCAAAAAAATAATTTCTAGAAAAGCGACAGATAGGGTCCTTTAGTCCGTTGCTTTTCTGGGATTTTTAAAAATAAAATTTCCAAAAAAGCGACGGACTGCGTCTCCTTTTGGAAATTAAAAAAAAATTGAAGAATAAAAAAAAGTGACGGAGTCCGTCACTTTTTGAAAAGCGTCGACCCAAAAAGCGACGAACATGATTGCGTCGTTGTCCGTCGCTTTTGGCCGTCGTTTTTCGGCAGTTTTTTAGTAGTGTGTACTCAATTCCAACTAAAATTTTGGAGGCTACTCAATCATAAACATAGTTATGCCTATCTAAAGGGTACTATATTCCCTTGAAAAGACATCTCAAAAATTCATCACAAATTCATGGAATATTTATAAAGATATCGAAATCTCGAATATTCATCTCTAATATTCCGCAAATTCATAAAATATTCATAAAGAGATCAAATCCAAATCATCCTAGTTCAAAAAATACGTCATGACTAACAGCCCTCGAATCATGGATAAAATCATGTTTCTTCATATTTTATTTGTGATTGCAGTTCACATTCTGTCACTTTAAAATTTGTTGCAAAGAAATTGGCACGTCTAGTGGGACCAAATTTTCCCTTCATCTCTTCTCTCACAAATCAAATATGCAAATCTGAAGAATGGTGTACTTTAAGCCTCGTCTTTGAGTTTCATCAAGTCTACACTCCAACAAGTCTTGAAGCAGGGGGCATTTGTAGACAATAAAATTTTGTGGGGCTCTACAAGACGTGATCAATTCGAGTTGAGACTCTACAAGATGTATTCAGTTCCAATTAGAATTATTGGAGGCTACTAAACCCTAAACCCTAGTACATGCCTATATAAATGATACTATATTCTCTTGAAAAGACATCTTGAAAATTCCATCACAAATTCATAGAATATTCATAAAGAGATCGAGATCTCGAATATTCATCTCTAATATTTTACAAATTCATGAAATATTCATAAAGAGATCAAATCTAAATCATCCTAATTTGGGAAATACGTCACTAACGACCCTCGAATCATGGATAAACTTATGTTTCTTCATATTCTATTTGTGATTGCAGTTTATATTATGTCACTTTAAAACTAGTTGCGACCCTTTTGTTATGTAAACTCAATCTGAACAAGTCAAAATCAAAAAGTAAATATAGAATTCAATTAGTTAGTTTTGATACAGTATTTCAGGAAACCAAATTAATGCCAAGTTAATTTTCTAACGACGTCGCACTATAAGAAAAAGTGTGCACGGAACACCGAACTAAACTAATTCAATTCGATTTGATTTAATTTAATTCGATATTTTTAAATCGATCTTTTCAAAGCAAATAAAATGAGCCAAATCAAAATGTAAAACATTAAAAAATTTAAAAGTTGTAAGCAGACTACCTAGTGAAGAGAACTATCATTGTATTACTCTATTTTTCATACAATGAGGATAACTACAAATTAAATGCATGTCATTGTTGTACTCCATTTTCATATTACAATGATGACAACTGCAAATTCATACTAGTACTACAATGACTATTCAAGCAAAATATTATTTTGGACAGAATTTGATAAGATATTTCAAAAAATAAGAATATAATCTTTTCTTTTTCCTAATTTTACTTCCATATTTTTCTTTTCCAATTCATTTTTCTTTCCATGCAAGTTTCTAAACAATCAACATCATTAAAAGAAAAATAATGAAGAAAAAGTTAATTATTAGTATTAAAAGATGTCAAGAATATCATCTTGTTCAACTCAGTGATTAGTGGTAATTAGGAATTACAATTAGGAAAGTGTAAACGTAATGGATTGGAAAAAATATATATTTGGATGGGGTAATTAGATACGGGCATTGGGGCTTGGTTTAGAAAAGTTTTGGGCCAAATATGAGTTGAATGCAGAGGATACTGCATAAATGAGCCACAAAACATAAAATAATTTTAATTTTATAGTCAAACTTAAACTAATTTAGTAAATACTCATTGATCCAAAATAAACTACAGTCAATACCCCCTTTAGTTTTAGTCAAATCTCCCTTCAGCCCCCCTTTAAAGGAAAAATTGTATAAAATAGCAAACTATTAATTAAAATTAAATACTATAATTCATTCAATTCTAATCCGTAGCAAACACTTTGCCATTCTCCTCTCTCCCCAGATTTCTCGCTCGCCACTCTCCATTGCTCGCTCGCCACTCTCTCTCTCGCGTCTCTCACTTTATACAAATACAAATGTATAAATTATGTTTGTGTTTGTATAAAGCGAGAGAAAACTATATATACATATCTTTTCGTTCGCCTCTCTCCCGATAGAGTCTCGCTCGCCACTCTCCCAGATCTCGCTCTCCTCTCTCACTTTTTACAAACGCAAATGAATAAATTACGTTTATGTTTGTATAAAGCGAGAGAAAACTATATATACAAATACATATATTTTTGTCCTTTACACTTATAATTATACAAATACAGATCTTCCCCTGTCCAATTCTCTTTTGCCTTTCTCTCTTTCTTTCTTTATACAAACACGGATTATAGAAATTACAATGTATAATTTGTGTTGTATAAAGTGAGAGAGAGATTTGATATACAAATGTTTTATTTCGATTCAATTGTATACAAATTCAAATTCAAATTTTATGCAGATATGCAAACACAATCATTGATACATATACATAGTAGTTACATATATACAATTGAATTGAGAGGCTGCCAGCGATTTATACAAATGAGAGTCTGCCAACGATTTATACAAATCTGATGCTCCATAGCAAACATAGCAAATGTTTGTTATGTATATGTTTGCTATGGAGCGCAATTATACAAACTATAACTATAACATACAAATATTATTTTTATGTTTGTTAAACCTACAATTTAGAGCTGTCAATATGGGCTGGCCAACCCCATTCGGGCTAACCCATATAGGCTTTGAAATTTTACAGACCAGGCCGGGTTAGCCCATTTTTAATGTGGCCAGAAAATGGTCGGCCTAGCCCACAAGTATGTCGGCTACGGGCTTTGCCGGGCCAACCCTTTTTTTTTAAAAGTATATTTTTTATAATTTTTTAAATTAAATTATAATTTTAAAATATTATCATAAATATCGACAAGACAATATTACATGCTGTTAGTGTTACTACTTGTTAATCAAATCTACCAATAAAATTATCTTTATAATATTTATTAAGTTTGATTTCAAGTAAAAACATAAATAACTAAATAGAATCATTAACCTAATTGTTTTCCAATGATCATAATAAAACACAAAAACTATGACAACATTCTATAGGTTACGGCCTATGTAGTGATTCCCTAGAAATTTTAGGAAATTTTTATTTTATGAAGTACATATTTTATAAACATAATTTATATTTAAATTGTAATATTTCAAACTTTTAACAGGTTTTGAGTTTAGACTCTTGTTATTTTTAATAATCTATTTTTTTTTTTTTTTTTATTTAGCCCACGGGCCGGCCCTATCCATATTTCTCAAGCCCCACAAATCGACAAGCTTATTCAGGCCGGGCTAAAAAACCCTTTTATTAAATGGGCTCCAAAAATTGTAGCCCAACCCTATCAAATCACGGGTTAGACCAGGCTGGCCCTATGGGCCTAGCCCATATTGACGGCTCTACTAAAATTTATTGGAAAAATTTACAGAAATCCCATCTTTTAGTTTACTTATTATCATTATCCCCTATAAGTTTTACAAATCTCTAAAACTCCCTCATTTTTGCGCATCAAATTAGTGTATCTCGTGCATCAAATTAATGTATCAGGGCTTATATTATTGTATCTCGCACATCATATTAGTGTATCATGTATAAAATGTACTGTATCTTACTTAACGATTAATGTATTTCGCGCATCAGATTAATGTATCAGCGCTTATATTATTGTATCCATTTGAGGGATTTCTGTATTATAAACTTTTAAGGAATAGATTGTAATTTTTCCTTAAAAGTATGTGATTTCTGTAATTTGCCCAAATTTATTCCTCTGTAAATTTAGGTCCAATTTCAATCCAACCTTTTAAAACTTAGGCCCAATTCGCCCCAACCCAAAACTTTTGTCCTATTATTAATTATTTTAAATTTTTTTCTCATTTATTGTTTTTGTCTTATCATTAATTACTTTTGTTAATTCTCATTAATTATTTTTATTTTCTTTTTTATTCTTTTCTCATTTATTATTTTATTCTTTTTTCATATTATCCTCTATTAGAAATATCATTTGGTAATACTTTTACTATTATTATTAGTATTTGGGTTAGGTTATCTTCTTCTTTTTTTAAAATGCCTCTCTTTCTATATTTTTACCTTTTAAAGAAAAATTAAATAAACTACTTTTGTTCTTTTCTTATTTTTTATTTTTTATTTTCTCTTTTATTCCTTTATCATTTATTATTTTTATTCCTTTTTATATATTATCTTTTATTAGAGATACCATTTGGATAATTTTATTATTCTTTCTTTATCATTTATTAAAGATACCATTTGATAATATTTTTATTAGTTTATTTCTATTGCGCTAACAGTTTTAATGGTTTTATAGAAAAAAGTATCGGGTTATCGGTTCGGTATTGGTTTTTAATATTGTGTTATTGGGTAAACCGATAACCCATTAAGACAATAGTAATTTTCTACTTTTACCTATACATAAATATTAAATATTAATCTCAATATCTTACTAGTTAAGTTTTTGTCATTTACCCTTCAATTCATACTTCACTATGAATTTGAGTTCACAACTCCACCTTATACAAACCGTCAAAACCTAATTTAAGAACTCTATTCCTCTTAATTTCTCTTTGTGTTACAAATATATAGTTTTTTTCATGTTTGTTATTATTGTTTGTATTTTATGAGCATTTGTAATGTTACATTATTGTCTTGTTGTGTTAAATTTTGTTAGAGAAGTCATATATTTGTTTTGTAAGCATTTTTTTATTGGTTAAACCGAAAACCGAACCGTTAAGGACTAAAACCGATAAAAAAATATCTTATTGGCTTGAAATAGGTTTAGCGTATTTAAAAACCTAAAACTGATAAACCCAACTGTTAATACATAAAAGCGAACCGAACCGATCGACGTTGACCCCTAATATATATATATATATATATATATATATATATATATATAATGATTTAGTATCATTGACTAATGAGTAATTTCTGAACAAGAAACCTTAATGATATCACAAAAATATATACATACTCTTATAGTATCATTGGACTAATGAGTAATTTTTGAATAAGAAACCTTAATGATATCATAAAAATATATACATACTCTTAGAGTATCATTGACTAATGATTAATTTTTTACAAGAAATCGTAATGATACCACAACAATCTATGTATTCTCTTATAGTATCATTGACTAATGATTAATTTTTTACAAGAAATCGTAATGATACCACAACAATCTATGTATTCTCTTATAGTATCATTGACTAATGATTAATTTATGAACAAGAAACCTTAATGATACCAATACAATATTGTAACACCCCAAAATCTTTTAAGTTAAGACTCGAACCATTCTTCGATTGTGAACGGGATTTTTTCGAGTGATTTTGAATCTTCTTAGGTGTTAAGGTCATTATATGTAACACCTCTAGTTTCAAAAAGAACTATAGAGAAATTCGTTCAAGTCACCCATCAGTTTTTTTAAGTTTTGGGTCAAATTCAAACGACCATATCTTTTATCACATAAAGAGTTCGGTCATGGCATCATGTCCTTAGCTTTTGGACATAGACTATTCTATCTAATTATTTTAGTGTCTTTAATACTCTTAGACTTGATATTATGAGAGTGGATGTCCTTAATGTGATGACTTTCAAGTTTTGGGAATAGTATGTAATAGACTTTAGAGGATTTTTATTATTTACTTCGGAGAAGGGCCTAAAATACCCTTCAAGTATAGGAAATGGAACAAAACTACCCTCCTTCCACATTTGGGCTCCAAAATACCCTTCCATCCGCCTATATGGACCTATATTACCCTTTCACTTAACAGATTTTTTAAAAGTAATTATTAATAATTTTATTATTGACGTGACGACCTTTAATTGGCTGAAATTTTAATTAACCAAAAATACTATCCACCATTAAAGCTGCTTCCTCAACTTCATACTCTCAAAGTCTAGCTTCTTCCCAATAGAGAAAAACCCAAAAATCCCTGCCCTGCATACAATTTACCTTTCCATCAAATTACAAACCTAATTAAATAAAATAGGAAAATAGTCTACTAATTCAAGATTCAACTAAAATGAAAATGTCTAAGAGTTCTTCAGTAAAGTTCCATTCATTGGAAAAATATGTAGCACTAGGACAAACCTCACTGCTGTCTTTCTTAGCTTGCAAAGTAGCAACTATATCCAAGCATTTCTCTATCTCAGGAATCTTTGCCTGCGTAGAGTGAAGGATAGTAGTCAATTTTCCACTTGTTATCAAAGATAACAATATAAAAACATCAAGCAGTTAAAAGAGAAACTCTCAAAATGACTAAAATCGAACACTTGATCGGTGCGATTTGTTGTTGGAGGTTATTCAAATCTTCTGTTTTCTACCCACTTTCTTAAATTTACAAATGGAGTTTCGCTAATTTGTTACTGTGTCATGGATGTATAGCTGAAGAGCTGATTTGAAATCCTAAAGATGGTATTTTTGTTAATCTTTTCTGTCACGACCCAGACCATCATGATTGACACCCACGCTAATTCTCCGGTAGGAGAACCACTACTACAACCCAAACTAAGCAATTAAATCAAAACTAAAGCATTTAAGGATACGAAACAAGTTAAATACTAAGGAAATAAACAGGGAGTTCCTATAAACTCCAACAAAAGTCTAACAATGAACTAATCAATACGAAAGAAATAACCTAGAACCTAAAAGTCAATGTACCAAAACATCTAAAGTTCAGCAAGTCTAAACAAGAAGGGATACAACCCCAAACTAATGAACTCATAACTAACTAGAAAAATCTAAGTCCGAAATGGTGGACATAGACGAAAGAGAACCCATGGAAGCCCGAAAGAATTGGTTCACCACGTATCTTCTAAGCGAGGTCTGTCAATAGCCGCCGGAAGATGCCATGTACTCAACAAAAATAAGAGCAGTGCGACGCGACACAACCACGATTATCGGTAGGATCACGCGACTATCTCACTAAGTGTAACATAAGTAAGTCAATACAACAATATAATCACATGCATATATCGAACATATACAATATTATCAACATTTACGAACAACGAACAACTTCACATTTCTCAAGATACACAATTATGACAAGTCATTGGTCCTCTCATGGAACCCAAACCCAAACAGTTAGCATACCGAAACGTGGTACTCGATCCAATGTTTATGCCGAAACGTGGCAACCGATCCCATAATTATGCCGGAACGTGGAAATCGATCCCAATTAGTTATCTCGGAACATGGCAACTGATCCATTCAACACACCACAATCACAATCACAAGTATCTTCTCAAGTTCATACGAATAAGTCATGATTCATGTCATTCATCATTTATCTATCTCATTTACAACAAGTGTGATCAATAATGCAACATTCACATATATACATGTATCATAATTAAGCAAGAACAAACATACATCATACAATTATAGAATCATAATCATCACCTACCTCGAAACAAGCTTGAAACCCTAAGAAACATGATCCTTCCCTTACCAGATTCGTTTTGCTTATTCTTGGTCTACAAACAATCAATATAATACGAGAATCAATAAACAATCACTAATTACCCAGATTACTAACAATTCTAACAATCTTAGATCATACCCATGATCCCAAGTATCCAAAATAGGGCTTTTTCCATCATGATTTTCAATTCAAAACCCTCCCACATCGATAATTACACATTATATTACGTTTAATGGATTGAAAAACGGATTTGGGGAGTGAAAAACTTACATTTATCCTCAAGACTGGTGGAAAACTGTCAAGAGTCGCTTGGGGTTCGTTCCTTAGCTCTAAAAATTGAAAAGTGCAGAATAAAGTCATTTTGGGGTTTATTTACGACCTTAAGTCTCGTCGAACCCGCCACAACGGCCCTCACACCGCTGTAGCTGCCCTGCCTTGGCGGCAGAAATCCCGCCCCAGCGGCTTGCAAGGAACCAATGAGCTATTTTAATAATTCCAAGACCCCCATTTCACAACACACCTTTAACCAACGACACTCAGAAAATATCGTTCACGCTAAGATCGATTCCGAAAGTTCTACTCACCCGAATTCAATTCGTAAAGTCGTACGGGTTCCTTAACGACTTATCTAACTACTCATGTAATCAAAATCATAAATAAGTCACTCGATTGCTACCAAATTTCCCTACACCTTAATGACTCCAATTTTGTCCAAATCTGGATTAGGTTGGGAAATTTCAAGTTACTACGGAAAAAAATTTCGATCCAAAATTTTTCCCCGTTGGCTTTTTTATAACGACGGAACCCGATCGTTACATTTTCACACAATGAACTACATTGCTCTTCTTTATAATAAAGTATAGTGTTTGTTTTTACTAGTTGAATTTAGGGATTAATGTTAGGGAACCCAATTTTTTTAGTACAATTGCTAATGGTGCAGGTATTGAAGATTCTTTGTAAGAGACTTAAAGATTGCCCATTTGTGTATCTCCTTTGGTAATTATTTTGATCCTCTACTTTTCCTTAATTCTGGAATTTACAAATGAGTTTCGCTAATTTGTTACTGCTCTTGGATGAATAGACGAAGAACTTATTTGAATTACTAAGGATGGTATATTAATTTAAATTTTGGCCAATTAAAGGTTGCCACATCATTAATAAAAGGATTAATTATTACTCTTAAGAATTTGTTAAGTGAAAGGGTAATATAAGTCCATATAGGTGGATGAAAGGGTATTTTGGAGCCAAAGGTGGAAAAAGGGTATTTTTGTTCCATTTCCTATACTTGAAGGATATTTTAGACCCTTTTCCGTATTTACTTTAATAAGGTTTGAGATTCCGCATTATGGTTATATTTCGTAGTTGAACAATTAATAGAAGTTGATCTTTGAATTCGTTGATTCGCCCACATAGAAGGTTAAGTGTGGGTGTCACTCATGACTCGTTTTGGATTGTGACAACAATCATCAAAAAAGAACATGAAAAGTGTAATTTATTTTTGTTCCATCAATTACGTAAACATGAAAAACAAATCATAAAAAAACTAATTGACACCAAATTTCTTTCATTTCATTACTAATATTTTGTCCACGCTTCACACGATCTTAAATAATATATTTAGATTAGATTATTATCGAATAATAGTGTCAATTTTTTAAAATTCATTATTAATTTATAATTTAATAATTAATCATCTTTTCACAATTTTTCTAACATTCTATATAAAATTCATTAGTAGAAAGATTTTGTTAAAAACATTTTCACTTCCATTAAAAACTTTTCGACCATATACGGAAAAACTTATTTATATTAAAATTTTTAAAATAAATATGGAAAGGAAAAAAATATTGGTAATATAAAAATTAATGGGCATGGAAACTTAAGATGTCATAAGTGTTTCTTTCCTTCCTCTATAATTTAATTGTTTCTTAATGTAATTTGTTTATAGTTTTATTTATATAAGTAGAAAAAATAGATCAAATAAATATATAGTCATTGATGAGATCAAATTCCCTAATATCTTTTTGTTTTTTGACACTTGCCTTTTGTCATCAATTTTTTTAGTGTATAATTATTCAATTTTCTATTTAACATTAATATTTAAGATATTATATGAAAGAATGAAGAAGAGAGAATATATAAAACTTGCAATATCATTGATGACACACATTAAAATCATAAAAGTAACAGTACAAAATAATTTGAATTCAATACTAATTATTATTATTTTGACCGTTCCAATATAAGTGTTATATATATAAGAATATTAAATGAAAAATACATCAATATTAAATCATTAGAAACAAAAATAAATAAAATAAAAAGAGTTTTTAGTATTGAATGGAAAATGACCATTAATCATATTACAACAATAATATATCTAGTCAAAGGTCAAAGAGTGTAAAATGTACGCAGACCATTAGTCGTATTACAATATTAATACATCTAGGCAAAGGTCAAAGAAGAGTTAAATTTCTCTATATCTAATCAAAGATAGGAGCATAAAATATAGGCAAGATTAGACTATATATACTCCGTCAAAAATAGAAGTGTAGAATGCATATAGACAGAGTACTATCTGCCAAGTTAGAGACTCTGTACACATAGTAGTCTTCAAAAAACGGAACAAAATTCCCCTATTCTTCCTCAAAATTTATTTTCTAGGCTTCATTGTGTGTACAATAAAAAAAAGTCCTAATAGTGCCAATTCGCCCTTCCTGCTTTCCTGGACTACACTCTATTTCCCCCTGATTATAGGTAAATCTTTAACTAATCTATTAATTTTTTTTATTATTATTTTGAGGTATGAGGGAAATGTGTGTGTATATGTGTGTGCATATATATATATAGAGAGAGAGGGGGGGGGGGGTATTGCATTTTTGGATATATATATATAATTGTTCAATTTTGTCCGAAAGTTTGCCCCTTTTGTTCTTCTCAATCTGATTTGCTTGTTATTGCTTTTCTGTATGTTTTGGTTAATTCTAACATTAATTTTAAGTTCCCTTTTTAGTCAATTCAAGAACACCCTAAGAGAATGGTTAGCTTGTGTCCTAGATGAATGTTTTGCAAATTCTTGATGATATATGTGTATAGAACCTGTTTTTTTTTTTCTTTTTTTTCCCATAAAAGTATAAAATCATTTTCTCAATTTGTCTAAATAGTTAAAATTCAAATTGCTTATTCTAGATTAAGGTTGTAGATTTGGAGAGTCCAAAAAGTGCCCTATAATTAAAATACTCATGAAAGGTATTTGAAATTTACTTTACTATTTTATTTTTAAAGATCACTATTTTTCCTTTTCGGTTAGGGTTTTGCTATAGTTACATAGGTTCCTTATGATTTTCAAATTTTAATACTAGTAAAATTATTGATTTGATGTTTTAAATCTAGAAAATGAAACAACTTATTATGTCTATTTATTTTATTACTTAAAACGAACAAATTTCAGTAGAAGCAAACTGGGACTACATGGAAATATCCATTGTTTTTCTTTGTAGGTTGAGCTCTATGAAACAAAGAGAAATCCGAAATAAAAGACGGGAACTAAATGTTATGTTTGACAAACTTTCTTGTTCAAGTGATTCTTCAGTATACTATCATCTTCATCGAAAACCTAACAAAGATAACAAGAATTCAACTCTCAAATTTTGAGGATCCAAAAAGTATGATAAATAACTACTAGTTAAGGGGAAGAAAGAGTTACACTACAAACCTGCATTCCAAGATGTTCTAAATACAGGAAACTTCTTATCAAGCAAAGAACATATGAGAGCTTATATGATTCCACCAACAAAATATCAGGCAAGTAAACTCGTTTGACACTGTTAAGATTAAAGGGAAGCCTTGTTGTTGCTTTATATTCTTCTTCGGCAAAGAACTAAGATAAATGATGATTCAATTACAATGCGCCTTTAATTCTTATCTAGATAGGTTAGGAATTTCCGTTTTTTCCTAAACTATCTGAATAAGAAATAAATGTGCATTGTAATATATTGGAATCATCATTTTTCTTAACTCTTTGGTGAAGAAGGATACGAAGCACCAAAAAAGCTTCTCTTTAATCCTAATAGTGTCAAACGATTTTACCTGCCTAACATTTTGCTGGTGGAATCATATAAGCTCTTATATGTTCTTTGCTTGATAAGAAGCTTCCCATATTTGAAATATCTTAAAATTCAGGTTTTTAGTGCTTTAACTCTTTTTTTTCTTATTTAGTAGTCATCTATCGTACTTTAGGTTCCTCAATAATCTGAGAATTGACTTCGTGTTATCTTTCTTAGGTTTTTTATGAAAATGATAGTGATACTGAAAAATCACTTTAACTCGAAAGTTTATCAGACATGACATTTGATCACCTCGAGGAACTTAAGCTAGGAAACTTTTGCAATAACCCGGAAATATTTTGAGCTAAGACTCAAACCACTCTTTGTTGTGAGTAAGATTTTACAGAGGAATTTAAAATTTTCTTAAGTTTTAGGGTCGCTAGATTTAACACTTTGAGTTCCAAAAAGAACTAAAGAGAATTCCTTCAAGTCATTCCTAGGTTCTTTTAAGTTTTGGGTCAACTTCAAACGACCATAACTTTTAGCACATGATGAGTTAGGAGATCCATAAGATATCAAATGAAAGGTCTTGGAATCCTCTTTCCAACGCCACTGAGATTGTTAATTTTTGAGCTCGTATGAGGGAGATAAGCCCGTTTGAATTTGAGCTGTCCAATTAAGGAAAGTTACCCAAAAATATGAGGGGTATTTTGGTCTTTTCCTTACCCAATCAGATTTAAGTGTTTTTAGTAAGGTTTTAGGAGTCTAATCTGATTGGAATTAGTTTTAGTTATTCCTAAAATACGCTTAGAGTTTTTACATGAGTTCAAGAAGAGGAAAAGAGGAGAAAAGGAAAAGCGTTCAAGATTTTTGTGATTCTTCGAGGGATTTCGCGAAGGATTTTATCCTAAGAGGTATGTAAGGCTATCATAGTATTGGACTAGTTCGTACTCACGCCCTACATCTTCTTTCAAATCAGTAAAAAGAAATCTAGGATTCTACCGCTAGATTTGAGTATTCATGAGATAAGTTGATTTGAGTTCTTGAGTTCATGGTTCTTTTAAAAATTTTATTCCTAACTTTTAAAGCCAATACTTGAGTTCTTAAACTGAGTTTTGAGAAAGTAAAGATGAGTTTTGAGAAAAGAGTTTCTAAAACATGACTAATATGACAATCAAGTATGCCATCTATGTATGAGCACTATGACTTCTCGAGTCGTCACTGATCATATTAATATATGATTTTGATATGATTTTTAGAGAGATTTTTCAAGTATGAATTGAGTAAGAGTATAAGGGGGCTATGTATTTCTAGAGGTATCAAGTTTTACAGTGATAAAAGAAAAACTGGGATTTCTAAGTGAATTATGAGTTCAAAAGATATTTCAAGAGCAGTTACCTCTTCTAAGAGGATAGTTTGAGCAATTATCTTAAACCAGAGGAGGAGCATGTTTTTAAATAAATGAGTGTATGTATTTTGGGAGTAGAATTGAGCACCGATATGGGGGAGAGTTCAGACGACTCACAACCCTCATAAACCATGTATGCCAACATGGGTAAAGAGTCATACTTTTTAGATGATTCCTTATTGTTTCTTTAGCATAGACTAGTGGATCTACTTAGTTAGTAGGTCCTATATCCCGACAAAGTATGGGATAATTCTGGAAGCATGGGCTAGACGTTGTATCATCACATACTTCATAGTGATGGTTGTCGGTTAGAGAATCTCCCACAGAGTTACTTTGTATTTTTATACACAATCAGAGTTATTATTGTATTTTCATATAATTGAGTTATTATTGTATTTTTGCATACAATTGAGTTACTGTCTATTGTTTTAAAAGCTTTTCAGATATTGCATCTTTTATTGTTGCTAAGTATCTTGAGTTTGTGTTGAGTATCTTGAGTCAAAATTGTGTACCTTATCATTGAATTGAGCCTTATTTATCTGAGTTGAGTTGAATTATGTTTCACTGAGTTGAGTTTCTTATTTCTGAGTTGAGCCATATTTCTCTGAGTTGAGGGGAACTATGTTTCATTGAGTTGAGTTGAGTGAGTTGAGAAGAGGTAAGTATGTTTATGTTTTAGAATTCCCTTTACATGCTCGTACATTTCATGTACTGAGCCATTTGGCCTGCATCGTTTCATGATGCAGATACAGATATTCAAGATCATCAGCAAGCGTTTCGTTGAGGTCATGTGAATATTCCAGTCAACTTTAGTGAGCCATCTTATATTTCGGAGGACTTAACCTTTATCTTACCGTTATTAGTTTTGAGATGTCGTGGGTATTGTCCCAATATCCTTCTATAATAGTAGAGGCTTCATAGATAGAGAAAGTTGAGTAGTTTCAGTATGTATCTTCTTTGAGTTGTTTTTACAAACTCTGAGTTCATCTATTGAGTATTGTTCAAAATATTTTAAAGTTGAGTATTTGAGTTATTGAATTTAATTCAGTTTTAAGTTTTTGTATGCTTGAGTTAGTCTTCCGTTTGTAGTCAGTCAGAATGAGGGTTCGCTTGGGGACCATCAATGGTTCTCGAGTGCCGGCCACGTCCAGGATGTAGACTTGGGTCGGGACAACTTTATAGGAAGAACGTCTGAGATGCAGTTTATTAAGCTTTTGTTAGCCAACTCCCCGGTGTTGGAGAGAATTCTAATAGATCAACAGTTTCTTGATCAGGAACTTCTTGACACAAGATTATAATTTTTAACTGAGATTTCAATTTTTTCATTTGCATCACATAAAGCAAAAATTATCTACATAGATTTAAGCTGATCTTGATCTTTTGCTTAGAAGTTTAAACTGTAAAGCGAGAAAGATATGTTGATGTTGTATTATAACTTTCTGTTTAGCCTTGATGTAACTTCTATTTCAGAACATGATCATTGCTTGAATGAATGTTTTGATTAGTTTGTTGTTACTACATGTTTAATAAATGATGCATATATATATTTGTTGACTAACAAATGATGTATATTTACTCTTTCGTTAACAAGTGTATATTTATTGAATTAGAAAAAATCTTAAATCATTTTTATTAAATTCTCTAAATATACCACACAACTTTAAAACATTATCTTACCCATTTCTTAACCTTTCCCGACACCACTCAACTAAAAAATCCAATTCCTTTTTTTATTTGGGTCAGTTCTGGTAATAATTCAGACAGGAACAAGAAATAACTGACAATTTAGAAGTATTTTAATAAATAGCTGGTGGCAGTTCAAACAGAAAGGTAAACATCAATAGTTTTGATAAGAAACTCTATAAAACCTGATATTTAGATGTATCTTTTACTATTATTAATTTAAATAGACATGAATGCTACAACGTATAAATCATTTCTTCATGTCATTAAATGAAAGAACAATGATAATAAAGATTAAATATTATAATATGTTAAAATGGGTCAATATATTATTTTATTTTATTTCATTTTTGCTTCTAATGATTTAATATTTATGTATTTTTTATTTAATATTCCTACATAGATAATACTTATTTTGAGACGGTCAAAATAATAATAATTATAGTATTGAGTTCATGAAATATAACAAAATAATTGTGTACTTTTACTTTTATGATTTTATTGTGTGTTAATGCTATATTTGAGAGTAGAATTTAACATTATTCTAGACGCATAGAATCGCTTGAAGATTCTGAAGTAGTCCAATGTCCAAAAATGCTCTTTCTCCTTTACCTTTTCAAGTATACATTTATTTCTCCTACAAAATTTCTGGGGTATTAATCTCAAAATAATTATTAGGATTACTCAGAAATCATTTCTCCATCTGACAAAAAAAAAAGGAACATTTTAAGGAACGTCAATGTGTCAGGTTGTCGTGATCAGAAATTTTTTAGCTTTTGCTAACTAATTAAGCATTATAATAGATAATTAGCATGTGAAAAAAGCAGTTTAATTTTGTATGATCACCATCGTTTTGGTGTGCTCTCGACTACATTTAAAAGTATTTATGATGTCCAAGGGCCCTTGTACTATGTAGTGGATCTGATTTTCATATTTACGTTCTTCCGCCTCCAATTTTATTGTTAATTTCATAGCTTAGGTAAAATTATTATATACATGATCTTCTGCAATAGAGAGTGTTGCCATGATCTGCTATTACTTAATCAATTGTTCTATAAACAACAATCATTGGTAAAATTGGCTTTAGTAACATCAAAAATTTCAGACAACTTATATCTTGTGTTTGAATACATAAAGCACAATCAAGTTTATCAAAGCGTAGGTATTTCTTCTACTTATTTATTGTTTTAGAATTTCTAGGGAGTGCATTATTTATAACATAAGTTGACTGCAATTTGATGCAAAAAAAAATATTTTAGCTTTTTTTTTTCAGGCAAAATGGTCTGATGGACCCCTATACTTGTATGAGTTTGTATTATGAACCCTTCTATTTAACTCTTTATCAACTGAACCCTTAAATTTATTAAAACACAATATATCAAACCTCTTTGACTATTGACCATGCTTATGTGGAATTAAGATGGATGAATTGGCGATAAAGGGTAACCACACACATGTAAAGACAAGTGAATAACATATTTAAATTTAAAAAATATAAAATATAGTAATTTTTTTTAAGAAAAGTCATCTTCTTCGCCTCACCTCACCTTCTTCAGTCATCCCCATCCCTGCCCCAACCTTCTTTTTCAGCCCACCCACCACCCCAATCCCCCTTTTCAGCCATCCCCAATCCCTTCTTTCAGGCTTCAACTACGCCCCACCCATCTTCGCCTCAACTTTCTTTCAGTCACCCCCACCCTTGGTAGACCCAATTCCTTTTTTTTTCTTTCATTTTTTTGTTTTCATTTTAGTTTCATCAAACACTACTATTTAAGAATAAAATTTTCAAATACAAAAGGCTTACAATGGAAGAAAAAGAAAAGGAAATAAAGGAAGATTAATTTAGATCTAATTTTAGATTTAAGATTTCCTTTTCAAAACTTTCATTTTCGGTAACCCTCTTTTTTGGTATGAAGACAAGTTTAAATGGTAGGAAAAGAGACTAAGAGGGTGGAGGTAATGGTGGTTGTGAGGATGGTGGTGATGGTGGTTGTGAGGATGGTGGTGATGGTGGTTGTTGGTCGCCACAGGTGGACGGAAATTAGAAGAAGGTGAGAAAAATAAGAATTTTACTTTAAAGAATTATTTACCTTTTATTTAATATTTTGATTAATAATTTTTAAAAATAGTTAATGATGTCATACCCATTTTCGCGCACGGCTAGGGTTTTTTCAATTTAAGTGACAGTATTGAATAAAGATTATTTTATTTTTTAAGAGTCGCCACTTGGAATTGAGTTATGGTGTTCCAAGTCACATTTTCTTTTTTAATTTCTAACCAAAAGGAAATGACTCTTTATTTGGTCTGCGAACTTGAAATTCGGGTAAGGAATTCTGTTGACCGAGTGGAAGGTATTAGGCATCCCTCGAGTCCCGTGGTTCTAGCACAGTCGGTTTTATTGACTTCTACTTATTTTTAGACTATTTTTGGATATATTGTATAGGCTACGATTTTTATTTTTTATTTTTTATTTTTGTTGAACTTCTATTAGTCTTAAACACGATGCATAACTACATTCTCGATCTTGACTTTTAGAGGCATAATTGCTTTCTTCGCAAAGATTTTTTCTATAAGTCTTAATTTTAAATTAACAAAAGTTAATTATAGTATTGGACAAGGTGCGTCACTGCATCCTTGAACATTTTTTTAAGTGTTTCAAATAAGATGTGTAACCACATTCTTAATTGAAACAAATATTTTTTAACATGCACAAACCTCATCTAATGTTATAAGATATTAGTTCTTTATGAATAAAATCATATAAAATAAGATAAATCTAAACTTTTAGGATACAATATAAAATTTTAGATTATTTGTATTTTTTTATTTACTCTTAAAGTTAATGTTAAAATTAGGCCTACACATATTATATTTTTATTTTAATCTTAAAGCTAATGGCAAAATTAAGCACTACATAGGTAACAATTTCTTACTAATCTAACAAAACAATGACGAATTACTAAAACAAATCTCTTTCTTTTTTTGTTTGATAAAATAAAAGCGACAATAATTTTTTAGCCTAATAATCTCTATTTTTATCCTTATTGGCATCTAAGTTAAAACAAGAACACAACCACAACCCGTTCATTTTTAAGAAATAACAACTAACAAATAAAAATAAATAAATCAAGATAACCACCAATTAAAACTATCTCAATTCATTAAATAGAGATATGCTTAACACTTAACTCAATATTCAATCAAATTATGAATAAAAAAATAGATAAGAAAATTTGTCATAAAATTACATCAAATTTCATAAATAAATTAAAGAGATAAGGTAAAGTCGAATACTACAAAATATTGACCGAAGCTCGATTAGAACACCCACAAGTTATTTGTAGGTTGTTTGTGATGGTATATGTATTGTGTTTAAATGAAAATAGTAATGAGAAAAGAAAAAAATGTGTGAATGTATTGGTGAATTTTTAAAACAAAAGTAAACTAAAATCAAATAAAATGGAGTCTTTCTTCTTATTCTTTTTCTCGTGTTTTCTGTGTGCAGTGTGTGTGTGTGTGTTTTTTGTGTTGCTTAATGATTTTTTGCTGATTTTTGTTTCTCGTATTTTTGTGTTGCTGTGCGTGTCTTTTTTTTGGTAGTGTCGTAGTATGTATATAGGTGTAGGGAGTGGAGTGGAGTGGGGTGTGTGGGTAGTGCAGGAAAGTGTAAGTGGGTAATGGGGTAACTGTAGGTGGGTTGGGGTAGTGGGGTAGTTTAGGCTATTATATTTCAATAATTAATATAATATAAGAATATTATTTAATTATTTTTTTAAAACTAACAAAAATAAATTATAAATAAGAAATATTAGCTTATTTATTAAACTAAAATTAAAATAAAACATATATTTTTGTTATTTTCAAAAAATTTTAAAAATAAACTTTCTAAAATAAGACAAAATCAAAATATCTAATTTAACCATAAAAGAAATATTTAAGGAATAAAAAAATAGTGTAAGACTTTATGTTTGGTCAAAATTTACGTGTCTACAAATGAAGATAATTATGATGTGTTATTAATTTATGTGACATGGGTTTGACATGACATCTATTTGAGGGAGAGTGAGCTACACACATGATAAGAGGGGTTTAAAAATCATCTTTTGATTGAATTTAAGGGTTTAGTTGGTAAAGTGTTAAATAAAAGAATTCACAATACAAATGCATACAAGTATAGGGGTCCATTAAATCATTTCACATTTTTTTATAACATGAGTTCATTGTTTGTTGTCTACACCTGATAAGTGTTATAGTTGATTCTATACTATTACTTATTGCATAATAGTTCTATTTCGAGTTGATCGATGATATCTATTTGGTACATGTTGCCCTGTATTGATTCATACTTGTATTTTCTTCATTTTCTTTTGTGGAGTACAACGAGTGTACCATCGGCTTCGACTCGCCCTCACCTCTAGCCAGTCTTCAGCACATCAGATTTTAGGATGAGCTATTCCTTCTAGCTCGTGTTGGATTATCTCGATCATGACATGATGTCCTTAGCTTATGGACATAGACTATTCTATCTAATTATTTTGGTGTCTTTAATACTCTTAGATTTGATATTATGAAAATAGACGTCCTTAATGTGATAAGTTTTAGGTTTTGGGAATAGTATATAATAGACTCTAGAGGATTTTTATTATTTACTTTAATAAGGTTTGAGATTCTGCATTATGGTTGTATTTTGTAGTTGAACAATTAATAGAAGTTGATGTTTGGATTCGTTGGTTCGCCCACCTAAAAGGTTAAGTATTGATGTCACTCATGACTCGTTTTGGATCGTGACAACAATCATAAAAAAGAACATAAAAAGTATAATTTTTATTTTTGTTCCATGAATCATGTAAACACGCAAAGCAAATCATAAAATAACTAAAAGACACCAAATTTCTTTCATTTCTCTACTATTGTTTTTGTCCACGCTTCACACGATCTTAAATAATAAATTTAGATTAGATTATTATAAAATAATAGTGTCAATTTTTTTAAAATTCATTATTAATTTATAATTTAGTAATTAATCATCTTTTCACAATTTTTCTAACATTCTATATAAAATTCATTTGTAGAAAGAGTTTGTTAAAACTTTTCAACCTTATATGGAAAAACTTATTTAAATTCAAAATTTTAAAATAAATATGAAAAGGAGAAAATATTGGTAATATATAAATAAATGAGCATGGAAACTTGAGATGTCATAAGTACTTTTTTTCCTTCCTCTAAAATTTACTTGTTTCTTAATGAAATTTGTTTATAATTTAATTTATATAAGTAGAAAAAAAATGAAACAAAGAAAAGATCAAATAAATATATAGTCATTAATGAGATCAAATTTCCTAGTATCTTTTTGTTTTTTGGCACTTGCCTTTTTCTTTTCATTTATTTTTTTTAGTATATAATTATTCAATTTTCTATTTAACATCAATGTTTAAGATATTATATGAAGAAAGGAGAAGAGAGAATATATAAAACTTGCAATATCATTGATGACACATAATAAAATCATAAAAGTAACAATACAAAATTATTTCGTTATATTTCATGAATTCAATACTCATTATTATTATTTGGACCGTTCCAACATAAGTGTTATATGTATATATATATATATATATATAAAATGAAAAATACATAAAATTAATTCGTCAAAGACAAAAATAAATAAAATAAAAAGAGTTTTTTTTGGAATTGAATGGAAAATGACCACTAATCATATTACAACAATAATATATCTAGTCAAAGGTCAAAGAAGGATTAAATGTATATATTTGGTCAAAGATATGAGTATGGAATGTACGCAGACCATTTATAATAATAATACATCTAGTCAAAGGTCAAAGAAGAGTTAAATGTCTCTATATCTAATCAAAGATAGGAGCGTAAAATAAACGCAAGATTAGACTATATATATTCAATCAAAGATAGAAGTGTAGAATGTATACAGACAGAGTACTATGTGTGAAGTTAGAGACTCTAAACACAGTCTTCAAAAATAGGAACAAAATTCCCTCCTCCTTCCTCAAAATTCACTTTCCAGGCTTTATTGTTTGTACAATGAAAAATTCCTAATAGTGCCAATTCGCCCTTCCTGCTTTCCTGGACTTCACTCTATTCCCCCCGATTATGGGTAAAATTTTAATTATATTGATATTTTTTATTATTTTGAGGTATGAGGGGAATATATATATATATATATATAGAGAGAGAGAGAGAGAGAGGGGAGGGGGGGGTGGGGGGTTATCGAATGTTAGTTTGTATATGTATAAAATTTGCTCAATTTTATCCAAAAGTTTGTCCCTTTTTGTTCTTCTCAATTTGATTTGCATGCTTTTGCTTTTTTTATAAACTGTTTTAGTGAATTCTAACGACAATTTTAAGTTCATCTTTTAGCCCATTCAGGAACATCCTAAGAGACAATAATCTGGCTAGTTTGTGATCCTAGATGAATGTTTTGTAAATTCTTGATGATATATCTGTATAGAACCTATTTGCTTTCATAAAAGTATAAAATCATTTTCTCAATTCCTCTAAATAGTTAAAAACCAAATTGTTTATTCTAGATATGGGTGAAGACTTGAAGAGTCCAAAAAGTGTCATATAATTAAAATACTCATAAAAGGTATTCAAAATTTACTTTACTATTTTTAAAAAAATCACTACTTTACCTTTTCGGTCAGCGTGTAACTATAGTTACATAGGTTCCTTAGGATTTTCAAATTTTAATACTAGTAAAATTGTTGATTTGATGTTCTAAATCTAGAAAATGAAACAACTTATTATGTTTATTTATTTTATTACTTAAAATGAACAGATTTTAGTAGAAGCAAACTAGAATTACATGAAAATACTCATTGTTTTTCTTTGTAGGTTGAGCTCTATGAAACAAAGAGAAATTTGAAATAAAAGGCAAGAATTAAATGTCATGTTCGACAAACTTTCGAGTTCAAGTGATTCTTCAGTAACAAAGATAACAAAGATAAGTCAACTCTCAGATTTTGAGGATCCAAAAAATACGATAAATAACTACTAATTAAGGGGAAAAAAGAGTTACACTACAAACCTGCATTTTGAGATGTTCCAAATATATAAGAAACTTCTTATCAAGCAAAGAGCATACGAGAGCTTATATGATTCCACCAACAAAATATCGGGCAAGTATAATCGTTTGACACTGTTAAGATTAAAGGAAAGCCTTGTTGATCCTTTATATTCTTCTTCAGCAAAGAACCAAGATAAATGACGATTCAATTACAATGCGCCTTTAATTCTTATCCAGATAGGTTAGGGATTCCCTTTTTTCCTAAACTATCTGAATAAGAAATAAATGTGCATTGTTATTGGAATCATCACTTTCTTAGTTCTTTGGTGAAGAAGGATATGAAGCACCAACAAAGCTTTTCTTTAATCCTAATAGTGTCAAATGATTTTACCTACCTAACATTTTGCTCGTTGGGATCATATTAACTCTTTTCCTTATTTAGTGGTCATTTGTCATACTTTTTGGTTCCTCAATAATTCGAGAGTTGACTTTGTGTTATCTTTCTTAGGTTTTTGATGAAGATGATCGTGATACTGAAGAATTACTTAAACTCAAAAATTTATCAGACATGACATTTGATCACCTCGAGGAACTTAAGTTGGGTACTTTATAGGAAGAACGTCTAAGATGCAGTTTATCAAGTTTTTGTTAGCCAACTCCCCGGTGTTAGAGAGAATGCTAATAGATCAATAGTTTCTTGATCAGGAACTTCTTGACACAAGATTAGAGTTTTTCTGTGAGATCTCAAAATTTTCGTTTGCATCTCCTAAAGCAAAAGTTGTCTACATAGATTTAAGTTGATCTTGATCTTTTGCTTAGAAGTTTAAACTGAAAAACGAGAAAGAAATTATGTTGATGTAGTATTATAACTCTCTATTTAGCCTTGTTGTAACATCAATTTCAGAACATAATCACTGCTTGAATGGATGTTTTGACTAGTTTGTTGTCATTACATGTTTAATAAATGATGCATATATACGTTCGATGTCTAACAAATGATATATATTTACTTTTTTCGTTAACAACTGTATATTTATTGAATTAAAAAATATCTTAAATCGTTTATATTTTTATCTCTAAAAATACCACACAACTTAGAAAATCATCTTTACCTATTTCTTAACCTTTCCCGAGCCCACTCAACTAAAAAAGCCAATTCCTTTTTTCATTTGGGTTAGTTCTAGTAATAATTAAGATAGGAACAAGAAATAACTGATAATTGAAAATTATTTTAATAAATAGTTGGTGGCAGTTCATTTGAAATGACAATTAAGAAATAAAATTTAAAATTTGAATGGCAAGATAACACTAATAATTTAAATTTAAAATAAATTTAACTCACACTGAATTCAAATTCAAGATATACCAAAATATTGAATTTAAATTGAGTGTGAGTTAAATTTATTTTAAATTTAAATTATTAATGATTATCTTTCAGGTTGTTTAAGAGTGTGAATTT
Organism: Solanum pinnatisectum; assembly: GCA_035578085.1. NCBI lineage: Eukaryota > Viridiplantae > Streptophyta > Magnoliopsida > Solanales > Solanaceae > Solanum > Solanum pinnatisectum. The sequence continues at coordinate 16,689,486 of CM069083.1, forward strand.
GAATTGAGTGTGAGTTAAATTTATTTGAAATTTAAATTATTAGTGTTTATCTTGTCATTCAAATATTAAATTTTATTTCTTAATTGTCAAGACAAGTTGAATATTTGGGATTATCTTTGAGCATGTTTTATTGTGAAATTTTTTAAAAAGCTTTATTTGTTTTTAAAGTAAAAAATATTAAAAACTAGTATTGTATTTAGCTATGAATAACAAATTAGGATTATTTTTGACATTTTTTGAGTATTTTAAAGTGGAAAAAAAATTAAAATATACTTATGTTATTTTTTTCAATTTCTTGAAAACTATGAAATTTTATGTCCAAAGGTATATTTCAGAGAAACACTACAAAAAAAAAAGTTTTTTTTCTTAAAAAACTTGGTCAAATGACCATAATACTTTAATAATCCCTATACATTTTAAGTACGGCAATATATGCAAAAAATTAATATTTTCAAAAAAAAGGGATGTGAAGTCTCGATATATACGATTAAGGTATTATACGTATACAAACGGAAAAATTATTTGGATATGTGCCTTTTAATAAATAATTACGGATTTTAGCGATACTTTTTATTTATTATCATTTATAGCAATACAATGTTAAATCTGCAATATGCATTAAAAGTGAATTATATATGCAATATATATGTATGTATTATAACTGTTTTTAAAAATATATTATGTTTGTTTAGTAAGAAATTGACACATTGTATTACAAGTGTATTAAAATGTGTGAAAATGTATTATTCATCAATAAAACTTATATTATATGTGAATAATAAATCGTTCTTTGTAATATGTATTAAAAGTGTATTATAAGTGCATTAGAAGTGATCAAGTGAAAAAAATGTTATTGCTATTAATGGTAAATATTTTTTTAATATAATATATTTATGTAACCCACAAATTGGTTCAAATAAAAATCTATAATATGTAATCGAAGCCCATAAAGGCGTTCTGTTTTACCTTAGACCCTACGAAGTCATGGTGGGCCATCTGTTGAATGATAGTCGCTCGTTTAAAAAAGAATGATCTAGTTTGACTTGAAACGGAGTTTACGAAAAGAAAAAAGATTTTTTAATTTTGTAGTTCTAAACTAAAGTTATGTCAAATGCACCAAAATGTCCTTTAATCTTGTAGCCTTAAATATGACATGTGGAAAGTTGAAGTTAGAGTGTTCCAAAAAAAAAAGAAATGGGTCATTCTTTTTTAAACGGACTAAAAAGGAAACTAGACCATTCTTTTTGAAACGGAGGGAGTATTTTACTACTAGAGTGAACCAATTTGGGTTGTGAATCGTGACATTTGGCAGAGGCGGAACCACCTATAAGGTGGGTGCACGTGCATCAGTTAACTTCGAAAAAAATCATGTGTATATATGTTTATCTATCTTGAGAAACTGATAAAAATTAGAATATAGAGTAATTAACAGTGCACATTGTTATGCTACTGGTATATGTCAAAGCTACCACCCATGAGACTTGGGTTCTAATCCAACTAGACCCTTATTTTTATTACTTTTATTTTAAGTTTATCTTAAAGGTCATATTTGAGTTAAGGTAATATTAGTGCATCCAAAGTTTTCAAATCTTGAGTTCGCCTCCACGTGAGTACGACATCCAGAAAAATAATTTCTTTAAATCATAAATGCAGTGATATAATCCATAATATTTAGACCAACCGTGATAACTTGTAGCCCCTCTCCTGGCTAAGCTATTGCATACATTCTCTTTCTCTTACTTTTGGAGAAGGAATTAATGGTGGTCAAAATAATACTTCTTCTGTTCCTAATTATTTGTCTGTTTTTTTTTTTCTTTGTTCCTAATTATTTGTTCATTTTGACAAATCAAGAAATGACAATTATTTTTACATATTATATCCTCAATTAATTACATTGAAAAGGTAGAATTTCTTGAAAATCTTTAATTTTTAATTCATTCACTATATAATTAATATGGGTAGAATGGTAAACTCATTATGTCCATCATTATTTTCTTAATAATTGTATCAATTCGAAAGTGAATAATTAATTAGAGACAACAGGAGTACAATTATGTTTGGCCCTCGAGGCAGGTTGAAGAGATCATTTATTTCTAAACAACCAACCAGTATCATGTCACGTAGAAATATGTCACTATTATGCAAGATGCAAGGGGGACACCCTCTATGCCCCACTCTAATTTATGAGTGAATTATTTAAGGGGTTGTCTCTTAACATTCAATAGGGCTGCAAAAATAGGACAAGATTTATGAAAAGTTGGAAGTGTGCTATTCATGGCTTCATTCACTAAATATTCAAGTCAAGAGCTGAGAATTGTAGTAGTAATTGCTAGTGGACTCTTGATCATTGCCTTTTTATGTCATGTTCCAATTACAGGTCAGTAGTATTTTATTATTAAGTGAAATAAATGATACTTTAATTATCCCATAAATACTAATACTTAACAAATATATAGCTCCCAATTAGAAAAGAAGCAACCCTTTTAATTAATGAAATTATTGTTTCCTCTTCCTTTTGTTTACTCCTCCACTGTTTCAAATAACCTACTATTTTTATCTTTTTATTATGTTTTCAAAATAAATTGTATTTTACAAAGTATAGCAACTCCTATAATCTAGTTAGAGTATTTTATTTTATATGTCATTCATTTATTTTTAGTTAGTTGAAAAAAGATAAGATCTTTCCTATTTGAAAATCTTTTAGCTTTCAAATGTTGCATTTTAATTGTCTTTAATGGCATCCTCTCCCTTATAGTCATAAAATTATACTATCATAATAATATGTTTAATAGAGTAGTATAAATTCTTGTAGTTCTTTAAATATGCATTAAATTATTTTATTTATAAATAAAATTGATGCCATCATTATTTTCCTCTTCACATGCTTTACTCATAAAAATGAAGAAAGAGAAGAAGATTGGTCTCTACAAATTGAAGAAGGCGTCGAAAACAAATAGTCATAATAGGTTAAAAATACACTATTCTCCGTATCTAAATTTAATTGATATTCTTTAACATTTTACATTTAACGAAATGATTGATAAGTACATAAATATTTATAGCTTACTTTAGATCATATAATTAATTTGAAAGTACTTCTTTATCAGTTAAAATTTTGTGCCAGACTCAACTAAGAGGCTGGGTAATAATAAATTTCTTAATTTATACCATTAAATGGTGAGTTGATCAATGAGATATATTGACGTATAGGTGGTGTTGAAGTTCCAAATTGGGGAGTGAAGGTAGGATCAAGGCCACCAAGGTGTAGTGTTGACAAATGCTTCAACTGCAGCCCTTGTATGGCTACCCTAATTGCACCCATTCACCCAGGAAAACACAAAGTTTCTTCTTATTCTCAACATGATACTTATTATCTTCTTGCGTGGAAATGCAAATGTCGTAATAAGATTTACCACCCATGATTACTCTACTAGTAGTATATATTTTGTAATATTATACCTCAAAAATACCGTATATGCCTAATATATCTCTATATATTGTTGTATAGTTTGTAATGTATTATATTTATGAAACATGATATATTATTCTCTTATGATCAATTTAATTTTTTAAATCCATGTCCACTTTATTCTAACAATGTTTTCCCTACGAATTAACATTAGAAAAAATCTGCAAATATCTGTTAGTGACTTATTGTATATATTATGATGAAGATTGTCACAGTTTTCCCCAAATCTATAAGGGAAAAAGGATAAATATATCCTCGTACTATCATAAATGATATGACAATACTCTCCGTTATAATTTAAGGTTGTATATATTCTTACCGTCAATATTTTGGATCGTCTATACCCTTAAGATTAACAGATTGACACATGGTATCATCTAAATAATTTACCTTATTTTATTTATTTGTTTATCCAAAAAATTGCAAAACACCCATTTTTCATAATTTACCCACCCATGACCCAAATTAAAATACCATGACATTTAAAATTAAAAATAAAAATATAGCTTTTCATCTCCATTAAAAATCATTTATAAAAGGAAAAATGTTGTTCAATTCCAAATCTCACAAACAAAATCCAGAAGCATATTCTTTCAATCAAAATCAAGAAATCAATTACATTTTTTTTTTCAAATCAAATTATTATTGTTGAAAGGGGTTGGAAACAATATCACCAATGATGGACAAAGCTTCAAGCTTAAAAATGGGTCTACAATCGAATCGAAAATTTCAAACTCAAATTGATTTGATATTATTAAAAGGTGTTGAGAAAATACCATCATTGATGGATAAAGTTTCAAGCTTTAAAGTGGGTCTACAATCAAATCGAAAATTTCAAGCTCAAATCCATTTGTTATTGTTGAAAGGGGTTTAAGAAAATACTACCACCATTGATGGACAAAACTTCAAGCTTTAAAGTGGGTCTACAATCCAATCAAAAATTTCAAGCTCAAATCGATTTGTTATTATTGAAAGAGGTTGAAAATATTCTTGGTGTACAAAACACCCAATAACCTAGATTCCTACTATGCTAAATGAAGATGAAGTTTTTTTTTCTTTTTTTTTTTCGGTTAGCAAGCATAAAGTCTACCTATTTAAAGAATTTGAAAAACACGAGATTGACACAAGCAGGGGATGTGACATGTAGAAGTTGGATGGAATGGGGAAGATACAAAATTTGAAGTGAAAGTGAAGAAGAGAGTAGTTTTAGTGAACAAGTCATTTTTTTTTCTTGAAAATGAGTTCTTGATTCCATGGTCATGGTGGGTTAAGAAGAATAGATAGATGGTTTTTGATAAAAATGAAGAGTGGATTTTGGCACCACCCATTTTGGTTGTGGGTCGGGTGGATTTTTAATTTTTGGGTAAAAGATAAATAAAATCGGGTAAATCATTTAGATGAAGTCACCTGTCCATCCGTTAGGTTCAAGGATATACACAGCCCAAGAGAATAATGGTAAGGTCATATACAACATTAAAGTATAACAAAGGATATTAACATACCATTTATGATAGTGTAGGGGTATTTTTGTCATTTTTCCCACTCTATAATATAAGCCATACTCACTACTAAAAAAACTACCGAAAAATGACAACCAAAAGCGACGGACTACGACACTTTTTTTGGTCAAAATCGACGAAAAAGAGACATAGTGAAGTTCACCGCTTTTTGGCTCGATGCATTTTTTTGAATAATGCGACGTCGTCCGTCACTTTTCTTTAATTTTATAATTTTTTAAAATCTTGAAAAGCGACGGGCAAGGAGACACCGTCCGCTTCTTTTCTTCAATCTTTTTTTTAAAAAAAAATCAGGAAAGCGATGCAGTCCATTGCTTTTCTAGAAATTAAATTTAAAAAAACCCAAAATAGCGACGGACTAAAGGACCTTGTCTGTCTCTTTTCTGGGTTTTTTTGAATAAAAAAATGCAGAAAAGTGACGGACAAAATCACCCTATCAGTCGCTTTATCTACATTTTTTTGACACCTGCAAATTCAATTCAATTCAATTCAGCCCAATCAAACAAAACACATAATAAACATGCTACACAAAATATAAAACAACAAACTTAAATTAATCTTCAAAAATAGCTAAATCACAATTTAAAGACTAATAAAGTCTTTCAAAATTTAAAAAAGTTCATAAAATAAGAGATAGAAGTTAATTAGGAAGTGCAATCTATGAAATCATCATCCTCCTCACTTTCGTCGCAGGGATATTTTTTTTTTTTTTTTTTGTAATAGATTTTTTAAACTAGTTTCTTTCTAATAAAATAATCTTAATATTAAAAGTATATCAGTACTTGCCCTTTATCGTAATTTAACTCTCAAAAACACTTTTTGAAAAAGATAAGCCAAACACAATTTGCTTATAAAAAACACTTTTCAAATAAATTAATCAAACATAAATTGTTTTTTTTTTCTTTTCAAAATCACTTTTTTGGAAAACTATTTTTTTAAAAATACTTCTAAAAATAAGCAGTTTTTAACCGCAATTTCAAACAGACTCTAACTTTTTTGTATGGTAAGATGACTATCAGTGCTCCACTTTATAAAATAGAGTACAACAAAATCTCACTAAATTAATACTCGATAAATTAATAATTTCTCTGAGATAATATTTTTTTTCGTTCCCGACTTGGGCCAATGAAAAAAATTACCTATTTTGATAAGATAATAAGATAATATATTTTTAGTAGACCCCTATATAAATATATGGTCCCATTAAAATTATAAATTAATAATTCTTTAAAAGTACAAATATATCTAATACAATTTAGCGAAATGTGATTCTATTGTGATTTTTTTTTTTTAGTTTAACTTTAAATCTAGTTGAAGTTCATCTCTAACTTTTCTTTTTACACCCAAAAGTTTCGATGTTGTCTTTTCGAACTATACCATAAAATTGTAAAGAGTTCTAGATCCGATAAGTGCTCCCTTACGTGAAACTGGTTTCAAAGGTATTGTATCATCTTCAACTTCATTATCAACATTATTTTTTTATGAGATCCACAATTTCTTCTAAGTTACGGACCTCTGAACATGTATCATTTTCATATGGTAATCCAATAGGTTATTGACGTCCATTTTATTTTGGTAATCGAAATCATTAATCATGACCTCAAGTTCATGAATGATGTTTTCACAAGTGGGTTCATTCAAATTCTTTGAGATTTCATTCTTCAAACACATTTTACTGCAATGTCAAAAATAATTTGTTATTGTCTCTTGCTGAACATTGTATTTTTTGTCCAAGCCGACATTGCAAAATTGATAGCATCCAAAACTTTAATCTTTCATGGATCAGTTTGTCTCACTTCATAAGCCTTCTAATATCCTACGATAAAAGTTGTTGCGATAATACATTTTGAAATCTCTTATTATCCTAACATCACAAGATTGAATCTCAAAACACTCTTTAAATTAATAAATATTAATTTGTCGATTAAATAATACATCTACAAAATAGTACTTTATGGTCCCAATTATATTAATTTACTGAGGTTTTACTAGTTTGAATTTGAGCAATATCCAAAACTTAAGTGACTAATATGAATATTTTCTCTAGTTTTTATCCTAAGCCCTCAGATGGTCACTCAACTTTGACTAATTTACTTAAAAAGTCACTCAACTTTGAGTAGTCTACTTCGAAAGTCACTCAATTTTGTTTTATTACTCAAAAATCACTCAACTATTGATATTTCACTTAGAAAGTCACTCAACTAATGATATTTTACTTAGAAAGTCATCCAATTAATTTAAATAATTTCTTCATTAAATTTTGTTGAAATATAATTTCATTTTAAACTAATTTTAAAAAAAAATAAAAAATGCTCAATTTAACTATTTTATTGAATTTTGTTGAAATATATATATATTTTAAAAATAATAAAAGATAGCTATTGTGCATCTTTTTTATTACTCCTTTTAATTTAGTAAAAGATTGCTATTTAAAACGTATAGCGCAATTGACAAATTAAAATTAAAACTTACAGTAGCATTGCTTATAATTAAATAAGACATATAAATGATTGTTACTTAAATGTACAGTAGCAATTAAGAGAAAAAATTGCTTTTCTGTTCTTGCAATTGTTTTTCTGGAATTAAACGTGCTAAAAAATGTTATTGTTCGTTTTTCAAAAAAATTGTATTTCAATAACTAAAGAAGGTCAATAAATAAGATAATAAAAATAAATATCTTATTATTTCTTAAAAAACAATTTTAAATAAACATTAGATTTTAACAAAATTTAATGAATAAATTATTTAAATTTGTTGAGTGACTTTTTAAGTGAAATATCAATAGTTGAGTGAATTTTTAAGTGAAATACTTATAGTTGAGTGATTTTTGAATTATAAAATAAAGTTGAATGACTTTGCAAGTGAACACGTGAAAATTGAGTACTTTTTAAGTTAAGTATACAAAGTTAAAAGGCTGTGAGATATTATCTCCCCAATTCACAATCCCTCTTCTTCACTTCTTCCACTGATTTTTATTTTTATTTTGAGTGCATCGAGCTGTTAGTAGCGCTCGAAGAGCAATTAACCAGCAATGGCTGTAATGGGAATTGGGGCAGCTAATTGGTTAAAGGGAAGTGGAACTCTGTTATTTTCTTTCCGAACAAATTCAATTCCTGCAGTAGTTTCATCATCTACTGTTGTTGCTTCACGCTCGAGGGTGCACTATTGTTCCTCAACATTCTCACTTCAGCACCAGAAAACGAACAATACCCTTTTCAGTTCTGGTGTCAATGGTCATAAAATTGGTGATTGGGGTAGTCAGATTACGAAATTATACTTCAATTTTTACTGTACGGCGCCATCAAATGTGAGTGTAGAAGAGAAGGATTCGTCTGGTGAAGTAGTTGAGGAGGATGAGGAGAGTAAGATGAGGAAGATTAAGGATGCGGCGAATAGTTTGGATATTAGGGTTGGGAGGATAATTAGAGCGTGGAGACATGAGGAGGCTGATTCACTTTATGTTGAAGAGGTTGATGTTGGTGAGGCTGAACCAAGAATCATCTGTAGTGGGTTGGTTAAGTATGTACCTCTTGACCATCTTCAGGTACTGCTGCTGCTTTCTAGTATACACTAATTTCTAATCTGGATTTGTATTGCTTGTGTTTTTTTTTACCTGTCCTTATAATGCATATATGCTAATCTTGTTGTCACGAGATAGTGGTAAGGTTTGTGTATGCTCTACCTTCCCCAGACCCCACTTGAGTGATTTCACTGGGTATGCTGTTGTTGTTGTTTTTGCTAATATTGTTGTCTATTTTCGATGTTAACCTTGGCATACTTATGTGAGAATTCATGTATTATAAATGAGATAGAATGTAGGATAAGAATATGGTTATTAACGGATAAGAATAACTTTAATGAAAAAAATGCCTTTAAGCAGGTGATCCCTGCATAGCTATCCCTTTTACTATTATCCATTGTATGACAATCCTTATGTTATTCTTCATCGTATCACATTCGTTACATGATTGCTTCCGGCATAAAAGTTCTTGTAGTATGGTACTCGAATAACAAGTGTGTGAACAAAATTGCCCCAGGGTGTTTTAGCTGGCATTCGTACCTAAAAGCTTCATGTTGCTACTCTTATGTCTCAACCACTTGACTATCCACTTAGACGACACTACTCTTTAGATGTCTCCTTTTAGGTTGCATCTGACTATTATCTCTTCAATGTCATTCTCAATTCAAGTGACCTATGGACCTACCAATGTTTCCTTTCCTTTATTTATTTTTTATGACAAGGGAAACCCGCAGTCGCTACTCTTTTGGTGCGCACAGGGTAAAACCCCCCGCTCCTATGCAATAGCTCACATACCACATAGGAGAGGTAACCCACACTAGGCAAGCCTGGTGCGATGAGCTCGACCCAGAAGGCAAATCCCTTTCCTTTATTTAGGAAAAAGCTAATCCAATCTACAAAATTGAACACTTTATTGTAATCAGAACTGAAACTTTATTCTTGTCTCGATTTCTTAGGTTGTTATTCTATTTTGTAAAGTTCCTGGCATTTCATCGTTAAATGTCACATTTTGATTTTACCTATTAAAAGGAAAAGCCGAATAGACTAAGGATTTACAGGATGCAAAGTTAAGAGAGAAGTGGAAGGCTTACAAAACTAAAAGAACAAAATGTTACAATTTACCAATTTCAAAAAAAAAAAAAAAATCGTTTTCATAAAATTCCAACTATTTCTCGTGCTCCTCAAAGCCCATGGGAATGGAGTTGATGCTCCGAAATTCATAGTATGAGTAGTTAAAGCAAGCGAGTGACATGAAATTCGAGTTATTTTTTCAAAAACATACTCGTATATATTGAGCTCGTAATGGTACCTTGCAATTTAGAAATCTCTCTGTTGTCGAAGATCTGGATTAGATCAATGCCTAGAAGTATATTCATTCTAAGATGGACTGATTTGTTCTATTCGTGGAAATTCAACTAGTGAAAGAAGCCTCGTTAGATCGACTCTTTTGATAAAATTTTGAGAGCCCTTAACTTAGGGAGATTAGGTTGGATTGAATGAAAAACTAAAGTCAGAATTCTATGATAGGATTGTTGATCTTTTGTAGCTGAAGAATCTTCAATGAGTGGAAACAAGCAACCTTATTAGTTATTAAGGAAGGTGTTTGTTGAGTAAGGCTATTCAATCCCAAACCCCTTGTACATGATAGGTTCTTGATCTAATCTTTCTCATATCGATTAAGGCTTTACCTTGAGTTTGAAATGAAGGGTGAGAAGCAAGGGTGTAGAACTAAGTAGAAAAAGGTTACTAGATACTTCTAGAAACCCCAATCAAAATCCTATGTAGAAAATTTCATGTGTATGACTTATCCCTTGTAACTTCTTCAGATTTGCATGAAGCGAATCGATCACTAAGTGAGGATGCTCCTTCTTGCATGAGTGAATCCGTTCATAATTGGTTAAAAAAGGGCGCTTATATCCCAGATTGGACTTAGCCAGGTTCTATTGATCTTTCCCCATTGGTACCTTTCTTGGAGGGTCTTTGGCTTAAAGCCATATAAGTAGTGACGAATAAGAAGATTGTCAAATTCTAAGTTGCTCGGACTCTTCACTTTTGGTGCCGCACCCGTGTCGACACGACATGGGTGTGGGATCCATGTCCAATTTGGTCAACGGATTTTGGGTACTTTGACCAAAATCGATGGGGAAAGTCTGGACAATTTTAATGATTCCTATAATCAATACAAAAGCTAAGGTTAAATTGAAGGAAATAGAATACCTTTTATATAGAAATTTCTATGTCACTCCTTTTCCTTTAATTTCCTTCAAGGATTCTCCTCAAGTTTTCCACATAATATCTCATAAGTTGGGTTTTATGAATCTTAAAAATTAGATCATGAAGGATCCGACCTCTAGATCCGCACCCATATCGGACACCCGCACCAGAGTCCGAGCAACTTAGGTCAAATTAGATGGATGACTTTTTAGTGAGCCTAGTTCAGATAAGACCTAATAGGGATTTGTGAGGGGTTTTTGTTGAAATTGCGAGGGTCCAAGGAATAGGTCATGCTAATTTGGGCCATAATATGCATAAAGCAATCCACCAACTGGAATGTGAGTGGACTAAATGGAAATGTCGAGGGAAACTCTGAAATCTTTATTCAGAAATGAAAAATTAATCTAGTTATTCTTCAAGAAACAAAAATTGAGAATCGGTCACCTAGATATTTCAGCAAATTTCATGAAACAAATGTGTGAATTCTAATGCAAAACTGAGATGCCTTAAGAAGGATATTACAACATGGAACAAATAAGTCTATGAAAAAGTTGACACACAAAGGAGCAGAGCCTTGGGAGAGTTAATGCTGATTTAACGAACTGGTGCAACCAGACCTCTAGTACCATATAAAATTGCAAAATCTAATAATCTCAAACTTGAGCTGCAGCAGCTAGCGAAATTTGAAGAGATTTCTTGGAGTCAGAAGTCTAAATGTCTATTGCTCAAGGAGACAGCAATACCGAATACTTCTAGAAAAAGGAAAATTCACATAGAAGGTATACCTTATTGAATTTGAGATTTGAAAATAGGTTCTAGGAGTTTTTCAATTTTTTGCTCAAAAAACTTCAACTTTGTTTCAAGTCCAAACATAACTTCAGTGCAGGACGCGAGACTGAGATTATTCAGGTATGTAAAAAAGAGATGTCAAGATGCTCCAATGTGGAGGTGTGAGAGGCTGGCTATAGATGGTTTCAGGATAGTAGAGGTAGACCAAAGAAGTATTGGGAGAGGTGATTAGACCGAATATGGCGCAGTTCCAGCTTGTCGAGGACATGACTTTAGATAAGAGGTTGTGGAGGACATGAATTAGGGTAGAAGGTTAGTAGGTAGTGGTGCACTATCTTGTTATCGTCCATACTAGTTGTATTATTCCCCCGATAGTTTCTGGTCCTTTGATTTATGTTATTATTTGTTGTCTTGTATTTCGACTATCATATTATTTTGTTGTAGTTATTGTCCCATTACTATATGTTATTTTTTGTACTTCTGTTACTTCTTTGTTTGGACTGCTTTGGACTATTCCCTTGAGTCAAGGGTCTGTCGGAAACAACACACTCTACCTTCCCCAGACCCCACTTTGTGGAATTATACTGGGTATGTTGTTGTAGTAGTAGTAGTAGTTGACATCCAACAACCTTTAAAATAGCTATGATTTCAAGTTTCTAGGATTGGAGTTTGGATCTTCGTAAATCCCAGTGGTTAGGTTTTACAAAAATCCTCTTGCTTCAAGTATTATTGGAGCACATTTCTAGTTAAACTGATAGAACTTTATATATTACTCCCTCTATTCTATATTAAGTGAATTTTTGGGACTTTTTTCATTGTTCAAAAGTTGAATTGTTCAAAGTTCAGGATAAATGTTTCAAATTTTTTCCCATATTGGCCCTTTCCTTCCAAGTTTTATATTACATATCTAGGAGATAAATTGCATTACTTACAAAGTTATATTTATGATTTCACAAAAGGAGAACAGTGGAAAATATGGTTTAAATCGTGTCCTTGAATGTTTTTCTTAATGGGTGTGCGTTACCTCACAAATTCACTTAATATGGAATTAGAGGGAGTAGTTTTTCTCGGGACAACTCATTTATGATTGTTTGATTCATTTGTTTCTTTTTCTGTAATTAATAATATGATAGTTTTTGGCATATCTTAAGATGCAACAGAACTTGTTTATTGTGGTTACATTATGGTGAATGCGTCTCTTATGTGCTTAAGCTTCTAAAGTCCACAAATAGTGACATGTTAAAGACTTCTACAGTTAATAATTTGAAGAAAGCATTTGATGCATGCTGCAAAATGCAGGAAAGAAGTGTGATTGTTCTTGCAAATTTAAAGCCAAGGAATATGCGTGGTGTCAAATCAAATGGAATGCTGATGGCAGCGTCTGATGCATCTCATGAGAATGTGGAACTTCTGGAACCACCTGAAGGTGCAGTACCTGGGGAAAGGATATGGTTTGGTTCTGCTGATGAAAAGGATAATCTACCAGATGTGGCAACACCCAACCAGGTAACATCTCTGTTGTAAAGTTTGATTGCCTATGGCGGTGCACTAGCCTAAAAGGCCAAGAGGCTCTGTGTGATGTTCTTTCTTTTACTTGAAGCAACTAGTTTATGCTATAGTGAGCATGAGGGTAGTTGAGTTGGGAGGAAAGGGAAATGTTTTCGTCCTTTCCTGTAGTATTGCTCACTGGACTATGAGGAAATAGGACTGCTATCCAGGTTAAGTCTTTGACTATGTTAAGGTTACATGCACCTGAGATTCAGTTTTTGGAGAATGACTGCGTCTACAGGTGGGTACTGCCCTACCTTTATAAGATCTATCTTTCCTAGTTCAACCCCAGGAAGAAAAGATCTTTCTATTTCCAGAAGTTACACTTACCTCACTTGTTAGTGTTTCGTTTCCTGACCATCGGGATAGGATTATAGCCAAATGGTGTTTTATCTTTGTATTAAACTAATGTGCATTTTTCTTTTACGACCTTACTTGAACAGGATCTGTTCTATAGGCTCGTACTACTGTAGGGCTGGCAGCGGAACCGGTAACGGAACTACCGGACTGGCACCAATCGGAACCAGGCCGGAACCGGTGTCCACCAGGCGGAAAAAGGCCAGAACCGGGACTGGATCGGTACCGGTAGTTCCGGAATTTATACGTTGTACCGTCCCGGACCGGTATAGTACAAGGACCGGACCGGTAAACCGGGATAACGACTCTTTTTTTTAAAAAATTAATTAATTATTAAAATTAAAAAAATCAGGAAATATTTCTTTTAAAAGTCTAATTTAAAAGAAATAAATTACAAAATATTGCTTTTTAAAATTCAAATTTTAAACTTTACATCATAAAGTTTGAAACTCTAAAAGTTTAAATTTCAATCTTTAAAAGTTTAAAGCTTAAATTTCAATCTTTAAAAGTTTAAAAGTTTAAAGTTCAAACCATAAAAGTTTAAAGTTTAAATTTCAATCTTTACAAGTTTAAATTTCAAACTTTAAAAGTTTATATTTCAAACTTTAAAAGTTTAAATTTCAAACTTTAAAAGTTTATATTTCAAACTTTAAAAGTTTATATTTTAAACTTTAAAAGTTTAAATTTCAAACTTTAATTTTTTTTTTTTTTTAAATTTCAAATTATAACTTAAGTTTCAACTTTGTCATTTGAAAATTGAAAATACGGAAAAGGGCCAAAAATACCCTCAAACTATAGGAAAAGGTTTAAAAATACCCCTCCATCCATCTATTGAGTTAAAAATACCCCTCCATCTATTTTTTTGGCTCACTTTTGCCCTTAAAACTAACAACCATTTCTTTATTTTATTTTTTAAAATTATTTATTTTGTGTTATTTCTTCTTGGGTAAAATAAAAATTCTCACCCCACCAAAGTTGATATGGCAAACAAGATGAACTAAAAATTACATATTAGCAAATAAAAAAAAAAGGTTAAGATCTGGATAATGAGAAGAAATAAAGTGAACTAAAGATCCAACAAAATACCAACTTTCCGATAACCAAATTTTATAAAAAACTTATACTTGAGTTATAAAAATTGAATTTTTTTGTTGGTTTTTGAAAATATATATATTGCCGGAATAAATGAAGAAGATTGGACATAGACCCATTAATCTTGTTTCTCTGTTGAATCTTACCCCAAATTCCTCGTCTCTAGGATTAATTGAACCTAAATAGCGATTCTGTACGTGAATTTGGTCATAAGCTTATGTGAGAACAATGCCTATTTGGTAAAGGAGAATAGATGGGAATCTTTGTGGATGATGTTGTTTTATGGGCTGATGGGAATGATGGTAGTTTTTGGTAATCAATGGAGTATTTTGGTGGTGATATATATTGCAAGCTGCAAAATCTTAAGTGATAAAATTTTCTCTGATTATCTCCATTTATTCCGACAATGGAGATAATCCGGCATTTATTCCGGCAATATAGTTTTAACAACCATTTAAATATTTTAACTTTCATAACACTAGTAAATATAAATGTGACACAAATAAGTATAATTTTTTGATAAAAATTAGTTGCCGAAAAAAAGTTGAATCTTTTGGTTCACTTTTATCTCTTCTCCATTTCAAGTTCTTAGCCCTTTTTTATTTTCTAATTTGTAAATTAAATTTAGTTCATCTAATTTGCCATGTCATTTGGTGAGGGTGAGGTTTTTTTTAATTCTACCCAATAAAAAAATGACACATAATAATTTTCAAAAAAAAATAACACATAATAAACAATTTTAAAAAAATAAAATAAAGAAAGAATTGTTAGTTTCAACTTTCAAGGGTAGAAGTGAGCCATAAAGGTGAATGTAGGGGTATTTTTAGCAAAATAGATGGATGAAGGGTATTTTTAGACCTTTTCCTATAGTTCCAAGGGTATTTTTGACCCTTTTCCGTTGAAAATATAATAAAAAAAAAGACTTTTTATTAGAATTGAAGACAATAATAATAAAAAATTTAAGGTGAATAGCCTATAGTTTTATTAATAAAAAAAATTAAATAGTACAATTTGAGTTAGAAAATATTAGTAGAGGACCTAATCTACACAGCCACTTTCTAGGAAGAGTTTTGTTTGAATTATACCTCGAATTATCATACTAATAGTTCATGGTACCAAGCCAGTCTTGTCTTAAATCATTTAACTTTTCTCTAGTAACATGATCTGGAATTGGTTGATCGGCTAGTTCCTCCAATGCATCAATGTCGTCGTCACTAAAATCTTGCAATATTTCATCAATATCATTTTCGAATTGGGTAGGTAAAGCTCGACACCCATAACTTCTCCCGCCATTAATCCAATCTCTAAATAATACCGATATCTCCAAGCTGTCTGTTGAAATCTTGTTGCACTAAAAGCGCCTTCCGAAGCTATTGAAGATGCTTGAATAGCTAACACATCCCGAGCCATCGGTTGAAGTTTTGGAAATCCCTTGCCGCAATTGCTCCACCAATCTAGAAGATCAGGTAAACCTTGTGAATCCTTAATAGTTTCCGTACACTGATTAATATATGCATCAAAATCATTTTTATCCTCATGAGAAAGTTCAAGATAACTTTCTAGCATATCATCAATATTATTTTCATAATATCTACACCTAGAAGTTTCGGGTTCTTCATTAAGTACTACATTTTTTCTATGAGAATTATACAAGTCATACAATTTTCTAGCTTCAATTTTTATACTATCTTTAATTGTTGTCAAGCTTGGTATTTCAAAATCTTGAATATCTAAATTTAAATATATTTTTTCAACCATTCGTGATGCACCTACATCTTTGTAAGTTGAGTTTAAAAAACAAGCCGTTAAATAAATTTGAGGAATAGAAAAAAAATATTTTAAAATTTTTTCAATCATCTTCTTAACAGAATCTTCAAATCTTGGTTTATTTTTGAATTTATAAAATTTACTAGAAATAGCACAAATATTTGGTAAAACAGAGTAAATAGTTGGATAATAAATTCCAAAAAATTGTTTTGTAGCTAAATACAAAACTTTTAAAAATTCTTTAAGTTCTTTTACGTCATTCCAATCATTTTCATCAAGTCTATAGTCCATATTTGAATTATGAGCATCCCAAACCATTTGTAAAGGTTTTCTATATTCATAAGCGATTTGAAGCATTTTAAATAAAGAATTTCATCTAGTACACACTGATTTTGAAATTTTTCTAGGGGGAATTCACGACAACGGTTTTCAAATTCTCTACGTCTAGACTTTACTTGACATTTAAAAATAAAATGACACGCAGTTTCACATTTTATGCAACCATTATTATACATTGCTATATCATTTATAACAATCAAATTATATATGTGTGCAGCACACCTAATATGAAAATCATTAATATAAACATGACAAAGAGTCGGTTTTAGTATTTCAACAACAGATGTATTATTAGAAACATTATCTAGGGTGACACTAATTACTTTATCACAAATTCCATACTTTGTAAAACATCTACAATAGTTTGAGCTATGTAACTATCAGTTTTATGCATTTCACAACATTTATAACCTAAAATTCTTTTTTGCATAATCCAATTTTCATCGATCCAATGGACAATAATAGTGAAATAATCATTACCATTAACACTACGACCCATATCAGAAGTAATAGCCAATTTACAAGTATTATAATAAAATAAACAACGAAGATATTTAAAATGTTGACCTGAATAATAAAAAATAGCCTTTTTAATTACCCTGTGCGCACCTAAAGGGTAGTGGCTGCGGGTTTCCCTTGTTATCAAAAAAATTGTGTTTCTTATAAAACCTTTTAAATGTGGATTATACACAATTTGAATATAATGAATAAAACTGGGATTTCAGCAAAACTAAATGGCAAGCCAATAACAACAATCATTTTAGCTAATTCTTCAAGATCTTTTTCTCTACTATATGAGCGTTGTGTACTGGGGCCAGAAACATTAGAAGGGTTTAATTGCGTTTGGACCATATTAGAGCCCCCTACTCTTACGTATGCATTAGGAAGCGTGGTACCATTTTTTTTAGCTTTGGCTACCACTTTAGCATGCAAAAATTCATTTTTACAACATCCCATTAAATGATTACTCAAATGTCTTGTCCTATCCTGTTTTTCCACAGTTTTATGATTCATTCTATGTTTATATTTATTACAAATAGCTTGTGTTTTATCTTCACTCTGAGTCATAAATTGCCACACAACTGATTTTTTAGCACGTTCTACCTTGGGCCTAGCATGACTAGGATATACGGGGGGAATGAGAGCAGGACAACGAATGGGAGCGGGAGGCGGGAGCAGGACTGGGAGTGGGACTAGTAGCCGTAACTGACTTTGTTTCATCATCATCATCAAAAGTATTAATATCATTATTAACAGTATCATGTTCTACTTCTTCTAATTCATCAAAATTACCAAACCTTGCTCGTAAAGATTCATGATAATGATCTAATTCAATATTAATATCAATATTAAAAACAGTTTCATCAACATGCGTAAAATCTTCTGCATTTATTCGTAGTTGTGCTACTTGTCTAGTTTTAGATTTAGAAGAACTACTGATTTTTTTATTTTTCTCGAAATTTTCGATAAATACATTAGTGACTGCACCAATAAATGTTCTTTTACCTTTGCCAACATTTTTTTTTCCGAAATCCATATTAAAATATGAAAAGTGAGTAAATTATATATAATACGGAAATTAAATGCAAACAAATGAATAACTAATAAGTAAAGACTAAAAAGATGAAAGTTGGAACGAATGTACCAAACGTCTACTTAAAGAAGTAGACGTGTATGGTTGAAAACCGAAAATTGATATGTGAAAGTTGAATCTTGAAGCTTGAAATTTGAAGGTTGCTCCAAAGACCAAACTAGTAATCCATCAAACTAATATAATTTGTAATTTAATAGAGATTAGAGACTTGAGAGTTGAGAGAATAGAAGATGAATAATATTTGTGAGTAAAATAATGAAAGTTTGGGGGGGTTTTTATAGTTAAAAAATAGGACAAAAATGTAATTTTTAATACTTTGGGGCAAGTCTGGCAGCGGAACCGGGAGGTGCCGGTACCGGTACCGATACCGTTCCGTCCCGGTCCGTTACCGATTCGGTACCTTTCTGACATGCTCCGGTTTTGTCCGGCTCTTAGGGGAACCGGGAGGGGTAATGGGACGAAAATCGGGTATTACCGTTTAGTTCTGATCCGGTGAGTGCCGGTTCCGGTTCCGGACAGAATCGGTCCGGTCCGGTCCAACTGCATTTTTTTTTTAATTATAGCAAATATAGTTGTTGCAAGCCGTTGGGTAACGGGTATTGGGCCCCACCCAACGACTATTTCAGCCTTTAAACACCCTCCCAAACACACCCCCCTACCCCCAAACTTTGTTTAATACCCCAAAGTTTTAAAAAGTATATTTTTGTCCTATTTTTTAACTATAAAAACTCCCAAACTTTCATTATTTTTACTCACAAATATTCTTCATCTTCTATTCTCTCAACTCTCAAGTCTCTAATCTCTATTAAATTACAAATTATATTAGTTTGAAAGATTTGGTGGATTACTAGTTTGGTCTTTGGAGCAATCAATTTTTGGCTTTACGTCATACACTCTACTTTTTTAAGTAGACGTTTGGTACATTCGTTCCAACTTCCATCTTTTTAGTCCTTATATAGTTATTTATTTGTTTGCATTTAATTTTCGTATTATATATAATTTACTCACTTTTCATATTTTAATATGGATTCCGGTAAAAAAAAATGTTGGCAAAGGTAAAAGAACTTTTATTGGTGCGGTCACTAATGTATATACCGAAAATTCCGAAAAAAATAAAAAACCGACAGTTCTTCTAAATCTTAAACTAGACAAGTAGCACAACTAAGAATAAATATGAAAGATTTTACGCATGTCGATGAAACTGTTTTTAATATTGATAGTAATATTGAATTAGATCATTATCATGAATTTTTACAAGCAAGGTTTGGTAATTTTGATGAAAAGAGAAGTAGAACATGATAATGTTAATGATGATGATGATGATGAAACAAAGTCAGTTACAATTAATAGTCCTACTCCCATTCGCTGCCCTACTCCCATTCCTCCCGTACATCCTAGTCAGGCTAGGCACAAGGTAGAACGTGCTAAAAAATCAGTTGTGTGGCAATTTATGACTCAGAGTGAAGATAAAACACAAGCTATTTGTAATAAATGTAAACATAGAATGAATCATAAAACTATGGGAAAACAGGGGGTGAGACATGACATTTTAGTAATTATTTAATGGGATGTTGTAAAAATAAATTTTTGCATGCTAAAGCTAAAAAGAATGGTACCACCATTCCTAATGCATTTGTAGGAGTAGGGGGCTCTAATATGATCCAAACGCAATTAAACCCTTCCAATATTTCTGGCCTTAGTACACAACGCTCATATAGCAGAGAAAAATAATTTGAAGAACTAGCTAAAATGATTGTTGTTATTGACTTTCCTTTTAGTTTTGCTGAAAATTCTGATTTTATTCATTATATTCAAATTGTGTATAATCCACATTTTAAAGGTTTTACAAGAAACATAATTAAAAAGACTATTTTTGATTATCAAGGTCAACATTTTCAATATCTTCGTTGTTTATTTTATTATAATACTTGTAAATTGGCTATTACTTCTGATATGGGTCGTAGTGTTGATGATTATTTCACTATTACTTTCCATTGGATCGATGAAAATTGGATTATGCAAAAAAAGAATTTTGGGTTATAAATTTTGTGAAATGCATAAAATTGGTAGTTACATAGCTCAAACTATTGTAGATGTTTTACAAAACTATGAAATTTGTGATAAAGTAATTAGTGTCGCCCTAGTAATGCTTCTAATAATACATTTGTTGTTGAAATACTAAAACCGACTCTTTGCCCAGTTTATATTGATGGTTTTCATATTAGATGTGCTACACACATATATAATTTGATTGTTAGAGATGATATAGCAATGTATGATAATGATTGCATAAAATGTGAAACTACATGTTATTTTATTTTTAAATGTCAAGTAAAGTCTAGACGTAGAGAATTTGAAAATCGTTGTCGTGAATTTAATCTTACCCCTAGAAAAATTCCAAAATTAGTGTGTACTAGATGAAATTCTTTATTTGAAATGCTTCAAGTCGCTTATGAATATAGAAAATCTTTACAAATGGTTTGGAATGCTCATAATTCAAATATGGACTATAGACTTGATGGAAATGATTGGAATAACGTAAAAAAACTTATAGAATTTTTAGAAGTTTTTTATTTAGCTACAAAACAAATTTCTGGACTTTATTATCCAACTATTTACTCTGTTTTACCAAATATTTGTGCTATTTCTAATAAATTTTATAAATTCAAAAATAAACCAAGATTTGAAGATTCCATTAAGAAGATGATTGAAAAATTTTAAATTTTTTTTTTCTATTCCTCAAATTTATTTAACTGCTTGTTTTTTAAACTCAACTTACAAAGATGTAGGTGCATCACGAATGGTTGAAAAGAAATATTTAAATTTAGATACTCAAGATTTTGAAACACCTAGCTTGACAACGGTTAAAGATAGTATAAAGGGAAAAAGGACAAATATACCCCCGAATTATCATAAATGGTGGGTCAATACCCTTCGTTATACTTTCGGGTTGTGTATACCCTTACCGTCAATATTTTGGATCGTTTAAATTTGGATAGACCATTAAGATCATGACACGTGTCCCTCCGTTTATTTTAAGGGTATATACGTTCCAAAATATTGACGGTAAGGGTATACACAACCCGAAAGTATAACGAAGGGTATTGAAGCACCATTTATGATAATTCGGGGGTATATTTGTCCTTTTTCCCTAGTATAAAAATTGAAGCTAGAAAATTATATGACTTGTATAATTCTCATAAAAAAATGTAGTACGTAATGAAGACCCTTAAACTTCTAGGTGTAGATATAATGAAGATAATATTGATGATATGCTAGAAAGTTATCTTGAACTTTCTCACAAGGATAAAAATGATTTTGATGCATATATTAATCCGTGTACGAAAACTATTAAGGATTCACATTGTTTACCCGATCTTCTAGATTGGTGGAGCAATCGCGGCAAGGGATTTCCAAAACATCAACCGGTGGCTCGGGATGTGTTAGCTATTCAAGCATCTTTAGTAGCTTCGGAAGGCGCTTTTAGTGCAGCAAGATTTCAAATTGGAGAGCATAGATATTCATTGGCAGCAAATAGCTTGGAGATATCGGTATCATTTAGAGATTGGATTAATGGCGAGAGAAAGAGTTATGGGCGTCCAGCTTTACCTACCCAATTTGAAAATGATATTGATGAAATGTTGCAAGATTTTAGTGACAACGATATTGATGCATTGGAGGAACTAGCCAATCAACCAATTCCAGATCATGTACCTAGAGAAATGTTAAATGATTTAAGACAAGACTGACTTGGTACCATGAACTATTAGTATGATAATTCGAGGTCTAATTCAAACAGAATCCTTCCCAGTAGGTGACTGTGTAGATTAGGTTCTCTATTAATATTTTGTAACTCAAATTGTACTATTTAATTTTATTAATAAAACTATAGACTATTCGCCTTAAGTTTTTTATTATTGTCTTCAATTTTAATACAAAGTCTTTTTTTATTATATTTTCAATTTTCAAATGACAGTTGAAAACTTAAGTTATAATTTGAAATTTAAAAATTGAAGTTTTAAATTTAAAATTTAAACTTTTAAAGATTAAAATATAAACTTTTAAATTTGAAATTTAAACTTTTAAACTTTAAACTTTAAACTTTTAAAGGTTGAAATTTAAACTTTTAAAGATTGAAATTTAAACTTTTAGAGTTTCAAAATTTATGATGTAAAGTTTAAAAATTGAATTTTAAAAAGCAATATTTCGTAATTTATTTCTTTTAAATTAGACTTTTAAAAGAAATATTTCCTAATTTTTTTAATTTTAATAATTAATTATTTTTTTAAAAAAAAAGAGTCGTTATCCCGGTTTACCTGTCCGGGACGGTACAACGTATAAATTTCGAAACTACCAATATGGGTCCAGTCTCGCTTCCGGCCTTTTTCCACCTGGTGGACACCGGTTCCGGCTTGTGCCGGTCCGGTAGTTCCGTTACCGGTTCCGCTGCTAGCCCTACTTTGGGGTATTAAACAAAATTTGGGGGTAGGGGGGTGTCTTGGGGTGGTTAAAGGCTGAAATAGCCGTTGGGTGGGGCCCAATACCCGTTACCCAACAACTATATTTGCTTAAATTAAAAAAAAGAAAAAGAATAATTGCAGTCGGACCGGAACCGGCCCTAACCGGACTTGAACTAAACCGTAATATCCGGTTTCCGTCCCATTACCCCTCCCGGTTCCCTAAGAGCCGGACCAAACCGGAGCCTGCTGGAACAGTACCGAACCGGTACCGGTACCTCCCGGTTTTGCTGCCAGACTTATACTACTGTATCCTTGATTTTTTTTTCTCAAAAAAAATTACACTCCTTGTTTCTCCTACTTTTTGTTAACTCTAGATATTTAATATATTCTTGAATTTTGGGAAGTCAAAGAAGAAGTATTAGGTTTATTGACCATACTTTCCCTGCCATATACCTTCTATGTTTAATGTTTAGGAGTAATAGATTTCTCGAGCAGAAACTTAATTTTCTTTTGTATGAAATTCTCTATTTTTGAGAAGCAATATATATATTGAAGAAATAAAGACGGTATAAAAACGTGAAAAGCTGATTTTTGAGTAGTTACTACACAGAAGTTAAAAGCCTTTTATCAAGTTATACCGAACTCTATCCATCCATTTGCCTTCTGAAATTTGTAATAACTTGGAATATGTAAATTGCTTAGAGCTTGTTTGTATGGTTCTTACCTATTGTATTATATTGTGTTGTTAATTTAAATACAATATTTGTTTTAATTGTTGCTTAAATTTATTGTATCGTATCGTTAAATTGATCCTCAGGTAATGACGAAAATTCTCATTTTGTGTAACGACCGATTTAGTGTGATCGCGTTGTTACCTTGTATTTTTTTCTCATTTTGTCTTTACTTACTATTTAGTTGCCCTATTTAAACTTTATCCTTTAAATTGTTGATGTGTGATCATTATTTACTAAAACAATACAATACGATACATTATGAAACAGTACGTAAGAACCATCCAAACATAGTGTTGGAAGCAAAAGAAGATTAGGTATTAAATACTTACCCACCTGGTGTTTACACCATAATTCAACCTTAGCTGGAAAAATTCAAAGTGAGAGTAGATATCATTTTCACTTAAACCATATAACCATGGTTAAGTGATGAATGTGTATGAAAAATACATGTCTTGATTCATTAGTTTGGTCTACCCAACGGATGCTGGGGAGTTTTAACGTACTATTAAGTATTAACTATCCATATATCTAAAGAGATCCACATGTAATAGACACCTTAGTCATGCATTGTGTTGTTTATGTTCTCTGAGCAATGTGTGACAACTTATTGGGTGTAAAAGGAACATCAGAAATGAGAAGCAGTGATTAATTGTCACATAGTAGGATGATGAAATTGAAGGATCTCTACTCATGTTATTCCATCTATGACTAGAATCCTGCTTCCCAAAACTCTATTTGCAAAATTATAAAATGCGGTCTATCATGCATGTTCTTGCAATCTGTTTTACAGATGCTTATCCATAGTTCCTACATCCTCTTTTAAGAATGACAAAAAAAAAAAGATTTAGGAACTGTGGATAAAAACATCAGTAAGCCAGATTTCAAGAAACCATAGTAACCTCTTGAATACTGACTTCTTATACTAACTTGTTACCTCTTGAATTTTTGGGGCGGAACCCCTTCTGTTCATTGAAGAATTATAAAGACCTGTCATTTGTTGAATCCAAAATTGGATGGAATAATGGTTACTACTGAGATGGATATCTGTTGATTTCTTGGAGAAGCATTCAGAATGTGCACCTCATTCAGTTGTTAACAATAGGGTAATGTTGTCCGGAAAGATCAATGTAGCTTGTCTGATTGGTTATGTTAGTAGCACTTGTTATTATAAGCTTTACAGTATATTGCACAGAATGAAGCAGCGTTCGTTAAAGAGAGCGAGTGCTGTTCTAATACCCCTTGTATAGTTACTTTTTTGTTGGATGAGGAAGGAGGTATTCCATTTGGTTTTGGGCTGACGTCGTTCTTCAACTGTATGCAGGTAGCAAAGAAAAAGATTTGGGAGCTAGTACAACCACATCTAAAAACAGATGGTGCATCTGTTGCTGCACTAGGAACGCATTGTATGCGAGCTTCAACAGGTGTGGTGGTCAGTCCATCTCTAAAGGATGCAAATATATCATAATGATATCCTAAAGTTTATGCAGCTTTTTTTAACTTATTGTCTTATTCTATCTATCTTCATAGTTACAATATGTTCTTGAAAAATATCTTATAGCATGGCTTGCAAAAGAGTGAAAATGTTAGAAAAGGTGGGAGAATGTTACAACCTTTTCCTTTGGTTTAAGGAGAGCATGGTGAGTAAATTTTTTGAGTTTCTTATCCACTTTACATGGCAACAGGAAAAACTTATACCATTAATAAGCTACTTCCTCTATTTTAATTTGTTATTTCCTTTTTAATCTATTTAAAAAGAGTTTTTTTTTCTACTTTGATAACTCTTCAATTTCAAAATTTCAGAGCATGTTTATAACTATAAAATTAAAGGGTGTCTTGGTACATTACACATTTCTTTGTTGTTAACGATCACAAGATTCAAGAATACCTAGTTCTTTATCCTTGGTAAAACTCAAATAAATATATTGAAATGGGGGAAGTAATTCTTTTAGGCATGTTTGGAGTACAACAAATAAATGGTTGCGTGACATTTTGAATAACTCGTTCGAGCAAGTGCTTACATAATATTTTTCTATTCAAAGAAATTATTTTCCCCACATGAAGTTTGTGAATAAGTCATTTCTTGTTAATGAGCAAGGATAATCTGTCTAATCCGATTTGGCTTATGGGCGATATGCAAGCATTTCATGCTTGTTTGAGTAACAGCAAAAAAGTTTTAGTGTTCTAGTTTGTTTTGTTTGTTTGCTAAACTTCAATCTCTTTGTATCCATCATAATAGTATTTTGACTTTAGATGGACAATCTATTTTTTTTTTTCTAATTCATGCATTTGTAAAGGAAAGTTTGAGGTAGATAACTCAATTTTTTTCTTGGTTGTTATATTTTGCATTACTTAAACATCCTTATTTGTTATATCATCATAGTGTATTACAAACTCTGATCATATAATACCTAGTTTTTTATGTCTCCTATTTTCTTCATGTTTGTTAAATAATAAAGATTTATTACCTCATTAGTATTAAATAAGGTAAGACCTAACCCCTTATTTGAACTTATTCCTACTGAGATTTTTGTTATTTATTAATAAAGCGACTAAACACTCTCCATTCGTTATTCTTTGCACTTTAGTGTGTGAAATTCACATACTATATCATCTTTTATTAGTATGATGCATGAATATTTTAAAATTAATTTGGATTGTAATTTTATTTACGTGAACGCATTATGACATATTCAGTTAACAAATATCTAATTATCATGGAAAGAAGCTTGCATTTATGGATTTAAATTAACAAGTCATTAGAGTTCAATAGGCAAATGTTGTATCAAATGAATAGCCGTATCAACTCTTTTAAGGGGCCAATTATGGATTTGGCCAAATTTAAATGAGAAATCAAGAGATATATTATAACAAATGTATTCATTTGCGCTTTGCGTGGTAATAAAAGTTAAAAATATTAATACTAAAATAATTAATCTTTAGTAATCTTTTTTTTATTAGACAAATGTTAAATGTGGACTTGTAGAAAAAAATGTTAAATGTGAACAACTTACAAAACTCTCTAATTAGTTTTTTATTAGTTAACATGAGTTAGTGACACTTATATTTTCCAAGTTATTATTGTAAGATGCAATTAAAAAGATTAATAAATTAGAAAGATTCAGAGATAAATAATAAATTTCATGAGGATTCTTAATACAAAAGCTTGAGAATAAAACATTGTTATTGACTTTGAAAACTAGTAGTGATGTTTACAATTTCACTATTTCGTTTTGAATCGGTTTGTGAACAATTGAAACATTCCATCAAAACTCATTACCCTCTCAAATCAATTTGTATTTCGATATATAATCACTATCAACTTTCTAAAAATTCAATGAACATTCTGAAAAGATTGAAACAAAATATCCAACTTCTTCTGCTACAGCTTTCTCTCAATGAAAAAGAGAAAGTAAGGAGGTGTAATTAAAAGAATAAAAATTATATATTATAAGTTCTTCAATAAATGAAAAATAGAGAAGAGGAAGGAAAAACTAAAGAGATAAAATTACTATAATATTAATTTTATCGTAAGATTCTACATCACCTTCTTCTAAAATTCATATTTTATTCTACTTTTCTATCTTCCTCAAATTTCTTCTTCATCCCTACAAACACAAATTAAGAATAAACTTATACGAAATTGTTAGTTACTCCATAATTTTGTTGGTCTTGAATTTATTTAATTTAATTTCAAAGATAAGTCGAAATTGACTCTCAAAAAATAAATAGTACCACATAAATTAAATTAAAATAAACAGAATAGAATATGTTTGTTTTTTAAAAAAAATATTACTAACTATAGATTCTTTATGGCTTTGCCCACCATAATTCTTAACCGTGAAAACAATCATATGATGTGGTGATTAATATTTTTCTTACTCACCCCTATGTATGCTACAATGATAGAGAAGTGAAAGAATAACCTTGAATAAAAATTTTCTTGATATAAAATATGAATTTGCATAGACAAAATGAAAAAATACCGTAAAGTGTCATAAACTTACAAATTAATTTTTGCGTTTATGAAGATTTAAAAAAAAAACAAGTTATGAATATTATGAAGGGGATAAATTAAAGAGATATAAGTAATAATTAAATGATTAAAATATGAAAAAAAAAAAAATCATGAATAGAGGTAGATTCCTCATGACTAATTTTATTAGTGTCGTTATATAATAATACTAATAAAATACAAAAAAAATTAGTCAGAGATCGAGTCATTGGAGTTTAGTAGTGATTCTGTTGTTTAGATATAGGTTACCTATATAAAACTTAGCTTTAGTAAGCATTGTAGAGAGTTGTGACACAATCTTGTTTTTTTTTTTTTTTCAAATTATGTGTTAATTGGTATAATATATTATCCATAGATCATAGGTTTACTTTGTTTTCTCTCCCCATTAACTAATAAAAGTATTTTTATCTACATATTATAGAATTGTAACAAAAACTGATCATGTCATTCCTATAATTTGGTAATACACATTCTAATAATTTTGGAATAAAAAATTATCAACGATAGAATAAATATCATATCGTTTTGTCCAGAAGTATTATAAAGAAAATAGGTGCGATCAATTCTTTAAGATCATTGAATGAATTAGACGAGGAAACATCACCGTGGTTGATGACACCTTGATGATGTCTATCTTAAATTAATTACTCATGAGTAGTATGTTCCTATTTGATAAGATAATATAATATAAAGATTATAAATTTGGAAGAATGCTTATGCCCATGCTGATAAGTTTCTTGATTTTCTTTTATGAAACTATCAAATACAATATAATTTTATGATCATTTCTATAGGCCCTACGTTGCCTTTTTAATTTTGAAAGTGAAAAGTCGCCCAAAGAAAAAATCTTTTTGTCAGTTATTTTTTCTCAAAACACTTTAAAGTCAATGTTCAAAAAAGAAATATCAAGTTTATTTTTTTTAATAAACATTTACATATTTTATTTGATACTTATTTTTATAGCTTCTTAAAATATGTAATTATTAATTATACGAAAAATGTCCTAAAATACCCTGAAACTATTAAAAATGATACAAAACTATCCTCCAGCCACCTATTGGCTCTCAAATACCCCCTACCATCTACTTATTGGCTCCCAAATACCGTTGTCATCCATCTTTGGGTTCAATATTGACCACTTTTATATCAATTATCTAAATAATTTAAATAATTTTTTAAAATACGTGACGACCATCTATTGATTACAATTTAATTACTTAAATTAATTTACGAACTCACCCATTACTAATTATACCCGACCCAAATTAACTAAATCCGCCCCAAATTACATTTACACCACTGATTAAAAATAAATACACCCTTTGTTCCCAACATTTTGCTTCATCTTACAACCATCTTCCCCAGTATATTCATCTACAATCTCAAAAAAAAAAAAAAAAAAAAATGCTACCTAAATACACACATGTATCACAATGTTTTAGAAGGGTCCTTTTCCTTAGAAAAAAAAATATTTCTCCCATCAAAAATCTCTTTGCGGTGAAGAGGGGTTTGGCAGAATCGGACCGTCTATAAATAACCCAAAAACATGAAATTTGAGACAATAATCACTATATATCATTAGATCTTCTAGTTTTTCAATAGTTGTAATACCAATAACGGGATACTAAGCAGAAGTTAATAACATAAATTTTGAATAACAATAATCATATGATAAAAGAGAATTATATTTAAAAACATCATATAATAATTAATTTAATATAATGTTGAGAGACCTAAATCTATTAAATTCAATCTTTTGAGAAACGGATAAGTATATATATTTCTTTTAGTAGCTTTAGTTTAGACCGATAAAAGTTGACTTGGCATGTACAAGTAATTTATTTAGAACCCAATATAATCTTATTTATTCTAAAATTTAGAATTCATAAAATATAGAGCTATTTATAGGACGATAAATAACATTATTAATATTTAATTCAAACCTCACATTATTTCAAAAAGAGTAGTTTTTATTCGAGATTGTAGGTGAATACATTGGGGGAGAAGATTGGAAGCGGAAGTGAAATGTTGGGAATGAAGGGTATATTTGTTTTAATCGGTGGGATCAATGTAATTTTGGGTGGATGTAGTTAATTTGGGTCGGGTGTAGTTAACTTGGTCGAGTGTAGTTAATTTGAGTCGGGTATAATTAGTAATGAGTGAGTTTGTAAATTAATTTAAGTAATTAAATTGTAACCAATACATGGTCGCCACATATTTTTACAAATTATTAAATGATAATCCGCTATAAGAGTTGTCAATATTGGACCTAAAGGTGGATGACAGGGCATTTGGGTATTTGGGAGCCAATAGATGGATGAAGGGTAATTTTGTACCATTTCTAATACTTTGAGGGTATTTTAGGTCCTTTTCCGTTAATTATATTTTGATAAAAAGAAAATTTCAATTGACAATATAAGAATTCATGTAATCTTTCTTAAGAAACTATTGAATAAATATATAGATTATTGTACGTCACAAAATATCACAACTGTTTAGATTTAGGCAATTTTTTATGATTTTCGTTTAAAAACTTTTTTTCAATTAAGTCAATTGTTACATAAACAATCTAAATTATTTTAGAAGTAATAGTAATATTTAGCAATAGACTTAATATCAATCAATGCATCATTTTTTACTGGGAAAGGTATAAATACCCCCCTCCCCCTCAAACTTGTCTCAAAAAATCAATTACACGCTTAAATTATTATGACGATCTATTAAACACCCTTACTATTTAGGAGTGAATTTAATACCACTCTGAGACGTGTAACACCACTCTCACAGCATGTGGTGTATTACACTTCCTGCCACTTCAACACCACATCAGAAATTATAATTTTTATATTCTTTTTGTTTTCTTTTTTTACTAATTAACTTTTTTTGTTAACTCTATTTTACACTAATTAATCCCTAATTAATTATTAAAATTCTCTAATAATTATATCTTCTTCCTCACTAAAGTCCACCCACTTTATTTCTAAACAAACCATTCATTCGGATAGCTTTCCGAATTTCAGCATTAGTGACCTCTCCTTGGGGTTGCACTTCAGGTGCATTAGGTACCCTTTGTCGACATTTCTCCTAGCGGGACGACCTCTGACAGCTCTTCGTGGAGGCATAATTTGAAAGATACATGCAAGCACGAATTAAATGAAACTTTTTTAGATATAAACTCTATCATACGAAATGAGTATGAAAGAAGTGAGACAGTTCCTAAATGTTGTAGCCTCCTAATTATAGATGTGGCGCGCTTCACATCGATAACTAGGACTCTATAGACACGGCTTCATAGACTCTTTAGGACTCTTGAACTCTGTGCTCTGATACCAAGTGTGTCACGCCCCGTGCCTACCCCCTGGGCTGGACTGACACTTGGGAACCATTGCTTGCCCCAAACGAACTCTTTGCCTGGCTTACTACTCAGTGGAAGACTTTACTCAACAAAGATAAGTTCATGAAATAAAATATAATGTTATAAAAGAAAATATTTAACTGGCCAATAAGACAACTCAAGTCTTATAATCAAAACAACTGAAATATCAAGACTAATGAACTAATAACTATCTGTCTATGAAGCCTCTAATACTAAGATGTAACATCTCGCTAATTGAAAGAACTGGGAAGAAGTTAAGACTTTGGAAATAGTTTTTTTTGGGAAAGAATTGAAATCTGTGAAGTATGTTAAGTTGAGTTTTTGATCAACTTGAAACGACCATAACTCCTAGCTCAGGATGATTTAGGTGTGTTTCTAGATATCGTAGGAAAGATCTTGGAATAATCTTTCCAACGCCGCCGAGTTTTCCCAATTCCGAGTTCGTATGAGTGAGATATGCCCATTGGAAGCTGGTCTGTTCGATTAAGGAAAGTCCAATCCAGATTTTGGAAGGGTAGTTTGGTCATTTCCATACCCAATGATGTGAGGCCAAATATATATATTTTAATCATTATTTGCCTCACATTTATTATTTATATTTGTCCTTTTTGAGCATTAATTTTATGAATTGTGTTAAATAGTGTATTTTATTTATAGGAGTAAATTGGTGTAAAGTTGAAGAAGTTTGGAGCTAAAATGAATTAAAGATGGAAGGTTGAAGAAGAAAATCAAATAGAATAAATTCAATATAATAATATATAAAGAAAAGTGCAGCAAATAGCGAATGGAAAGAATCTTCTGTCACGTGGCAGCAATTGAATGCAACAATAGCAACAAATTCATGAGGCGATTGGACGAGCACTGTTTACACGGAAGTCAAGTTCTGCATGGTTTTGGTTTCCCAATTTATTTTGGATTCAGTTATTTTATTTAGGGTTTTCTACATCTATATATAGTCCATAGAAATAATTATTGGAGGGAATCAATTATAGAGGGAGATCAATCATAAGGCATCAAGTAGAAAGTAATCAATACTTTTTAGGGTTCTTTTCTTCTTTTTCTTTTCTTAGAGATTAGTGGCTAAACGCCCTTGTTCTGGGGCTGTAGCTACGAATTGATTGTTGATTATTTAAAGGCTGTATGAATTAATTCTTGATTGTCATTATAAGATACTTATATATTCTTGTTTTAGTATTTTATGCTTGCGCACTATAAAATAAATCTATTGTCTAATCCGAAAATCGAGAGAGGAGGGGTTAGATAGACCAGAGAATATAGAGAGCTTGATCGACCCATTTGATTGAGGTGATTAGTGTTCAGGAGTGACGCCCAGACGAACAACTTGTTTGGTTATGAAAGAGGATGAAATATAAATGCTCGTCAGTTAGTCTATTTATCCCCAGTCAACGATGTAGTTAGATAGCTAATTGGATTAGGTGACGAGAGGTGTATAGACCGACTCATATAATTAACCCTATAAACCAGTAACTTGACAACTAAAATTAGTTCTAAGCTGATAATATGATACATGACATTTACTACATGCTGCAGCCCTGGAATTGTCTTTTACTTGCTTGAAACATCATCTTAAAGTCGTTCACAATTGATTACTTTTATTCATTGCATAATTAGTAATAGTTAACAATCCTCACAATCTCTTAAACGGTTACTTTTACTTTTACTTTTATTTATTGATTTCCAAATGAGTTCATGATGAGTTTTGAGTATAATATCTTTTAAGAGAATGTTTTGAGTAATAATCTCAGAGTTTGAGGATGAGGAAATGTTCTTAAGCATAAGAGCATGAGTTATATTATTGGGAGTAGTATTGAGAACGATATGGGGATGTGTTCAGACAACTCCAAGTCATCATAAACCATGTATGCCAACATGGGTAAAAAGGGGTCATATTTTTTAGACGATTCCTTATGGATTTTAAAGCATAGCTTAGTGGATATACTTAGTTAAGGATGTCTTATACTCCGGTCAGGTATAAGACAGTTCTGGAAGCGTGGGCGAGACGTTGTATCATCACATAGCTCATAGTGAGGGTTGTCGGTTAGAGAATCTCCCAAATAAGAGTAAAAGAGTTATTATTGTATTTCTAAATACATCTGAGTTATTATCTACTGTTTTAAAAGATTTTTTCATAATGCAACTCTATTGTTGATTTTATATTGAACTGAGTTGAGTATCCTTGAGTTGAGATGAGGTGAGTATGTTTTTCCTTTTTATCAGTTCAAGCTTATGTCTGTGCTTTAGAGTTCCCCTTACATGCTCATACATTCCATGTACTAACGCCATTTGGCCTGCATCTTTTATGATGCAGATATAGGAGTTCAGGGTCATCAATAGTCGCACCGTTGATATCACTTACAGTTCCAGAGTTGCTTTGGTGAGCCTCCTTGCTTCCGAAGGATTTCGATTTACTTTTCAGTCATTTTACGATGTCGTCGGTCTTGTCCCGACTTCCATCTTAATCATTAGAGGCTTCATAGATAGTAGTAGTTGAAGAGTCTTTTCTGTTGCCTTTGTGATGTTTTAAAGACTGTGGGTTGAACACTTATGTTCATTTGAGTATACTGAGTAAACTATTTTATTTATGATATCCTATGAGTTGAGCTTGTTTTGAGATTTATGTTGTTGAGTAAGTCTTTCGCTGAGATTTGAGCTAGGCCAAGAGTTCACTTAGGGCCAGAAATGGTTCTCGAGTGCCAGTTATGCCTAGGGTGTAGGCTTGGGGTGTGACAAAATTGGTATCAGAACACAGAGTTCAAGAGTCCTAGGGTGTCTATGAAGTTGTGTCTGTAGAGTCTTAATTATCGGTGTGAAGCGCGCCACATCTATAATCAGGAGGCTACGACATTTAGGAACTATCTCACTTCTTTCATACACTTTTCTTGCGATATAGTTTAACTCTATAAAAGTTTCTTTCTAATACATGCTTGCGCGTATCTTTCAGATCATGCCTCCATGAAGAGTTGTTCGAGGTCGTCCTGCTAGGAGGAATGTTGATCATCAAGATCAAGGGGTCCCCAATGCACCAGAAGTGCAACCCCAAGGAGAGGTCACTAATGGTGAGTTTTGAGATGCTATCCGAATGTTGAGTCAAGTTGTGACCAACCAAGCTGGGCAACTGTAACACCTCGGTATTTGAAAGAGCTAAAAATAGAAAGAAATAAATTGGAAATAAGCTAAATCTGAAATTTTCAAGTTATGCTTAAGTTATGAGTTTGGGTCAACTGCAAACGACCATAACTTTCAGTACATGATGAGTTAGGTGGCCCATAAGATATCAAATGAAAGGTCTTGGAATCCTCTTTCTAACGCCACCAAGTTTGCTAATTTTCAAGCTTGTATGAGGGAGATATGACTGTTTGAAGTTAGGTTGTTCAATTAAAGGAAGTTACCCCAAAAATATGAGGGGTATTTTGGTCTTTTCCTTACCCTTTCATATTAACGAATTTTTAGTAGATAATTAGGGGTCTAAACTGATTTGGTTGAGTTTTCCCAAATCAAAATACGCTTAAGGTTTTAGAAAAGAGTTCAAGAAAAGAAAAGAGAAGAAAAGGGAAGAAGATTCAAACGTTCGTCGAGTTCTTGAGGTTTCCTTGCGGATTTTCGCCAAGGGTTTGATCCCTAAGAGGTATGTGAGTTCTCATAGTGTTGGATTAGTTCACTCACACGCCAATCATGTTATTTTCGGTGAAATTTTGTTCTTGAATTTGAAGAATTTGAGTTCTTGATTAGTTCTTGAAAGTATTGTTTCCGTTCTTGAATTAGGATGAGTTTGATGAGTTCTTGAGATAATCATATTGTGTTTGAGAGTTGTTTTTGAGTAGATTCTTGTGTACTTGTATTGGGTAATTGAATCTAAGGAGAATTTGAGAAAAGAAATCGATTCTAGACGAATTAGGGTCAGGAAAAGAGAAGAAAAATTCGTCGGAATAGTTTTGGGGGAGAATGGTGTGGCACGGCCCAGATGCGCCAGCAGGTCTGGCGTGGCATGCCAGTAGTGCACCAAAAAGGATCTGAAGTTTAGGGACTAGCGCCCCGCGCCAGCAGTGCGCCAGGGTCGCCTGCCTCAACCATTTTTCCGTCATTTAGCCCGTTTAAGTCCTTTTAAAGTAGACCTTTAGTTCCTATCGATTCTAACTACTCTAAAATACATCTAAACATCTATAAATCATTCAAACATGAATCATAACCTTGAATTCATAATTCAAATTCAAGGTAGAGCTAAGAGTCAAGTCTTGAGAGTTCATCCGAGTCATTTTAATAAGTCTTTTACAATCGTTTTAAACTTGTTTAAAGACTTGAGCATTTGAGTTTGAGAAAGAGTAGAGTTCAGTTCATTTTCTTTAAAATTATATATGGGAACTAAGTATTCCCAAGAGTAAATGTTTTTTTACATTTAAGTAGAGAGGAAACACCGATTTCCAAAAGAGTTTTCATGAGCACTTTTTAGTACCATCTCTTTTAAGATTTTTGAGTAATAATCTCAAACCACAAAAAGAGTTATGTATTTAAACATATGAGCTAGTTACATTTTGAGAGTAGTATTGAGCACCGATATGGGGACGAGTTCAAATAACTCAAAGTCTCCATAAACTATGTAGCCAACGTGGGTAAAAATGGTCATACTTTTTAGATGATTCCTTAATCATTTTAGCATAGACTAGTGGATCCACTTTGTAGTAGGTCCTATACCCTGGCAAAGTATAGGACAGTTCTGGCAAAGAGGGCTAGACGTTGTATCATCACATAACTCATAGTGATGGTTGGCGGTTAGAGAATCTCCCACTGAGTTAATTGTATTTTTATATACAATTGAGTTATATTGTATCTTCTAATACATTGAGTTATTGTCTACTGATTTAAAAAGCTTTTCTTTATAATGCATCTTTGTTACTACTTTATATTGAAATGTGGTGAGTATTCCCTGAGTTCAGTTGAGACGAGTTAAGTTGTTTCTTTATCTCCAGTCAAGCTTATGTCATGTTTTAGAATTCCCCTCGCATGCTTGTACATTCCATGTACTGACACCATTTGGCTTGCATATTTTATGATGTAGATAGAGGTAATCAGGATTAACATCCAGTGCTTCGTTGATCCAGTTGAGCTCCAGAGTTTTTTGGTAAGCCTTCTTGCTTTCGGAGGATCCTTTTTGTTATGTTTCATTTATTTCAACTGTTAGGATGATCGGGGGTTTTGTCCCGATATCCCTCATAGTATCAGAGGCTTCATAGATAGATAGACATAGTTCATGAGTTGTTTCTTTTTTCATTGCAGTTATTGATGTCTGAGACTTGAGTTGCCGCTTTGGCTAGTGAATGTTTCTTTAGTTAAATATTTTGAGTTAGTTATCTTGAGTTAAAGCTTTACTTTTAAAGTTATCTTTTGTTGAGTAATTATTCTGCTGAGAGTTAAGTTAGACCAAGGGTTTGCTTAGGTCCAACAATGGTTCTTGAGTGCCAGTCGTGCCCAGGGTGTAGACTCGGGGTGTGACAACAAAGAGGAAATCGACAAGATGTGGTTGATATGTCCAGGATCCATGAGTTCTTAAGGATGAATCCTCTAGATTTCATCGGTTCAAGTGTCACTGAGGATCCAAAGAACTTTATGGAAGAGTTGCAGAAAGTATTTGAGGTGATGCATGTTGCAGATGCTGAGTGTGTGGAACTAGCTGCATACCAACTGAAGGGTGTTGCTAGATTCTGGTACGACTAATGGAAGAAGAGTAGAGTTGAGGGTGCACCAATTGTGAGCTCGATTGTGTTCGAAGAGGCCTTCTTGGGGTGTTTCTTTCCCCGTGAACTGAGAGAGGCAAAGGTAAGATAATTCCTCACTCTTAAGCAGGAATCCATGAGTGTTCATAAGTATAGCTTTAAGTTCACCCAAATTTCTCGTTATACTCCAGAGATGGTTGCTGATATGAGGAGTAGGATGAGTCTATTTGTGTCTGGGTTGTCTCGCTTGTTAAGTAAGGAGGGCAAGGCAACTATACTGATAGGAGACATGGACATCGCAAGGCTTATGATCTATGTGCAACAGGTTGAGGACGATAAGCTGAGAGATAGAGAAGAGTTCTAGAATAAGAAAGCTAAGACAACATGTAATGAGTCAGGGCAGCAACATGTTAATGTGAACCAGTCATCTTTTAAACAAAATCCAAATGGACCTGCTCCATCATCTGCTAGTACACCTGCACCAAGGAACAGATGTGAGTTTAAGAATCAGAATTCTCAGAACTTCAAAGCTAGACCTACACAATCTCAAGGTAGTGTGGCACAAAGAGGTAATTGTACTCCTTCATGTGCTAAGTGTGGTAGGAACAACCCATGAGTGTGTCATGATAGCTCCACTGGTTGCTTCAAGTGTAGTAAAGCAGGTCACTTTATGAGAGAGTGCCTTAAGAACAAACAAGGTAATAGTAATGAGGGCAATAGAGCCCAATCTTCCTCAGTGGCTCCACCAGACCAAGCTACACCTAGAGAAGCTACTTTAGGGACATGCGGAAGAGCAAACCGTCTATATGCTATCACCAGTCGCCAAGAGCAAGAGAATTCGCCTGATATTATCACTGGTATGATCAAAGTATTTACTTTTGATGTATATGTATTGCTTGATCCAGGTGCGAGTCCATATCTTGTGACTCCATACATTTCTATGATATTTGATATCCTTCCTGAGTGACTTCTTGAGCCCTTCAGTGTTTCCACACCTGTTGGTGAGTCTATTCGAGCTGAGAGAGTTTATCGTGATTGTACCATTTCTGTCAATCATAAGGACACCATGACTAACTTAGTTGAGCTAGATATGGTAGACTTTGATGTTATTTTAGGTATGGACTGGCTTCATGCCTATTATACCTCAGTTGATTGTAGAACTCAAGTAGTTAAGTTCTAGTTTCGTAATGAACCAGTTGTTGAGTCGAGGAGTAGTTCAGTAGTGCCTAAGGGTCGTTTTATTTCCTACCTTAAGGTTAGAAAGTTAGTTTCCAAGGGGTGCATCTATCACTTAGTCCGAGTTAATGACTTTAGTGTTGAGACACCACCTATCCAGTTAGTTCCAGTTGTGAGTAAGTTTCCAGAGATCTTTCAGATGATCATCCCGGAGTCCATCCTGAGAGAGAGATAGACTTTGGTATAGATATTTTTCCTGATACTCTTCCTATCTATATTCCGCCATATAGAACATCTCCCGCTGAGTTGAAAAAGTTAAAAGAACATTTGAAAGATTTCCTTGATAAGAGCTTTATTCGACCTAGTGTCTCACCTTGGGGCACTCCGGTCTTATTTGTGAGGAAGAAAGATGGTTCACTTAGGATGTGCATTGATTACCACCAATTGAACAAGGTTACTATCAAAGAATAAGTATCCTCTTCCGAGAAATGATGATCTTTTCGATCAACTTCAGGGTGCCACTTGTTTTTCTAAGATAGACCTCAGATTCGGCTATCATCAGTTGAGTGTAAGAGAAAGTGACATCCCTAAGACAATATTCAGGACCCGTATGGTCATTATAAGTTTCTAGTCATGTCTTTTGGTTTGACTAATGCTCCTGTAGCGTTCATGGATCTTATGAACAAAGTTTTTAAGCTTTATCTTGATTTGTTTGTTATCGTATTCATTGATGATATTCTGATTTATTCGAGGAATGAGGAGGATCATGCTAGTCATCTCAGAGTAGTTCTCGAAACTCTAAAGGACAGGGAGTTATATGCTAAATTTTCAAATGCGAATTTTGGCTTGAGTCAGTGGCGTTCTTAAGACACATTGTATCTGGAGAAGGGATTCTAGTTGACACTAATAAGATTGAGGTAGTGCAAAACTAGCCTAGATCCACATCACCCACTGATATTAAGAGTTTCTTGGGATTGGTTGATTATTATAAGAGATTTGTCAAGAGGTTTTCATCCATTTCGTCCCCTTTGACAAAGTTAACTCATAAGACAACAAAGTTTCAATGGTATGAAGTGTGTGAGAAAAGCTTTCAGGAATTTAAAACTCGGTTAACCACTGCCCTAGTGTTAACCCTACCAAAAGGTACAAAGGATTTGTTATGTATTGTGATGCATCCAGAGTTGACTTGGTGTGTGTTGATGCAGAATGGTAAGGTTATAGCCTATGCCTCCAGACAACTTAAGATTCATGAGAAGAATTACCCAATCCATGATCTAGAGTTGGTTATTGTAGTGTTTGCTTTGAAAATATGGCGTCACTATTTCTATGGTGTTCATGTAGATGTGTTCATCGATCATAAGAGTCTTCAGTATGTGTTCAATTAGAAAGAGCTTAATCTCAAACAGAGAAGGTGGTTGGAGTTACTCAAGGATTATGACATGACTATTCTCTATCACCCATGTAAGGCTAATGTTATTATTGATGCCTTGAGCATGTTATCTATGGGTAATACTGCCCATGTTGAGGGAGTCAAGAAAGAGTTAGCCAAATATGTGCACAAACTTGCACGATTGGGAGTCTGGTTGTTGGATTCCAATAAAGGTAGAGTGGTGGTAATGAATGGGGCTGAATCATCACTAGTGTCCGAAGTGAAAGAGAAACAAGACCATGATTCTGTTTTGCTTGAATTGAAGGCAAATGTTCACAAGCAGAAAGTGATGACTTTTGAACAATGGGGAGATGGGTATTGAGGTAACAAGGTAGGTTCTGTGTACCAAAGATGGATGAACTCCAAGAGAGGATCATGGAGGAAGCTCATAGCTCTAGATGCTCTATCCATCCTGGTTCCACAAAGATGTATCGTGACTTGAGAGAAGTATATTGGTGAAATAGCATGAAAAAGTGTATTGCATAATTCATTGCGAAGTGCTCAAATTGCCAACAAGTCAAGGTAAAACACCAGAGGCCCGATCGTATAGATTAGAACATAGATCTTTTGGAATGAAAGTGGGAGATGATCAATGTGAATTTTATTATTGGTTTTCCGTGATCTCACAGGCATCATGATTCAATTGAGTGATTATAGATCAGATGACTCAATCATCTCATTTCTTGCCGGTAATGGCCACCTATACAGTGAGGATTATGCCAGATTATATAGATCACTATAGATAACCTACTTACAATAATAGTCATCACTATAGCATCCAAATGGCTCCTTATGAGGCTCTTTATGGGAGAAGATGTAGATCTCCTATTGGATGGTTTGAAGTTGGTGAAGCTAGGTTGATAGGGCCAGACTTAGTTCATCAAGCTATGGAGAAAGTGAAGACCATTCAAGAAATATTGAAAACAGCGCAAAGTCGTCAAAAATCCTATACAGATGTTAGGAGAAGAGACTTGGAATTTGAGGTGGATGACTGGGTTTATTTGAAGGTTTCACCCATGAAGGGTGTTATGAGGTTTGACAAGAAAGAGAAGCTTAGTCCCCGGTATATTGGTCCTTACAGGATATCCAAGAGAATTGACAATGTAGCTTATGAGTTGGAGCTACCGCCAGAGTTAGCATCAGTCCATCTGGTATTCCACATTTCAATGTTGAAGAAGTGTATGGGCAATACTTAACTTATTATACCTACTAAAAATATTGATATTAAGGGCAGCCTATCGTATGAGGAGATACCCGTTGAGATACTTGATCGTCAGGTTCGCAAGTTGAGAACCAAGGAGGTAGCATCAGCCAAGGTCTTATGGGGGAATCAGTTTGTTGAGGAAGCTACTTGGGAGGCTGAGGAGGATATGAAGAAGAGATACCCACATCTTTTTACTTCTGGAGAAATTCCAGACCAAGGTAATGATTTTTGTAACACATGTCACACCTTTATTTTTTCCTCAAACGATATTTTGAAAATAGATTTTTTCCAATTAAAGTGACATTTTGAAAAGGGATTATTTATTTTTTACAGAGTCGCCACTTGGAATCGAGTTATGGTGTTCCAAGTCACCCTTTTTTTTAATCCCTAATCAAAAGGAAATGATTGTTTATTTTTTGGTCAGCGAACTAGAAATTTGGTTAAGGAATTTTGTTGACCGAGGGGAAGGTATTAGGCATCCCTCAAGTCCCGTGATATTAGCACGGTCTCTTTTACTAACTTATATTTGACTTATATTATTATTATTATTGTTTGGATAAATTGTGTTGTAGGCCATGATTTGATCATATTTTTTATTGTTGAATTTTGCTAGTCTTATATCAGATGCATAATTGTATTCTCAATTTTGACATACAACAGCTCAGAAGCATAACTGATTTCTTCTCTCGAATGCATCACCTAATATTTTTTTGTCTACAAATTTTAGTATATATTTAATGAAAGTTAACTATTAAAAATAATTTGACCAAGGTGTGTCACCACATCCTTGAATTTCTTTTAAATGTTTCAAAAATGATGTGTCACCACATCCTTGAATTTCTTTTAAATGTTTCAAAAATGATGTGTCACCACATCCTTGAATTTCTTTTAAATGTTTCAAAAATGATGTGTAACCACATTCTTAATTGAAACAAATATTTCTAACAGTCCTAAAACTCATATAGTCATTAAAAAACAAATATTTTTTCCTTTATACATAAAAGCAAATAAAGTAAAATAAATCTAAATGTTGAGGATACAATATATAATTCTGACATCATTTCTATATCCTTTTATTTTATATTAATAATAACAATTTATTTTTTTAAAAAATTAGCCTAACTATATCTACTTTATCATTATTATCTAAATCAAGACAAGAACAATGTCATGACCCGTTCATTTTTAAGATGTCACAACTAACGAATATAAATAAATAAAATAAAAACTAATCATTGTTAAAGCTACCTTCATTCATTAAACAAAGATATAATAGCTAACAAATTATTCATTTCAATCAAATTATGAATAAAACAAAACTATAATAAAACTACTCATATAATTACATCAAGTTTCATAAATAAATTAAAGATTTAACAACAAAGTTATACCTCAAATGAAGAAAATAAGTACCACAAAATCTTGATGAAAGCCCGATTAAAACACTCACAAATCCTTTGTAGATTATATAGAGTGATATATGTATTGTGTTGGTATGAAAATAATGAAAAAGTAAGAAAAGATATGAATGTGTTGGTAAACTTTTGAAAGAAGAATAAAAATAACAATGGAGTTTTTTTTTCTTCTTTTCGGGCAGAAATTTGGTATGTTGCTGATTGTTTTTGTTTAGTTTTTGATGTCTTGTGCGTGTGTGTTGTTTTGCTGTAGAGTTGTAGTATAAATGTGTAAGGGTGAGGGTAGTGGGGTTTTTTTTTTCTTTTTGTGTGTGTGCGTGTGTGAATTATTATATATAGGGTGTGTGGTACGTATGGGGGGTTGTACGTGTGTATGGGTGTAGTATATGTGTTTTCTGGTTTAGGGAGTTGAGTGGAGTAATTATTAAAAAATAGTGGGGGATAATGTAGGTAAGGGTGGGGTAATTGGAAGAGAAAGAGGGTAGTTTAGGTTGGTAATTTTTTTTTTCGTAATGACTGGTTCTCTTCGTTATAGAAACGCCAACGGGAAAATTTTTTGGGTCGGAAAACTTTTTCGTAGTAACTTGGAATTTCCCAACTTGGTCCAGATTCGGACAAAATCGGAGTCATTAAAGTCTAGGGAAATCTGGTAACAATTGGGGGATCAAATTATGAATTTGATCACATGAGTAGATAGCTAAGACGTTAAGGAACCCGTATGACTTTACGGAATTGAATTTGGGCAAGTAGAACTCCCGAAATTGATCTTAGCGTGAACGAGTAGTTTTTGAGTGTCATTAGTTGAAGGTGTGTTGTGAAATGGGGTTCTTGGAATTATTAAATTTTCTCACTAGTTCCGTGCAATCCGCTAAGGCGGGATTTTTCCCACCAGGGTGGGACCGTTGTTGCGGGGTGGGTGCCGCCATAGCGAGACAGACGCGGCTTAAGTCGAAAATAAACCCCAAAAACATTTTATTTTGCAATTTACGAACTTGAGAGCTAAGGAACGAACCCAGGTGTTTCTTGACAGTTTTCCACCTTTCTTGAGGCTAAAGGTAAGATTTTCACTCCCCGAATCTATTTTTTGATCCCTAGAAAGTAATTTAGCGGGTAATTATCAATGGGGGAGGGTTTTGATCTAGAAATTATGGTGGAAAAATCCCTAATCTGGGTATTGGGATCATGGGTTTGATCTAGCGTTGATAGAATTATTGGTAATTCGGATAATTAGTTATTGTTTACTGATTCCCGTGCTATATTAATCATTTATAGACCAAGAACAAGCGGAATGAATTCGGAAAGGGAAGAATCAAGTTTCTTAGGAAATTCAACCTTGTTTCGAGGTAGGTGATGGTTGTGATTTCAT
Organism: Solanum pinnatisectum; assembly: GCA_035578085.1. NCBI lineage: Eukaryota > Viridiplantae > Streptophyta > Magnoliopsida > Solanales > Solanaceae > Solanum > Solanum pinnatisectum. The sequence continues at coordinate 16,732,593 of CM069083.1, forward strand.
GATTGTGTGATATATGTTTGTTCTTGCTTCATTATTATAATACGTGTATGTGTGCGAATATTGCATTATTGATCACACTAGTTGTAAATGAGATAGATGAATGATGAATGCCATGAATCATTACTTGATTGTATGATTTTGAGAATATACTTGTGATTGTGATTGTGGCTTGTTGAATGGATAGGGTGTTGCATTTCGACACACTACTTGGATCGGTTACCACTTTCCGGCATAGATATGGGATCGGTTTCCACATTCCGACATAAACATTGGATCGGGTACCACGTTTCGATATGCTAATAGTTTGGGTTTGGGTTCCATGAGAGAACCAATGACTTGTCAAAATTGTGTATCTTGAGAAATGTGAAATGGTACGTTGTTCGTAAATGATGTTGATATTGTATATGTTCGGTGTATGCATGTTATTAATATGTTGTAATGACTTACATATGTTGCACTTAGTGGGATAACCGCGTGATCCTACCAAGATAATCGTGGTTGTATCGACATCGCACTTGCTCTTTTTGTTGAGTCTGAGGCATCTTGAGGCGGCTATTGATGCATCGCTTAGAAGATCAATGATCGTTCGAATTCAAGGGTGAGCCAGTTCTTCCAGGCTGCCATAAGTTCTCTTTCTGTTTAGTCCATCTTATTCGGACTTAGACTAGTTCATTAGATATTCTTATGTTTAGTTGGGTTGCACCCATTTTCCTTTAGACTTTTGGTACATTGTTAGAGTTTTGGTACATTGACATTCAGGTTCTAGGCATTGATTTCTGCAATTCGTTGTTAGATCTTTTGGAAGTTATGGGAACTTCAGTATTTAGTCATTTAAACTTGCTTCCGTATCTTTAAATGCTTGGTTTCGTATTAACAAAGTTAGTATTAATGGTTCTCCCATCGAATGGTTAGTGTGGGTGCCAATCCCAATGGTCTGGGTCGTGACAAAGTTGGTATTAGAGCCTAGGTTCGTTGATCTCGATGTACCAAAATGAGTCTAGTAGAGTCTTGTGGAACGGTACGGAGACGTCTGTACTTTTCTTCGAGAGGCAATAGGACTTTAAGAAATCTCTCTATTTTCTTGTGTCTCCTTTCGTGCTATAACTTGATTCCAATTGGTATTTGCCAATTCAAATTGGTATCTAACCTCCTTCACTCTTTTGTCTGCAGATGGTTAACACTAGATTCAATGGCATCAGGACCGTAGATCCCATCAATGCTCCACCTGAGGAATCTGTAGCGAGAGGTCGTGGTCGAGGCAGGGTTAGAAGAAGAGCTAGAGGTAGAGGCTGAGGAAGATTGGCGCTTACTAGGATGGAGCACCAGTTGAAAATGCTTCCAGAAATGAGGCCCCTCATGCACATCATGAAGAGGTAGAGGAGAATATCGAGGTTGAGAATGAGGAGAATGTAGGACAAGAGGAAGAGGGGCAGGCTGAGACTATAGGCATTCCTCCCATAGACCCAGTGTTAGCTCAATAGATCATGTCATTCTTGAAAGGATTAGTTGGTCATGGAGTGCTTCCCTCTGTTCAAGCAACTCAAGCTCTCTCCAATCCCCCTATTGCTATCACTGTCCCCAAGGTGGGTGGGAATATAGGTAATGATGCTTTCTTCCATCCTTTGTTGGGTCCTGTTATGACTGGTAATGAGCATGAAATGTTGACTAAGTTTTGAAGTTGAAATCGCCTGTGGTCCATGGTTCCGAGAGTGAGGATGTATATGAGTTCATCCTAGATTGTTATGAGAGGCTACATAAGTTGGGAATTGTCCATCTGTATGGGGTTGAGTTTGTGACTTTTCAACTTCAAGGTAAGGCTAAGCTCTGGTGGAGAGCTTATGTGGAATGTAGATCTTCAGTTTTACCCCCACTTAGTTGGACCCAATATTATGCTCTGTTTTTGGAGAAGTATGTGCCCTGGACTTTGAGAGATCATAAAAAGGATGAGTTAATGGCCTTGGAGCAAGGTGGTATGTCTGTGGTAGCTTATGGGGCCAAGTTCCATGCCTTGTCTAGATATGCTACACAATTGGTGACTACTGAGGAAGAGAGAATCCGTTTATTTATTAAAGGACTAAATTTTGAGTTGAAGGTATTATCTGTTCATATGACCTCTGTAGGGAGGAGCTTTAATGAGGTAACAGACTTTGTGAAGAAAGTGGAGGGGGTAAGGCGAGACGGTCAGGCTAAGGCATTGGCTAATAGGGCCAAAAACTCGGGTAACTTTCAAGGTTCTTACTCCAAAGGGTTAGAATAGCCAACAGTTGCAGCCAGGCCAATTTAGTCCACTATGACCGCCTCTATAGATAACTACTCGGGAGCTCCACCTCATAATTTGATTCAGGATAGCTAGGGAGTCGCACCTTCGACGGGCAGCAGGCCATCCTTTGATCGTACTTGCTATAACTGTGGAGAACCTGGGTATCTGAGGAGAGATTATCCCCACCCACGCGTGTTGGAATTCATGCAGCAGCATACTAGCGTAGTGGTACCCGCGGGAAATGGTAATAATGGTCGAGGGTGTCCACAAGGTGGGTTAGGAGGAAATCAGCGAGGCCACGAAGGTAGGGGAAATGGTAACGCAAGCAAAGGTACGGTACAGCCAGGCAGGGAAGCCGTCTGTCATGATGATAGGGCTCAGTTTTACGCCTTTCTAGGCAAGAACGAGGCAGAGGCGTCTATGCAGTGATCACATGTACTATTCTTGTCTGTGACCGAATGACTAATGTGTTATTTGATCCGGGTTCTACTTATTCTTATGTTTTCGTGCGATTTGCCTCAGCATTTGCTATGATTTGTGATATACTTGATGCCCCCATCCATATTTGGAAAGTCTGTCATAGTCACCCATGTCTATCGTGTTTGTCCTATTTTGTTTATGGGTTTTCAGACTTGGGATGATTTGGTGATTTTGGATATGACTGACTTTGACATAATCTTAGGCATGACTTTGTTGTCCCCCTATTATGTTGTGCTTAATTGTAATACTAAGTATGTAACTCTAGAAATTTCGGGAAGGGAAAAGTTAGAATGGGAAGGGGTGTACAAGCCTATGCAATCTAAGATCATATCCTCCATTCGAGCTAGGAAACTGGTAAGGCAGGGTTATTTGGCGTATTTGGCTCATATTCGGGATGTTGAGGTTGAGTCCCCATCTATTGAGTTTATTCATGTGGTGTCAGAATTTAGAGAAATATTTTCTAATGATTTTCCTGGTTTGCCTCCGGATAAAGATATAGACTTCTGCATCGATTTAGAGCCTGGTACCCGTCCCCTTTCCATCCCTCCATATCGCATGGCCCCGACAGAATTAAGAGATCTTAAGGCTCAAATCCAAGAACTTTTTGATAAGAGATTTATTCGTCCTAGTTCTTCCTCGTGGGGTGCTCCAGTTTTGTTTGTTAAGAAAATTGATGGTAGTATGAGGATGTGTATAGATTACCGGCAATTGAATAGGAACAAGTACCCATTGCCTCAAATAGATAATCTTTTTGACCAATTACAAGGTGCATCAGTTTTCTCCAAGATTGATATAACGTCTGGTTACCATCAGTTGAAGATTAGGCATGAGGATGTGCCCAAGACAGTGTTTAGAACCCGCTATCTGCACTACGAGTTTCTAGTTATGTCGTTTGGGTTGACCAATGCGCCTGCAACTTTTATGAGTTTAATGAACGGGGTGTTCAAGCCATTTCTTGATTCATTCGTCATAGTCTTTATTGATGATATTTGGGTCTATTCTAAAAGTGAGGAAGAGCATGCCGACTATTTTCGTATTGTTCTGGGTGCTCTTGGGAAACAAAGGTTGTATGCGAAATTTTCTAAATGTGAATTTTGGTTAACTTCGGTTGCATTTTTGGGACATGTATTTTCAAAAGAAAGGGTAATGGTGGATCCCCAAAAGATTGAGGCGGTTAAGAATTGGGTTCGACCTAGATCTGTGACGGAAGTTAGGAGTTTTGTGGGGCTCGCTAGCTACTATTGTCTATTTGTGAAGGACTTTGCTTCTATCGCCACTCACTTGGCAAATTTGACCAAAAAGGAGGTACCTTCGAATGGACTGAAAAATGTGGGGATAACTTTCAAAAGCTCAAGACTCTCTTGACCACCGCACCTATCTTAGTACTACCAGTGGAAGGTAAAGATTTTATTGTTTATTGTGATGCTTCACATTCTGGTTTGGGTGCTGTGTTAATGCAAGATAAGAATGTTATAGCTTATGCATCGTGACAATTGAAGGTACATGAGAAGAATTATCCAACTCATGATTTAGATTTGGTAGCGGTAGTGTTTGTTCTTAAGATCAAGTGGTATCACCTCTATGGTGTCAAGTGTGAAGTGTTTACTGATCATCGTAGTTTGCAGCATGTCTTCACTCAAAAGGATCTGAATTTGAGACAACGAAGGTGGATGGAGTTACTCAAGGATTATAATGTCACCATTCAATACCATCCGGGTAAGGCAAATATAGTGGCAAACGCTTTGAGTCAATAAAAGGTAAGTATGGGTAGTTTAACTTGCTTAAGTGTAACTAGGCGACCCTTGGCTAAGGTGATTCACACCTTGGAGTCTAAGTTCATGCAGTTAGACATCTCAGAAAAAGGCAGGGTGTTAGCTAGCATTGAAGTTATGGCCACGCTTATTGAAGATATCAAGGCCAAGCAATTTGAGGATGAAAATTTGAATGAACTTAAGAAGAAGACTGCGATTAGTAAGGCACAAGAGACCACTCTTGATGCAGAAGGTGTGCTCAGTTTTAAAGGAAGGATTTGTGTTCCTCGAGTTGATGACTTGATTAAGAAATTATTGATAGAATCCCATGGTTCGCGATGTTCCATTCATCGGGTGTGACCAAGATGTACTGAGATTTGAAGCGAATTTATTGGTGGTTGGGCATGAAGAAGGATATAGCGGAGTTTATGGCTAAGTGTCAAAATTTCCAATAAGTAAAATATGAGTATCAAAGGCCTATAAGTTTGCTTTAGAGAATGCTAATTCCGGAATAGAAGTGGGAAATGATAGCCATGGATTTCGTGGTTGGTCTTCCCAAGACTTTGGAGGAAATTACATGATGAATTGGGTACACAACTCACTTTTAGTACCTCTTTCCATCCACAGACGGAAGGGCAGTCAGAGAGGACTATTCAAGTGTTAGAGGATATGTTGAGGGCATGTGTAATTGATTTTGGAGGGCATTGGTATAAGTTCCTACCGTTGTGTGAGTTCTCCTATAATAATAGCTACCACTCCAGCATTGATATGGAACCGTTCGAGGCATTATATGGGAGGGGATGTAGATCACCCATAGGATGGTTCGAGGCTGGAGATGTGAAACATTTGGGGGTTGATTTAGTGAAGGATGCTCAAGATAAAGTGAGGAGTATCCAAGCTAAGCTTTTAGCAGCCCAGAGTAGACAGAAGAAGTATGTAGATCATAAGGTAAGAAACATGACATTTCAGACTGGTGAGAATGTTCTTCTTAAGGTATCACCCATGAAAAGGGTGATGAGATTTGGCAAGAAAGGCAAGCTAAGTCCGCGATACATTGGTCCCTTTGAGGTTCTTAAATGTGTAAGGCTAGTGGCTTATAGATTGGCTTTACCTCCTAACCTATCGGGAGTTCATTCGGTATTCCATGTGTCCATGTTGAAGAGATATCATGGTGACGAGGATTACATCATTAAGTGGGACTCAATTGTGTTAGACAAAGACCTCTAATATGAGGAAGAACTGATTGCAATTCTTGATCGTGATGTGCATAAGATGAGGACCAAGGAGATTAAGTCCGTGAAAGTTCAATGGAAACATCGTCCAATTGAGGAAGCCATATGGGAAATTGAGAAGGACATGCGAGACAAGTATCCCCAATTGTTCGTCGATTCAGGTACTACTCAATTCTTTTTTTAGCCTATTTCTCCTAAGTTTGTCACTCGGGGAAGAGTGATGGGTAAATTGGTATCTATTGTAACGACCGGTTCCCGTCATTATAGAAAAGTCAACGGCCAAAAACATTTTATTCTGGAATTTATGAACTTGAGAGCTAAGGAAAGAGCCCAGGTGTTTCTTGACAGTTTTCCACCATTCTTGAGGCTAAATGTAAGATTTTAACTCCCCGAATCCATTTTTTGATTCGTAGAACGTAATCTAGCAGGTAATTATCGATGGAGGATGGTTTTGATCTAGAAATTATGGTGGGAAAATCCCTAATCTGGGTATTGGGATCATGGGTTTGATCTAGGGTTGATAGAATTGTTGGTAATTTAGGTAATTAGTTATTATTTGTTGATTCCCGTGCTTTATTAATTGTTTGTAGACAAAGAACAAGCGGAACGAATCTGGAAAGGGAAGAATCAATTTTCTTAGGGAATTAAAGCTTGTTTCGAGATAGGTGATGGTTGTGATTTCATGATCATGTAATATATGTTTGTTCTTGCTTCATTATAATATGTGTATGCATGCTAATGTTGCATTATTGATCACACAAGTTGTAAATGAGATAGATGAATGATGAATGCCATGAATCATGACTTGATTGTATGATTTTGAGAATATACTTGTGATTGTGATTGTGAATTGTTGAATGGATCGGGTGTTGCTTTCCGACATACTACTTGGATCGGTTTCCACGTTCCGACATAGATATGGGATCGGTTGCCACGTTCCGGCATAAACATTGGAGCGGGTACCACGTTCCGGTATGCTAACAGTTTGGGTTTGGGTTCCATGAGAGAACCAATGACTTGACATAATTGTGTATCTTGAGAAATGTGAAATTGTACGTTGTTTGTAAATGATGTTGATATTGTATATGTTCGGTGTATGCATGTTATTATTATGTTGTAATGACTTATGTATGTTGCACTTAGTGGGATAGTCGTGTGATCCTACCAGTACACTATGGTTGTGTACTGATATTGCACTTTATCTTTCTTTGTTGAGTACATGGCATCTTCAGGCGGCTATTGACAGACCTTGCTTAGAAGATCAGTGATCGTTCGAATTCAAGGGTGAGCAAGTTCTTCCAGGCTGCCATGAGTTCTCTTTCTGTTTAGTCCATCTTATTCAGACGTAGACTAGTTCATTAGATATTCTTATGTTTAGTTGGGTTGCACCCATTTTCCTTTAGACTTTTGGTTCATTGTTAGAGTTTTCGTACATTGACTTCAGGTTCTAGGTATTAATTTCCGCAATTCGTTGTTAGATCTTTAGGAAGTTATGGGAACTTCAGTATTTAGTCAGTTAAACTTTCTTTCGTATCTTTAGATGCTCGGTTTCGTATTAATAAAGTTAATATTAATGTTCTCCCATCGGAGGGTTAGTGTGGGTGCCAATCACGATGGTCTGGGTCATGACATTTTTAATTAAATACATATATAAAATAATAATGATAGTAAAATTATTAGCTAATTTTTTTTGAATTAATAAAAAAATAATAAAAGCCAAATAGCTAGTCTAAAAATATAATTAAGAAATACTAGCTTATTTATCAAAACTTAAATTAAAAGAAAATATATATTTTTTGTTATTTTCAAATCTTTTAAAATAAACTTACTAAAATAAGATAAAAGTAAAAAATATTTAGTTTATATTTAAGCTCTAAAAATGGTGTAAAATTTTAGTTCAGTCAAAAATTATGTGTCTACAACACACTTTTTAATTGATATGCTATGTTGTCTCAAATCGCATATTGGGTGTTTGAGCCAGGTGCTAGATGTTGCGACCCTTAATTCTACTTAGAGGAATCTCATTCGAGGAAGAATGTTCCTAAGGGGGGAGATATTGTAACACCTCGATCTTAGAAAGGGCTAAATTTAGAATTTTTCAAGTTAGTCGTCAATTGTGAGTTTTGGGTCAACTTCAAACGGCCATAAATTTTAGTACATGATGAGTTAGATGGCCCATAAAGTATCAAATGAAAGATCTCTGAGTCTTCTTTCCAACGCCACTAACTTTGCTGAATTTTGAGTTCGGATGAGGGAGATATGCCCATTTGAGTTCAACCTGTCTGATTAAGGAAAGTTCATCCGAATTAAAGAGAGCTATTTTGGTATTTTCCTTACCCTACAAGCCTAAATCATTTTTATTAATATTTAAGGGGTGTAAACTGACTAAGATCAGTTTTCACAATTCCTAAACACGCTTAGGGTATTAGAGAGAAGTTCAAAGAGGAGAAAAACGAGAAAAGATTCAAGCGTTCAAGATTTTCTTGCGATCATCGGGGGATTTCGCCAAGGGTTTGATCCTAACGAGGTATGTAAGTTCTCATAGTGCTGGATTCATTCACCCACACGCCAATAATGTAATTTTTATCCATAATTTCGTTCTTGTGGTTGAATGATTTGAGTTCTTGAGGTTTTATGCTTTGTTCTTGATAATGAAGTTCTTGAGGTGAGAGTTGTGAATGAGTGTTGTTCTTGGTGGGTTTTGGTGTAGATTTTATTGTAATTATATTGGGTTTATGAATCCAAAAGTGTTTGAGGAAAATCGTTCGATTCTAGATGAGTTAGAGCATGAGATTGAACAAGAAATTTCGTCAAGTTTTGGGCAGGGGCTTGGGGAGGCGCACCACCATAGCTCTAGAACTACTGCCCAGTAGTTTGGGGCCTGGTGCAGTGCGCCCCAAACACTGTAGTTTTGGGGCTAGTGCCTTGCGCCACTCAGTGCCCAAGGGTCGCCAGGTCCTCTACCCTTTCGATCTACTTTCCGTGTGAGTTCCCTCGAATAATACATATGTTCTCTACTTGATATCCACACTTAAAATATTTATTTAATCCTCGAGAGATCATGCATATACAAATCATAACTCTTGAATTCATAATTCAAAATCAAGATGGAATTAAGAGTAGAGTTCGAGGAAGTTCTTTTGAGTCAATTGGGAAGTCTTTTACAAACTTTTGAAGCTTGTTTTAAGACTTGAGTACTTAAGGATGAGGATGAGGATGAGGAGAGTTTCATTTTTTTTCAAAATGAATATATGGGAACTAAGTATTTCCAAGAGTAAATATTTTTACATTTAAATTGAGGAGGAAACCTTGATTTCCAAATGAGTTCATGTGGAGTTTTGAGTTTAATTTCTTTTAAGAGAACCTTTTGAGTAATAATCTCAAAGTTTGAGGACGAGGAAATGTTTTTAAACATATGAGAATGAGTTACATTATTGGGAGTAGTATTGAGCACCGATATATGGGCGAGTTCAAACAACTCAAAGTCCTCATAAACCATGTATGTCAACATGGGTAAAAAGGGTCATACTTTTTTATATGATGCTTTATTTCTTTTAAAATATAGCTTAGTGGATCCACTTAGTTGAGAATGTCTTATACTCCGGCAAGGTAAAGGACAGTTCTGGCAGCGTGGGCGAGATGTTGTATCATCACATAGCTCATATGATGGTTGTCGGTTAGAGAATCTCCCAAATAAGAGTAAAAGAGCTATTATTGTATTTTTAAATACATCTGAGTTATTATCTAATGTTTTAAAAGCTTTCTTCATAATGCATCTCTATTGTTGCTTTTATATTGAAATGAGTTGAGTATCCTTGAGTATCTTTGAGTATCCTTGAGTATCTTTGAGTATACTTGAGTATCCTTTGGTTGATTTGAGTTTAGTTGAGTTGAGATGAGGTGAGTATGTTCTTCCTTTTTATCAGTTAAAGCTTATGTCTATGCTTTAGAGTTCCCCATACATGCTCGTACATTCCATGTACTGACGTCATTTGGTCTGTATCTTTTATGATACAGATACATGAGTTTAGGGTCATCAACAAGCGCACCATTGATACCACTTGCAGTTCCAGAGTTGCTTTGGTGAGCCTCTTTGCTTCCGGAGGCCCATTTACTTTTCAGTTTTGTTAGGATGTTGTGGGTCTTGTCCCGACTTCCATCTTAGTCATTAAAGGCTTCATAGATAGTAGTAGTTGGGGAGTCTTTTCTATTTCCTTTGTGATGCTTTAAAGACTGTTAGTTGAACACTTACGTTCATTTGAGTATATTGAGTAAACTATTTTATTTATGATATCCTATGAGTTGAGCTTCTTTTATGATTTTTGTTGTTGAGTAAGTCTTTCGCTGAGAGTTGATCCAGGCCCATGGTTCGCTTGGGGCCAAAAATGGTTCTCAAGTGCCAGTTACGCCTAGGGTGTAGGCTGGGGCGTGACATGATTGACAGTAAGAAGAAACCTCTAAGCGTAATTTATGAGATTTTAATTGGATTTTTTCATATATTTTTTCCTTTTTTAGCGTAAAAGCTTGAATGTATCAATATCCAGATGGTGTAAAATTTAAGGGATTATTGTAATTAGAAAAAGAGTAAGAATATGATGTAATTTACTCCTTACACTGTAGAATTTATGTAAGTTATACATAAATAATTTACAAATTAATATTTTGCTAAATTTGTAAGGTTTCACAAGTTGAAAGATAAAATATATGTTATACATTCTCATTAATTGAAAGTTAAATATGTTTAATAATGTACTCCAAGGATCAAAACAAAAACTTATCAATATTTCAAGGACTAAAAACATCAATTTCCTTTCTCTCAACCTAAAATTGTTACAATACACACATTTTCCATTATAGATATAAAATATAGTAACCTATAAATATTTTTTTGATTTATTTGATAATATAAAATAAATCTTAATGATATTAATTGAACTCTTTGATGTTTTTATTTCCTCGTTTTGGTGCTTTGTAATAAAGTGTATAAAATGGAACAAATATGACAATTTTGGGGTTTCTCTCTCTTTACAACGTGGTTATTCTCACGCAAAATGTGACAAATTTTTATCCTAATGTTAATTATCATTTTACATATATTTCGGCTTGATCTAGAAATATTGTACTAGTGATTAAATTAAAGTTACATTCTTATGATGTATGCTGAATGTTATTCAAAAAAGATATATACTTGAAGTGTTGAATATACCTGGTCTCACTAGTGTAAGTTGTAGAAATCTCACGTCTAGGATTAGAGAAATCAAGAATTGTATTGATGATTAAAATTGTTGAGTACACACTCCTTATATAGGGAGAGAATTGTAGAATCCTAAGTTAACTATACTTAGATAACTACTACAATACATATTACTACTATAATAATAATAATAATACAATTATAAATAATATAATCCTAGTCGTAATATAATCCTAATCGTAATCTAATCCTAGTCGTAATATAATCCTAATAGTAATCTAATCCTAATAGATATAAGTAGTCTAATCTTATTGTGACTCTAACTCTACAGAAGTGCTGTAAACATGCCAGTCAGCTTTGTTGGACTTGTTCCTTTGACATGTTCCAATCATTAGCTTCCTTCATCTTCAACACTTCCCCTCAAGTTAGAGAGTAGAGGAACGGTTACTCCTAGCTTGCTTTGAATACCCAGCAAAAACTTGTTTTGTCAATGCTTTGGTATGAATGTGATGTCTAGTCGTTGCTTGTGATAGTTCATCTGCAGATTGATATGAGTAGTCCCACCAGTAAAAACACTTAAGAGTAGTATGATTATTCCTACCACATATTTGATATGACTCACTATTATTCCTCTCCTTATTTTCACTTTGGAAACTTTTATTGTTCGGAGGACCTGGTCCATATTGACTGTTTTGAGAACCTGTTCCTTGTCCATCAGGCTTGAAACCTCTTTCTCTGGAGTTGAAGTTGTTGTTTTCTCTTCCCCTGCCTCTTTGGGCAGAGAATACTATGTTATGGTATTGTTGTGGCACTTCTTCGTCATCTTCCCTTATATCAAAGCCCGTGAGAGCATTAACAAATTAATTAAGGGTGGGACATGGTGTCTTACCTAACATGACAGTTCTAAAGGTCTTATATTTGAGACCTAAACCTCTAGCAAAATTTAGAACTTTGCTATTTTCCTCCACAGGTTTGTGAATGGCTGCAAGGCCATCACATGTGCCTTTAAATTCCTTGATGTATTCATCAATCGTTTTGGTTCCTAGCCTAACACTTTGTAGTTGTTGTTTAAGCTGAAACTCAATCTTTTATTGCTTGAATATAAGTTTCTTCCAAGCATTCGCACATCTCCTTGGCAATTGAGCAGCCCACAATTAGGTACATGTTTTATTCTATCAAGGTGCTTGAGATCCAACTCCTTAGCAAAACATATTTCTTCTTCCAATAATCAATGTTGCCACTATCTTTTGCATGCTTCTTAACCACTATAACATTCCCATCAGTCTGTCCAGTGGAACAAATACTTATACTTAGTTGATTCTCTATGATGAGATAGGTTTGTTTCATCACGTGAATCAATTGGGATAGTTGTGTCCTCCATATGAGGTAGTTTGTTGGCTTAAGATTAATGGAGTAAGTGGCAATGAGTTGGTGAAGTGAGGAGGTCGACATAGTTGTAACACCTCGCAAGTTGAAATAACTAGGAAGAAGCTAATAATTGGAAATAGTCATTTTTGGAAAGAATGAAAATTTGGAAATTTGTTTAAGTTAGGAAAAGTTGAGTTTTGGTCAACTTCAACGGCCATAACTCCTAGCTCAGGATAAGTTAGGTGTAGTTCTAGATATGGTTGGAAATCTCTTGGAATGATCTTCCCAACGCCGCCAAGTTTGTGTGATTCTGAGTTCGTCTGGGTAAGTTATGCCCTTTGGAAGTTAAGTTGTTGGATTAAGGAAAGTGTAATCCGGATTTTTGAAGGGCAGATTAGTCTTTTCATTACCCAAATAATTTAATTCATTTTAGTGAATTAATTAAGGGTCAAATCAGAAGGAGATCAATTTAGTCAATTGGAAAATACGCTAGGGCTTGGAGAAAAGAGAAAAGAAGAAAGAGAAGAGGAACAACAAGAATTGGCCAAGAACGATCGATTTTAGTTGTGGATTCGCCAAGGAATTGGTCTTACAAGGTATGTGAGTCTTTCATAGCGTTGGGTTCATTCACCCATGCGCCAAGCATGATTAGTTCAGCGAAATTTGTCCTAAAAGAGTTTGAAAGTTGATGTTCTTGACATGTATTCTTGAATCTGAATGTTGTTCTTGAATTGGGATGAATTAAGAAGTTTCTGAGATCTTTGAGTTGAATTATAGAGTTATTTTGAGTTAGGTTCTTAGGTACATATGTTGGGCATTGGAATATAAAATGAATTTAAGAAAAATATTCGAGTTTAGGCGATTTGGGGCTGTAAAGTGGAGAAGGAAAAGGTCGAGCATGAGCTTGCACACAAGTCCGCGTCGCGGACTTGCTCCCCCAATGACCAAAAAGTTTCTCCGCATCGCGGTTAAGACGCGGACTCCTCTGTCTCAAAATTTAATTTTGCGAGTAATTATTTAAAATACCTTAGTGTCGCGGACTTGTTCCAAAATGGTGATTTCGTGACTTTTCTCATGTTTAGCTATCTAAAATCATTCCTAAACATCATGAGACCTTTCCTATCACAAATCACAATCCTTGAATCCATAATTCAATTCAAGGACCAATTAAAAGTCAAGTAAATAGCAGTTAAGATCAAAGTCAAGAGAATTCAAGAGTTTGAGTTAAGAGAAGTTCATAAAGTTTTCCAAAATTCTTTGGCAAATGTTTTAACCTTGTTTTAAGACTTAAGTTTTGAGTTCAGTAAAGAGTAAAGTTGAAGTTCATTTCTTCAAAGTATATGGGGACTAAGTATTCCCAAAGAGATTTAAAATGTTTTCACATTTAAATAAGAACGGAAACTGAGATTTCCAAAAGAGCCTTCGGGCTAGTTTTCAGAAAAGAGTAATCACTTTCTAAATGAAGCAAGATGGGAGACTTTGATTTCCAAGATAGCCTTTGAGCTAAGTTTTTTAGCACTAATCTCAAATCACAGAAGAAGTATGTGTTTAAACATAAGAGCTAATAGTATTATATTTTTTAGTGTAGTATTGAGCACCGATATAGGGGAGAGTTCAGACAACTCACAGCCCCCATATGGGGGAGAGCTCAGACTCTCAGAGTTATTTGTATCTTTGCATACGCACATAGTTGGCATCATGTTTTAAACAACTTTTCTTTATATTGCACTTTATATTGAAATGAGTTCAGTAAGTTGAGTTAAGTTATTCAGGAGTTGAGTAAAGCTAAGGTAAGTGTTTCTTTCAGATCCTTTTCAAGCTTTAGTTATGTTAGCATTTTAACTCGCATACTCGTACATTCAATGTAGTAATGTCAGTTGGCCTGCATCGTATTATGATGTAGATATAGGTAACTAGGATTGGCATCCGGTGCACCGTTGATCCAGTTGAGCACTTCAAAGTCAGTGGTGAGCCTCCTTGCATTCCGGAGGACTCCTTTATTGCTTTTAGTTCTTTTCAGTATTTAATTTGTTAGGATGATCGGGGGTCGTGTCCCGATATCCATATCAGTTGTGTTTAGAGGCTTCATAGACAGTCATATGTTAGTTCTTTAGTCTTTTCATTGTCATTATTCCATGTTGAGACTTGAGTTTGCCTTAATAGACTATTGAATGTTCTTTTATAACATTCTAATTTATTATATAAACTTATTTTTGTTGAGTTTAAGTCTTCCCCTGAGTTAGTAAGCCAGACCAAGGGTTCGCTTGAGGCCAGCAAAGGTCTTCGAGTGCCATTCCCGCCCAGGGTGTAGGCTCGGGGCGTGCCAAACTTGGTATCACAGCATAGAGTTCAAGAGTCCTAGGGAGTCTTTGAAGCCGTGTCTGTAGAGTCCTAGTTATCAGTGTGAAGTGTGCCACATCTATAATTAGGAAGCCGCAATATTTAGGAAAATTTCTCACTTATTTTACACTCATTTCGTGCGTTAGAGTTTGATCTCTAAAAAGTTTCTTTCTAATTCGTGCTTGCCCATGTTTTTAGATAATCATGCCTCCACGAAGAGCTGTCAGAGGTCGATCTGCTAGACACAATGTTGAAGAACAAGAGTTACTAAATGCACCTGAAGTGCAACCTCAAGGGGAAGTTACCAATGCTGAATTCAGAGAAGCAATTAGGATGCTGAGTCAAGCTGTGACTAACTAGGTTGGACAACGAAGAGGGGCTCGACAAAAAGGGGCTGACACTTTGAGGATCCGCGAGTTCTTAAAGATGAATCCTCCAAGTTTCACTGGTTCAAGCACTACTGAGGATTTGGAGAACTTCATTGAGGAGTTGAAAAAGGTATTTGATGTGATGCATGTCGCTGATACTGAGAGAGTTGAGCTAGCTGCATATCAACAAAATAATGTCGCTAGAACTTGGTTTGATCAGTGGAAAGAGGGTACAGCTGAAGATGCACCACCTGCAAGTTGGGCCTGTTTTGAGGAAGCTTTCTTGGGGCGATTCTTTCCCCGAGAATTGAAAGAGACCAAGGTACGTGAGTTCCTCAGACTTAAGCAAGATTCTTTGAGTGTTCATGAATATGGGTTGAAGTTCACCCAATTGTTCCGTTATGCTCCGAAAATGGTTGCAGACATGAGAAGTAGAATGAACTTGTTTGTTGCTGGGTTGGCTCGCCTGTCGATTAAAGAAGGTAGGGCCGCAATACTAATAGGTGACATACATATCTCAAGGTTGATGGTCTATGTGCAGCAGGTAGAGGAAGAGAAGTTGAGGGATAGAGAGGAATTCAAGAACAAGAGGGCTAAAACAGGGAATGAGTCCGGGCAGCAGAAGAGTAATGCCAACCGGTCATCTTTCCAATAGAAACAGAAGGGACCTGCTCTATCCTCTGCTAGTGCACCTGCACCTAAGAACAAAGGTGAGTACAATAATCAGAACTTCAGAAATAAACCTACTTATTCTCAAGGTAGCGTGGCACAAGATGGTAGTAAGCCTCTTGGATGCGCCAAGTATGGTAGGAACCACTCAGATATTTGTCGTGAGGGCTCCACTGGTTGTTTCAAGTGTGGTCAAACTGGGTATTTCACGCGAGAGTGTCCAAAGAACAAACAGGGAAATGGTAATGGGGGCCCTAGTCTTCTTCAGTTGCTCCACCAGACAGAGCTGCACCTAGTGGGGCTACTTTCGGTACTGGCGGAGGAACAAACCGCTTATAATGCTATCAACAGTCGCCAAGATTAAGAGGATTCACCAGATGTTGTCACTGGTATGATCCTCTTTGACTTTACTATTTACGCTTTGCTAGATCCATGAGCGAGTTTGTCTTTTGTAACTCCATATATTGCTATGAACTTTGATGTTATTCCTGAGCAACTTAGTGAACCATTCAGTGTCTCTATGCCTATTGGTGAGTCTATTATAACAGAGAGAGTCTATCGTGATTGTTCCATTTCCATCAATCATAAGAGTACCATGGCTGATTTAATTGAGTTAGACATGGTAGATTTTGATGTCATTCTTGGTATGGACTGGCTTCATGCCTGTTATGCATCAGTTGATTGTAGAACTCGAGTATTCAAGTTTCAAATTCCAAATGAGCCAGTCTTAGAGTGGAAAAATAGTTCAGCAGTGCCTAACGGTCGTTTTATTTCGTACCTTAAGGCAATGAAGTTAGTTTCTAAGGGGTGTGTCTATCACTTAGTCCAAGTTAATGACTCTAGTGTTGAGATACCTCCTATCCAGTCAGTCCCAGTAGTAAAAGAGTTTCCAGAAGTCTTTCCTGATGATCTTCCCGGAGTCCCTCCTGAGAGAGAAATAGACTTCGATATAGATATTCTTCCAGATACTCGTCATATATCTATTCCGCCATATAGAATGACACCAGCAGAGTTGAAAGAACTTAAAGAGCAGTTAAAGGATCTCTTAGATAAGGGCTTTATTCGACCAAATATCTCACCTTGGGGCGCTCCGGTATTGTTTGTGAGAAAGAAATATGGTTCCCTTAGGATGTGTATAGATTACCGTCAGTGGAACAAGGTTACCATCAAGAACAAGTATCCTCTTCCAAGGATTTATGATCTTTTCGATCAGCTTCAGGGTGCTTCTTGTTTTTCAAAAATCGACCTCAGATCAGGTTACCATCAATTGAAAGTAAGGGAATGTGACATTCTAAAGACAGCATTCAGGACCTGTTATGGTCATTATGAGTTTTTGGTCATGTCCTTTGGTTTGACTAATGCACCAGCAGCATTCATGGACCTTATGAATAGAGTTTTCAAACCTTATTTAGATATGTTTGTTATCGTCTTCATTGATGACATACTAATCTATTCAAGGAATAAAGAAGATTATGCTAGTCATCTCCGAATAGTTCTTCAGACTTTGAAAGATAGAGAGTTATATGCCAAGTTCTCTAAGTGTGAATTTTGGTTTGAGTCTATGGCATTCTTAGACCATATTGTGTCTGGAGAGGGAATTAAAGTTGATACTCAGAAAATTGAGGCAGTGCAGAATTGGCCTAGACCCACATCTCCAACTGATATTAGGAGTTTCTTGGGTTTGGCTGGCTATTATAGAAGGTTTGTAGAGGGATTCTCGTCTATTTCATCCCCTTTGACCAAGTTGACTCAGAAAACAGTGAGGTTTCAATGGTCTGATGCTTGTGAGAAAAGTTTTTAGGAATTGAAAAAGAGGTTGACTACTGCCCCAATTTTAACCTTACTAGAAGATACTCAAGGTTTTGTGGTGTACTGTGATGCATCTAGAGTTGGTTTGGGTTGTGTCTTAATACAGAATGGAAAAGTTATTGCTTATGCCTCCAGACAGTTGAAAGTTCATGAGAAGAACTACCCAACCCATGACTTAGAGTTGGCTGCTGTAGTATTAGCTTTGAAGATATGATGTCATTACTTGTATGGTGTGCATGTTGATGTATTCACTGATCACAAGAGTCTTCAATATGTGTTCACTTAGAAAGAGCTTAATCTCAGACAAAGGAGATGGTTAGAATTACTCAAGGATTATGACATGAGTATTATTTATCACCCAGGTAAGGCTAATGTTGTTGCTGCTGCCTTGAGCAGGTTGTATATGGGTAGTACCGCCCATATTGAGGAAGAAAAGAGAGAGTCAGTGAAATATGTGCATAGACTTACATGATTAGGAGTCCAACTAATGGATTCCAAAGAAGGAGGAGTAGTGGTGATGAATGGGGTTGAATCATCATTATTGTCAGAAATGAAATAAAAGCAAGACCAAGATCCCATTTTTCTTGAGTTAAAGGCAAATGTTCATAAGCAAAAAGGATTAGCTTTTGAACAAGGGGGAGATAGTGTATTGAGATATTAAGGTAGATTGTATGTACCTATGGTGGATGGACTCCAAGAGAGGATCATGGAGGAAGATCATAGCTCTAGATATTCCATTCATCCAGGTTCCACAAAGTTGTATCGTGACTTGAGAGAGGTTTATTGGTGGAATAACATGAAGAAGGGCATTGCAGAATTTGTCGCTAAGTGTCCAAATTGCCAACAAGTGAAAGTAGAGCACCAAAGGCCCGGTGGTTTGGCTCAAAATATAGAACTTCCGAAATGGAAGTGGGAGATGATCAATATGGATTTCATCACAGGTTTACCAAAGTCTCACAGGCAGCATGATTCTATTTGGGTGATTGTCGATAGAATGACAAAATCAGCCTATTTTCTGCCGGTAAAAACTACCCATTCAGCAGAAGATTATGCCAGGTTATATATTCAGGAAGTGGTCAGACTTTATGGAGTCCAAGTCTCCATTATGTCAGATAGAGGTGCACAATTTACTGTACAATTCTGGAAATCTTTTTAGAAAGGCTTGGATTCAAGGGTGAACTTAAGTACTGCCTTTCATCCTCAGATAGATGGGCAAGCAGAGCACACTATCCAGACATTAGAAGATATGTTGAGGGCCTATGTGATTGATTTCAAAGGTAACTGGGATGATCACCTACCTCTCATTGAGTTTGCTTACAACAATAGTTACCACTCTAGAATCCAAACGACTCCTTATGAAGGTCTTTATGGGAGAAAATGCATATCTCATATTGGATGGTTTGAAGTTGGTGAAGTAGGGTTGATAGGACCAGATTTAGTCCATCAAGATATGGAGAAGGTGAAAGTGATTCAAAGAAGGTTGAAAATGGCACAGAGTCGTCAGAAATCCTACACTGATGTTAGGAGAAAGGCGTTAGAGTTTGAAGTAGATGATTGGGTATATCTAAAAGTTTCACCCATGAAGTGTTTTATGAGGTTTGGTAAGAAGGGAAAGCTTAGTCCCTGGTATATTGGACCTTATCGACTAGCCAAGAGAATTGGCAGTGTAGCTTATGAGTTGGAGCTACCACAAGAGTTAGCAGCGATTCATCCGGTATTTCATGTCTTCATGTTGAAGAAGTGCATGGGCAATCCTTCATTGATCATACCAGCTGAAGATATTGGGATCAAGGACAGCTTCTCCTATGAGGAGATTCCTGTTCAGATTCTAGATTGCCAAGTTCGCAAGTTGAGGTCTAAGGAAGTAGCATCAGTCAAAGTCCTTTGGATGAACCAATTTGTTGAGGAAGCTATTTGGGAAGCTGAGGAGGATATGAAGAAAAGATATCCACATCTTTTTGAATGCGGAGAAAGTGCAGACCCATGTACTAATTCTCTTCTTAGTACTCTTTAAATTATGAGTGAGCATGTTGTTTGTTTGCATTTGCTTGTTGGGGGTTTTGAACTTGATGTTACCACCCTTAGCCTAGTAGCAGTAATCTCATTCGAGGACGAATGTTCTCAAGGGGGAGATATTGTAACACCTCGCAAGTTGAAATAACTAGGAAGAAGCTAATAATTGGAAATAGTCATTTTTGGAAAGAACAAAAATTTGAAAATTTGTTTAAGTTAGGAAAAGTTGAGTTTTGGTCAACTTCAATTGGCCATAACTCCTAGCTCAGGATGAGTTAGGTGTAGTTCCAGATGTGGTTGGAATGATCTTTCCAACGCCGTCAAGTTTGCGCGATTCCAAGTTCGTATGGGTAAGTTATGCCCTTAGGAAGTTGGGATGTTGGATTAAGGAAAGTCTAATCTGGATTTTTGAAAGGTAGATTAGTCTTTTCCTTACCCAATTAATTTAATTTGTTTTAATGAATTAATTAAGGGTCAAATCAGAAGGAGATAAGTTTAGTCAATTGGAAAATATGCTAGGGCTTGGAGAAAAGAGAAAAGTAGAAAGTAGAAGAGGAACAACAAGAATTCACCAAGAAAGATCGATTTTGGTTGTGGATTTGCCAAGGAATTGGTCTTACAAGGTATGTGAGTCTTTCATAGCGTTGGGTTCGTTCACCCAGGTGCCAAGCATGTTTAGTTCAACAAAATTTATCCTAAAAGAGTTTGAAAGTTGATGTTCTTGACATGTATTCTTGAATTTGAATGTTGTTCTTGAATTTGAATGTTGTTCTTGAATTGGGATGAATTAAGGAGTTTCTGAGATCTTTGAGTCGAATTATAGGGTTGTTTTGAGTTAGGTTCTTAGGTGCATATGCTGGGCATTGGAATCTAAAATGAATTTGAGAAAAATATTCGAGTTTAGGCAAATTGGGGCTGTAAAACGGAGAAGGAAAAAGTCGAGCGTGATTTGGCACGCAAGTCCGCGTCGCGGACTTGCTCCCCCAATGACCAAAGAGTTTCTCCGCATCACGGTTAAGACACGGACTCTTCTATCTCAAAATTTAATATTGCGAGTAATTATTTAAAACACCTCCGTGTCGCAGACTTGTTCCAAGACGGTGATTTCGTGACTTTTCTCATGTTTAGCTTTCTAAAATCATTCCTAAACATCATGAGACCTTTCATATCATAAATCACAATCTTTGAATCCATAATTCAATTCAAGGACCAGTTAAGAGTCAAGTCAAGAGCAGTTAAGATCAAAGTCAAGAGAAGTCAAGAGTCAAGTTAAGAGAAGTTCATAAAGTTTTCCAAAAGTCTTTTGCAAACGTTTTAATCTTGTTTTAAGATTTAAGTTTTGAGTTCAATAAAGAGTAAAGTTGAAGTTCATTTCTTCAAAAGTATATGGGGACTAAGTATTCCCAAAGAGATTTAAAATGTTTTCACATTTAAATAAGAACGGAAACTGAGATTTCCAAAGAGCCTTCGGGCTAGTTTTTCGAAAAGAGTAATAGCTTTCTAAATGAAGCAAGAGGGGAGACTTTGATTTTCAAGATAGCCTTTGAGCTAAGTTTTTTAGCACTAATCTCAAATCATAGAAGAAGTATGTTTTTAAACATAAGAGCTAATATTATTATATTTTTGGGAGTAGTATTGAGCACCGAAGTTCAGACAACTCACATCCCCTATAAACCATGTAGCCATCATGGGTAGAAAAGGGTCATACTTTTTTTAGATGATTCCTTTAGTGATTTTTAGCATAGACTTGTGGATCCACTTAGTAGTTCAGGTCCTATGCCCTTGGCAAGGTATAGGATGCTCTGGCAGCGTGAGGGAAATCGTTGTATCATTACAATAGCTCTTACGTGATGGTTGTCAGTTAGAGAAACTCCCACAGAAGTTATTGTATTTTTATATACATTAGTTTATTTGTATTTTTACATACATCTCAGAGTTATTTGTATCTTTGCATACGCACAGAGTTAACATCATGTTTTAAACAACTTTCTTTATATTGCACTTGTTTTTAAACTGCTTTATATTGAAATGAGTTCAGTAAGTTGATTTAAGTTATTCAGGAGTTGAGTAAAGCCAAGGTAAGTGTTTCTTTCAGATCCTTTTCAAGCTTTAGTTATGTTAGAATTCCAACTCGCATACTCGTACATTCAATGTACTTATGCCAGTTGGCCTGCATCGTATTATGATGCAGATATAGGTAACTAGGATCGGTATCCGGCGCACTGTTGATCCAATTGAGCACTTCAGAGTTAGTGGTGAGCCTCCTTGTATTCCAGAGGACTCCTTTATTGCTTTTAGTTCTTTTCAGTATTTCATTTGTTAGGATGATCGGGGATCTTGTCCCGACATCCATCTCAGTTGCTTTTAGAGGCTTCATAGACAGTCAGATGTTAGTTCTTTAGTCTTTTCATTGTCATTATTCCATGTTGAGACTTGAGTTTGCCTTAATGGCCAGTTGAATGTTCTTTTATAACATTCTAGTTTATTATATAGACTTATTTTTGTTGAGTTTAAGTCTTCCGTTGAGTTAGTAAGCCAGGCCAATGGTTCGCTTGAGGCCAGCAATGGTCTCGAGTGGCAGTCCCGCCCAGGGTATAGGCTCGGAGTGTGACAATAGTGTTGGTAGAAGAGGTCATTGCAATTTAACGTGTGGTTGGATTTTTTTAAAATTTTTGATCAATACTCAGAGAGAAAAAGAGCTTTTATGCTCTAATACCATGTAGAAATCTCACATCTAGGATTAGAGAAATCAAGGATTGTATTGATGATTAAAATTGTTGAGTACATACTCCTTATATAGGGAGAGAATTGTAGAATCCTAAGTTAACTATACTTAGAGTCCTACTATAATACCTATTACTACTATAATAATAATAATGCAATTATAAATAATCTAATCCTAGTCGTAATATAATCCTAATAGTAATAATCCTAGTCGTAATATAATCCTAATAGATATAAGTAGTCTAATTTTAGTGTGACTCTAACTCTACAACAATGTTGTAAACACACTAATAAGCTTCGTTGGACATGTTCCAATCATCAGCTTCCTTCATCTTCAACATAAGTTGCAAGTCATCTTCAGGTATAATCTTTAAAATTGAGTGATAAATTATGTGTCATTTATGTGTGTTTAGTAATTAAGAAAAAGTTGTTTATCAAGAATGATCACCGTCTCAGGTACTATTCGTTGTTTTCAATGAAGACTCCGTATATAAATAATACGATGATTTGCTAGTTATCTGACTATTTGCAACAAATTTCAATGTCTACAATGACCTTGTTGAAACATCATCTACTGAGAAAAAGGACTTAAGTGGTGTGTAGCATGACGATGTGGAAGTTGTTAGAGAACAAATGAAGTTGGATGTAGTAGTGGAGCCATCTTATGTTAAGGGACGGAAAGCTAATTAGTTTATCTAGGTTAGAATTTTAATTTTATGTATATATGTTAAGGGTACGTAAAGATAAGGTCTAGGTACACCCCCTCCTCCTAGATTCTACTTGTACGATAATACTGGGTATGTTGTTATTGTTAAGATGTTGGTTCATCAATTTTATGTACTTCCTCTGTTTCAATTTGTTTTTTTGGATTTGATACGAAATTTAAGAAAGTTAAGAAGAATTTTGAATCATGTTATCTTAAACTAAAGTGTACAATGTATCAAAATGAACTTTAATCTTGTGTATTAAATATGTCATCTGAAAAATTGAAATTTAAGAGTTGTCATGAAGGGAAAAAAACACTCTTTTCTAAACGGACTTGAAAGAAAAGTATAGCAAACAAATTGAAATGGAAGAAAATTGCGGCTCTCGCTACTTATTATTGTTCTAGAAAAAGAAGAGTTTTTTGCCATTATCAATTATAAAATCATGTTTTTTGCCTTGCAAGAAGTTCTTGATTGTTTTGTTGTAAGTAGAATGAGTAATGATATTTATTTTCTGTCTGCTGCAACTTTTGAAAAAAATAATGATTTGTGAATACATAAAGGGAAAAGTGGCAAATATACCCTCAATTTTGCGATTTAGACATGATATACCTATAGTTAAATAAATGATACATATATAGTTATATACCTCGCCGTCTAAAATATAGAGCACATTTACTCTTTTTCATCGTATGTGTTCATGAATTATGAGGAACACAAGGAATTGGTACCTTATTTTGTAGAAAAAGAGGAGTTTTTTTTTTCCATTAACAGTTTTGAAATCATTTTTATGAATCTTCATTCCACATGTGGGATTACACTGAGTTTGTTGTTGTTGTTAGGGGAGGAACTGGCATATTGATAGTGTAACACCTCAAAAATCAGACTTAGACTTTGAAGCAGAAAACAATAGAAAATTGGTGAACCACGTCAGGGTTCACGGACCGTGAAAGGAATCACGGTTCGTCAACCTGCCCGTGGTTCAGCACCCACCCAGAAGAGGTGGATCACAAGACCCTTCACAGGTCGTGGACCACCCCACGAGTCGTGGGGAGGCTCATGTATGCCAGGCAAAACCAACCCAAGCTCGGGTCTCAGACCACGGAGCCCACCACGGGTCGTGGGAGGGTCCGTAGTCCTGATCCAGCAGACCCCCGACCCAAGTGAAGGACCAAGGTGACCTTCACGGTCTGTGGTCCTTCACACGGTCTGTGGGAGGGCTCGTGATAAGGACCCATAAACCAGTAGTCATTGACGGTCCGTCACTGGCTCCGTGGAAGGGCCACGACAGCTTTTAAGTTAGGGTCATTTTGGTCTTTTCCCCCATGCTTTGGACACCTAAACTACGTTGTTTAACTCCTAAACTACATAGTTTTGGTCAGTTGAAGCCTAGTAACTTAGTCAGAACTTACCCTAAGCGATTCATTCACCAAAAAATCATCAAGCTTAGAACAAAAAGAGGAGAAAAGAGGCAACCCAAACCCTTCCAAGAACGCAACAGGTTTTCTTTAGTTCCAACCCCAAAATCAAAAGATTTCTTCGTGAAATTCATCACCAGGTATGTGGGATTTCACTAGTAGGTTCCTTTCATCCACTAGGTCCCTAGAATTTAGTCAGATTCTTGATTCTCTATATCTTGCTTAGACATAGGGTTTCTAAAACCTTAGATAGTAGTTTTGATTTAAATGTTAGAGTATTCCTAATAAGATTATCATGTGTTCGTGGAATCATTGCTTAGTTCTTTGCATGAAACTTAGAACCCTAGTTGTGTAGATTCTCTTAGTTCATGAATTTCATATGCTAGATAAGTTAAAACAGATATACATGCTCTAGTTTTTCGAATGTCACATTATCAGTATATAATTGTTACTTCTCAGATTTTGCATGTCAGTATTTTGAGCTATTCATCATTTCAGTATTTCAAACATAACGTGTCATATACATATTCAGTTGGGAATAGACTTAACACTGAATTGGACTAGGGTTCAGTGTACCCGTATATTCCCTGAACTACGTGCCCTCGTAGGTTTATAAGTCCCCTTTGTGGGCATCATATTTAGTGATCACACCAGTCATGCCTTTATACCCCAGCAAGGTATATTGGGTCCTCTCGATGGGGCGTATACATCAGACTCCACGTTTAGCTCACGTGGTTTTATGTTGGTTAGTAGTAGCTCCCACAGTCATACTCTAGTGATGTAACCTGGTTTTCAGCTATATTTCAGTATTCAGTCTCAGCATGTTATGTACTTGGTCATTGCATTCAGTTCAGTTATTTTCAGTATATATCATTATTTCCACCATTGCTCAGTATGCTTTGTTCAGTTTATATGTTTTGTTCAGCTTTTATCTTATCCTGCATGCTCAGTACCTTCCAAGTACTAACGCATACTCTGCGTTACATCTATTCATGATGTAGGTTCAGGTTTTCTGCATTCAGATCACGCGTAGATCGGTTTTTGATCCGTACTATGCAACATCAGTGGTGAGTCCTCATACTTCGAGGACAATAGACATGCTTTCCATTTCAGTCTTTCATTTTAGTTTCAATTTTGCTAGGGTTAGCTGGGGACATGTCCCAGCAACTCTAGTCAGCTAGAGGCATTTTCAGACATAGTTTTAGATTCACCTTTAGCATTTGAGTGATTTTTCAATATCACCAAACTCTTATTCAGTATTTATATATTTGAACTCATTTTGGGTATTTCACATTATTAGTTATCTCATGATTTAGTTTTTGCATTATTTTTACCTTTAATAGATATGTTCAGTTTGCTTATGACATGCCAGCTCACGGTTAGCTTAGGGTCACTCGTGATCCTAGGTCCCGTGTTTACGTTAAGGGAGTAGCCTCGAGGCGTGACAAACTTGGTATCAGAGCTAGGTTTGAAAGTTCTAGGATGCTTGAAAAGCTGCACTAAGTAGAGTCCTTTGCATGGGTATGAAATGCACCACATCTAATGAGAGGGAGGCTACGAAGTGTTTTCGGAAAACTTCACTTTCTTTGCTACTCTTATCGTGCTTAAGGTATGATCCAACTTCTCATTTCTAATTCGACGTTATGAGTTTCAGATCATGCCTCTTCGTAGAGCTTACGCAAGGAATGCTAATGCCCGCAACGCCAACACAGTTCCTCCAGTTCCAGACCATGAGGTTTTGAATGTAGAGTTTTGGAAGGCGATTCAGCTTTGGCTCAGAGTATAGACAACCAGAACAATCAATAGGTCCCAGTTCCTACTACTACCAATGTTGGGTCAACTGACGCCAAAGTTCAAGATTTTGTAGGATGAATTCCGCCTAAGTTTTTAGGGTCGCAAGTTGGTGAGGACCCCCAGAGCTTCATTGATGAGGTTAAGAAAATCTTTGAAGCGATGCAAGTGACTGGAAGTGATAGGTAGAGTTGGCATCCTACCAGCTTAAGGATGTAGCTCACATATGGTTTACTCAGTGGAAAGAAAACATGGGTGCGAATGCATCTCCTGTGACTTGGGAGTGTTTTACAGGAGCTTTTGGAGCTTTTCTGGACAGGTTCTTCCCAAGAGAGTTAAGGGAGGCTAAAGCTCAAGAGATTATGAATTTCAGATAAGGTAACATGTCAGTCCAAGAGTACGGACTTAAGTTCACCCAATTTTCCAGGTATGCTCCTTACCCAGGGCACAAATGAGTAAGTTTCTATTTGGGGTATCCGACTTGGCGAAGACAGATTGCAGGAATGCTATGTTGCTAGATGATATGAATATCTCTAGGCTAATGACTCATGCTCAGCAAGTTGAGAGAGATAAGCTTAGAGAGATGGCTAAGGATAACAAGAAAGCTAGAACAGGGAACTATGATCACTCTTAGCAGAAATCGGGTGGTGGAAATTCGTCAGAGTTTCAGCAGAGGTCTACAGCCCCAACACCTTTATCAGCTAGTGCTCCATCCCCTAGGTTCCATATAGGAAACCAAACTCTAAGTCTCAGGGGAGTGATTCAGGTAACAAGACCTACCCCACTTTTCCAAAGTGTGGTAAGAACCGTCGGAGCGAGTGTCTTGCAAGCAAGGAATGATGTTTTGGGTGTGGACAAAGAGGTAACAATAATAAGGCTCAATCTATAGCTCTAGCAGCCCCAACAGGTCGCCCAACTCAGCAGGGTGCTTCATCTGGCACAGGTGGCGGTCAGCTCCAGAACAGGTTGTATGCTCTCTAGGCTCGACAGGACCAGTAAGATTCTCCTTATGTGGTCATTGGTACGTTGCGAGTCTTTAATTTAGATGTTTATGCATTGTTAGATCCATGGGCTACTCTTTCTTTTGTGACTCCCTATATAGCAGTAAACTTCAGTGACAGTCCAGAAACTCTTTCAAAACCCTTCTCAGTCTCTACTCCAGTTGGTGACCCAGTTATAGCTAGCCCCGTCATAGTCTCTCAAAAAGTCACCTTCGCAGACCTTCGATACATCGACATATATCTACTTTTATTCATGCACTGATGTCATGACATCAACACTCACTTTTTTTTTTTGATACCATCACAATATATTGAATTATATGAATATACTCTGATGATATCAAAGAGTAACTGAGCAGTGTCTTCATTGAGTGACTGATTCTTCCTCCTTGATACTACCACCAAAGTATAATATACTCTGGTTGTATCAATGAGTAACTGAACAATGTTTTCATTGAGGTTTGCTTCAATTCTTCGATGAGATTACTCAATCATCCATAATACCATTACTAAATAACTACATACTGACGTGGTATCATTGAGATATGCTTCAATTCTTCAATATTTCAATTAAATATAATATACTCTGGTTGTATCAATGAGTAACTAAACAATGTTTTCATTAAGGTTTGCTTCAATCCTTCAATGAGATTACTCAATCATCCATTATACCATTACTAAATAACTACATATTGACATGGTATCATTGAGATATGCTTCAATTCGTCAATATTTCAATTAAAAACAGTTCTAAAATGAGTCATGATTTAGATACAATTTTTTTTAAATTTGTAAAAAGAGAATAAAAAATAAAAATGTATTTTCTACCAATTTAGAATTTAAATAAATAAGATTTGTGACTTTAAAATAATTTTCTCTTAATTGTTGCTTATTTATTTCTTAAAAAAGAGTTCAATCTTATATGATACCGATAGGGTATCATTATACTGACGGAGTATCATAGAGGATTAAGCTCAGTCCCATAGGATACCGATATGGTATCAATATACCGATGGAGTATCACAAAGAATATATTTTCTACTAATTTAAAGTTTAATAAATTAGATCGTGACTTTAATATTTTTCTCTTAATTGCTTCTTATTTATTTCTTATAAAAAGAGTCCAATCTTATATGATACCGATAGGATATCAATATACCTACAAAATTTCATAGAGGATTAAGCTTAGTCTTAAATGATATCGATATGGTAGCAATATACCGACGAGTATCACAGAGGATTAGTTCATAGTAGTGATGTTGATGTCATGCTGACATCATACGAAAAATAAGAAAGGAGAAAATGGGTCATGGGTCCATCTCAATAATCATTACCATTAACACTACGACCCATATCAGAAGTAATAGCCAGTTTACAAATATTATAATAAAATAAATAACGAAGATATTTAAAATGTTGACCTTGATAATCAAAAATAGCCTTTTTAATTGTGTTTCTTGAAAATCTCTAAAATGTGGATTATACACAATTTGAATATAATAAATAAAATCGGAATTTTCAACAAAACTAAAAGGCAAGTCAATAACAACAATCATTTTAACTAATTCATCAAGATCTCTTTCTCTACTATATGAGTAATGTGTAATAGGGCCAGAAACATTAGAAAAGTTTAATTGTGATTGGACAATATTAGAGTCCTCTACTCGTACAGATGCATTAGGAAGGGACCACTCTTTCTAGCTTCTGCTATAGCTTTAGCATGCAAAATTTCATTTTTACAACATCCCATTAAACAATTACTTAAATGTCCTGTCGCACTGGCCTTTCCCACAGTTTTATGATTCATTCTATATTTACATTTATTACAAATAGCTTGTGTTTAATCCTCACTTTGAGTAAAAAATTGTCACACAACAGATTTTTTAGTACGTTCTACCTAGGGCTTAGCCCGACTAGGATATACGAGGGAAATGGGAGCAGGACAGGGAATGGGAGCGGAAGTGGGACTAGTAACCGTAACTGGCTCTGTTTCATCATCATCACAAGTATCAATATCATCATTATCATATTCTACTTCTTTATCTAATTCTTCATCAACATTACCAAACCTTGAAGGAAAGATGAAACTTAAAGCTTGAAGGTTGCTCCAAAGACCAAAATAATCCACCAAATTTGATTTCAAACTATTATAATTTGTAATAGAGATTAGAGACTTGAGACTTGAGACTTGAAAGAGTAGAAGATGAAGAAAATTTGTGAGTAAGAATAATAAAGGTTTGGGGATTTTTATAGTTAAAAAATTAAGACTAAAATATATTTTTCAAAACTTTGAGGTATTAAAAAAAGTTTGGAGCATGGGGGTGCTTTGGGGGGGGGGGGGAGTGTTAAGGGTGAAATTGCCGTTGGGTGGGGGCCAATAGCTGTTACCCAACGGCTGGCAGCGGCTAGTTTAATTTAAATTTTTTTAAAAAAACAACAAAGTCTGCAAAACCGGACCAGACCGGGGCGGAATAAATTCTTCTCACCGATTTTTTCTAAGTTAAGGTCATTTTTTAAAAACTTTATCCAGCGGAGAAAAAATTTAAGACCGAACCCTCATGGGGACAAAAATTTGAAACCGCACACTTTGGGGCACGCTAGGTGTAGTTTCCTCCACAATGGCGCTCGAACTCTTTCAACCAGAGACTAATAATACAACTAAAATCTGAGGCATAATGTTATTGTTCAAAAATAAGAGAACATGCATAGGCAAAAGAGCAGGATATTTTGATTTCAAAATAGAAGTATTTGCTATGGGGATCACATATTGGCAACAAGAATAGGGAACCTTGAGCAATCAATGAGAATTCATGACCCCATTCTGCAACATATGTTCATAAAACCATATCAAACATAAATAATTATGGCAAGCACATCCATTTAACTGCAAGGGATCTTTCATGGACTACTTGGATTGGTATTGAATGAACCAACTAGTCTATCAGGACACACTATATAGATGTGAGATCATGTTGAGAGAATTTCTTTCCCCATTCTATTCGCCTCCCATCATCTGCAAAACCGGAAAAGTTATTACGCAATAACAAAAATAAGAGGGAGAGAGAAAACTTTGAAAACAAACACCAAGAACTGGTTAAAAGAAAAAAATGCTAGGTTTGGTTAGGGGGGACTTATGTCCTCACAGTATACAAATAACTACCTTGAATTTATGGAATGTGGTAAGACAATTTGTTTTTCTACCTAACTAGTGGCAAGTACATTTTAACCTACAGAAACTAACTCGATAAGGCTTGTTTGAGTGAGCATCATCAGGAAAGGTAAGAACTTGATAATGTGATAACCAACAACAAATAGGCCAAACAAGATTGAGTGGTTAATAAGGCCTTCTGTTTCTTCACTAACTACTTGGATTTAAGATTTTGGGTCAGCAAGAACGGAACCTAATTCAGGAAGTGAGAATGAAACCCACTAGGTTGTCTAGCTAGTGGTTAGACAAGTTGTGTGTGTGTATATAATTATGAATCGACCCACCACTTCTTATTCTGGACAAAGGAGTCCTGTCTATTTCACTAATTCGGAGAAGATACTGAATTTTTGTATTTGAAAAAGATTTCTGAAGGGATCTCTGAAGTAGATGGTGGTTGATAAAGAACTCTCTGATCATAATTTCCCATATGAATACTGCATCGAACCTGAAACTTGTGGTTGGTGATAAAACACTGATTCACTCGTTGAGACCTAATTCGATATATATATAAAACAAGCACACTTCAGCCTCCAAAAGTCTAGTCAGTCATCTACACGAGCTCAAATGTTTTGCTTACATCAAAGATACAAGGTAGATAAAAGAGAAAAATCCTCGTATTGAACGGGGAAGTCGGATTCATCAAAGGATAAGTGGTTCTGGCATGAAGATAGATTTTGATGTTTATACTAGCTAGTAAAACATGCCTTATTACTGAAAATAGGGTTGTTTCATTTTTCTCAACAACTTCAGGGAGTTCATTCATATATGTTTTTATAATTTGCAAGTGCCCCTAGACGGTGGGTAATGTTCTACAATTAAAAGAGCACAATGCCTTTGTGTTTTGTCAGTAAATTCTTAAATTGCTAAACCTTGACAATATTATATTACCTTGAAGATATCACCAAACATGCCTTGAAGAGGACTTTTACGTTGTACGCCATAGAACTTCTTTGCAACTTCATCTAGCAACTAAACCACAGAATAGTAAATGATGTGAATTAAGAGGAAAATCATCAGTCTAACTGGATGCAGAATGGAGTCATTAAACAACAGAACAAAACTACAAAGAGAATCATTCATCATAAATATTGGAAGAAGGCACATTACTCGCATTTTCAAAGAGCTTACCTCATTAAATAGAGGGTCTCTATCTATGCTAGACTTGTAGTTCTGTCTCAACATATTAAAGAGAGGTAAAGCATCTCTCTGCAACCTGAATTACAAATTGCCATCAATTCATTTGACTTTAATGAAGTAAAGGACATGAGGACGGATCACAAGGCCTCAATGCCAGTGCAGAAGGCACCAATTTTGCAAGGTCTGACAGACAGAGGGGAGGGTACAGGAGGAATGTTTGTAAAATTTGTGAACTTACTAATGATAGACAGTTTGGAGTGATTCAAAATGAGAAAGAGGCAACAGCATATAAGAAATTTAAAAATAAATGTTTTTTTAACACATCAAAATAAAAAGTAAAGTATTCAAAAAACATACTGAGAGTCTGAGACTTACGTCAGCAAAAGGTAGTTGACAAACTGCATTAATTCTGACTGAGGAAAGTCAAGATGCTTCGACTGCATTTCCTTTTCCACCTCATCCATGAGCTTGTTAGCATCTCTTAGATTTCCCAGAGACAAGTACCTGCCAAAGCAGAATGACAAAATGAAACTATATGCTCGACCTACAAGCTTAAAACTAAAAAAAAGCGTAAAAAAGACTCTTGACTGGAACATCAGTCAAATAGAGAATTTAAACAACTAGAGAAACATATTCTAGTTTATGGCTCTCAGCGGGGCATTTTACACTCATATTAAAATTTGTTAGGTATATGCATAGAAAGAATGTTTCAATTTTAAATAAATTTATGTCCAAATGTATTTTCTAAGATGCCTCGCCACCATGTTCCTAGCATTCTGGTAGCCATTTGTGTTCCATATACTGGAACAAAGTACCGAAAGTGATTAATCTGGTTGACAAACATGCACAAAGATCGAACATTACAATGAAAGAGGCAATAATATGCAGAGCTACAATAATGCAAATGCTTAGAAAATTGCAAATATTTACAGACCTTGGAGTAACTGTAAAGTGTAGAATAATTTATTGAAATACAATGTTCCTGATATGAACCAGCACAAATGGGATAAACTGAGCAGAACAGTAATTGAATGCAAGGCACTTATTCATATTACAACTCTGCTTACATCAAAATTGCCCGGGCAATAGCCAAATCATCCTCTCCTGGATAGCACTGCAGGTCAAATGTTATGAATTACATTATATTTCAAATCAAGTCAATTGCCCACAAAAACCTTCATGAAATTGCTGCCTAGCAAAAGCAACAAAATGCTAAAATGGAAGAAAAACTATATTTCCACAGGAAACTGGAGATCCAGCTTTTGAACCTAATCTATTTGCTCATGATATCTAGATAGCGAAAGAATCACAGGAATCCGTGCTTACCTTGCCCATAAAATTGATGATAGTCGAAGCAAATTTCTTGTGATTCCTTCCTCTAACAAAATGAAAAGATACTTTAACCATGTCCTGCAAAGTAAGAAGAATGTAAGAAGGTCCACCACATTTCCAATGATTGGCCTTGGAATCCAATTTCGTTAACTGTCAGCTACTGGAAGCCACTACTTCCTTTCAATTTCAGATAGCAAAGTACTGTGAGGATTGAGGAAACATTAAGACCACTGCTGGTAAAGACACCAGTCATAATATGAAATATTTAACAGCTACTACAAGCAGGTCAAGCAAGTGGAAACCTAGACTAATGGATAAATATGATCTTATGCTTTAGCCTCTTTCAAGCTGTAGTTCCATATAGTATGTTAGTAGTATGAGCAAGGTGAAAAAGGCGGTCATTAGCAACAGTTGGACTCTAAAACAGGATAATCATTCATTTTATTGCCAGTTCTTAATTTTGTGAATCGTCTTAGTCATGTTAGAACCTAATCTTCTTTCTAGAAATGAAGATAGAACCATTTAAGTAACATAACGGGCATTTCATGTTTCTTTTAATAAACATAAAAGAGCATCAAGCTTGGAGAACATACCACTTCAGGAGATTGAGAATACATATAATCTGCCAGCATCTCATGCAGCTCTGGAGATCCGTACCTAAGTGCACCAAATTCTGCTGACCACCTATAAAAGAACAGCACTTTCTCACCAAAAGATGCTAATAAATAAATGAGGTCATAGAACATTGAAAGAGGAGGACAAGATGTCGCCGCTTAATAAAACCACCAAGATAATTTTCCGTGAGAACTTTTTTTTAAAATGTTTCAAAAGACCACCAATTTATGGCACCTCATCGGGTGCAGCTCTTTAAGTATTTTACAGAATCATGTATATAGAATTAACCGCCTCTCATTGCGTCTGATCACATTCACAAAGTAGGAATTAATCTCTAGTCTCTAGGATAAGAGTGCTGAGGTAACAGAGAAGTTAGGTCGTCACCATGTCCTCATCATACATTGTTCTGTTTGTATAACTTGGTGTCAAGAACTTCATTTCCACACATTGCACATACTATAAGCACAGGTATGACAATACTTAGCATCTTGATGCACTTGTTGCTTGCAAAGAGTGTGTTTTGTGTTTCCGTGAGGTGTCCACTTTTTTTTTGTTGTTCTCGTTAGGCTGCCACCTTCAGTATCGTTGCTAGCACCTTCTTTTCCATTTTTTAGGCAAAATCACTTTCGACAACTTGCACTTCGCGGGCTTGGTCAAAATAAATGGACACAGAACATTGTTGTCAAAGGCTCGCTTTAAGCACGCTTAAGCCCCGAAGCAAAGTTCAAAACGTGTTGAGCACTTCGCCTCGCTAAATGTGCGCTTTAGTGTGTATTCAAGATTCTAAGGCTAATTGCTTCCAAATTTGTATCTGGGGAAGATCTGCCCTGTGAACTCATAATCGTGTATGAGCTCTTATAAAGAGACAGTGGCACGGTTTATACTAACCCTTGACAGAAATTACTACCAGAAAAGATTACAAGATGAGGTAATGTTTACTGTTTCACACGATGTAACAAAGATGTGAAAAGAGTACTTGAAGATATCTTGCAGGAAGATTGCACAGCAGTGTGGATCCTCCAGAAACAACTGCAGAATGGACAGTGGGACTTCGAAAGTGAAGGTTTGGATTCCAGGGAACACATTGATACTTCTCCAATTTCCATAAAAAATGAAGACCAAATAAGTTTTGAGGATAGCTAAGGAAGGCGAGGCCTTTCTTTTGCTCAATCCATGGTCTATCCAAATAGGCTGCACAGATTAGATATTGAAGAAGAGTATGGAAGGATCTAAATGAAGATTACCCAACCAATTGTGTAAAAAGTTAAGTGCTACTTCTGGAGATCTAAGTACATTTGCTGAGTTCATTATTTCTTCTTCTATCAATTATCCAAAAAGTATGGTACCCGTTCACTAAAAGCCAATTCCCTTTAAAATTAAAAGCAAACTCAATAGCTAATCCTCAGTGGTATAATATAAAATGTTCAACAAATACATAATTCAAACAACTAAAATGATATGTTTTTTAAGAATTTACAAATGAAACAAACATAGAGAATATGTGCAAGGACGAGAGAGAGGGAGAGCATCTAACTTGATAGAAGCTTTTAAGAAAGAAGAACAACATTCTACTCGGGTTTTGGCTGCTGCAATGGCTTCTGAAAGTTTTTGCATATCATCATCATTGTCATCTGTGAGGTCCAAATTTTGTGGCACCGAAGGTCGAGGAAATTTCTCATAGGTTTTCCTGACATGGTCTAAGGAGAATTGCATTATGATCAAGCAAGAACTGGAACTAATTATTAAGCATCAACACATGAAAAAAAGTAGAGTAGCAAAGTTGACATTACCCCTTATGATATAGCAATATGAAGTCACATCAGGATTTAATTCATGCTGGTTAACTTACAGAATATTTTGTCTCTCTTTCCTGGTTATTTGAAGAACTCATATACAGAAGAATACTCATAGATCCCTTAAATTTAATGAAATATTATACCTTTGAAGTGACTGTTTTATTATCTTTCGATAAATAAAAATGCGATCAGTAGTTCTTTTTTTAAAACTGGTAACAATTTGTTTTAAAGTCAGTAGTTAGGTAATACTGAAAACCCATATTTACAAACAAAAAAAGAAGAGAAAACAAAAT
Source organism: Solanum pinnatisectum (assembly GCA_035578085.1). Classification (NCBI taxonomy): domain Eukaryota; kingdom Viridiplantae; phylum Streptophyta; class Magnoliopsida; order Solanales; family Solanaceae; genus Solanum; species Solanum pinnatisectum. Next base: position 16,768,096 of record CM069083.1, read on the forward strand.
ATTAAACTGAGATGGCAATCCTAGACAAATTCCAAACTCTAGGATTGTTTCAGTATCTTCATAGTAAGTCTTTGTACACCAGAAACAAAATAACAATATACAGTTAAGCTTGATCTTCTACACATTGCTGCCACGATCTTCAGCATATCCTTAATGCTGAGTAATACAATGTACCAATTTCAAAAAAAAAAAAAACATCTGGCATTTCTTTCTCTCCAGATGGTCCACCAAATATATGCTAGGATAATCCTCCCACTATCTCTGTTTCTTGCACCAATTCCAACTTCCTCTCAGCTAAAAAGAGTGTCAACAAACTTACTACGCATTGTCCATGAGATGCCTCCAAGACTAATAAAAATCTTCAACAGCTGGTCAGTGACAATGCAGCGCAGAAAAAAAAAGACTAACTGTCTCAGCATCGCTTCCACACAAATAACATCTTGAACATGGGGATATTCCCCTCTTTGATAGATTGTCATGGGCTAGCACAGCCTCATTAGCTATAAGCCAAGTGAAATAGGCCACTTTTTGAGGCACACTAACTTTCAAATGTGCTTCAAGCACATGTAGTGATCTGTGTCTTAGCTTAATTTAAAATCTTGTACCCCTCCCTCACCTTGTAAATACCTTTGTTATGTCCATTCCACCATATATAGTCCACTCCACTTTGTGGCCCTAGAAAAGATTCGAGATACTTGTAAAAGTCAGTGAACCTTGGAATCTCCTATCGTTCAGAAGTCTTCTGAGCTATGTTGTTCAGACTCCCCAAAAATATTGTCACACCCAGATCGGATCCTCCAAAGATGCACTACTTTTGGAGGATTCGACATGCTTGGCATTTTTGAAGAGTCAAAGCAACATAGCTTTGGAGGACCAAATCCCATTCAGCTACTGTCTTGTGTTAAATGTTGGGCTAGGGCAAATAAATCAGGGAATAAATCTTGTAAGCTGGCAGAACCCATCCACCTGTATGTCCAAAACAGTGTCTTGTTGCCATTGTGAACCTTGACAATAGAATAACTTTTTAGGAAGGCCACTAGGACCTAATAGTTCTCCATAGGCTTACACTGTAAGGAGTAGTAACTTCATTAAAAATCCAACTATCCAGCTGTTTGGTTGTTTTGATAATACTACAGAGAGTTTGGAGCTCCTGAAAATATCTCCACAGCCATTTCACCTTAAGAACTTCACTTTGATTCTTAAGGTTTTTGATACCTAGTCCACCTTGACTTCTAATTTTTTTTTAAATCTTGTATTTTAATAAGATGTTTTCATTTACTAAATGGAAGCTTCTTTTCTCCTTATTACTTCTCCAATGAAAGATCTCCTGATTTTGTCTATCCTCCATCTAACAACATGGATATAGCATCTACGGCAGAATTTATCAAGATAATATATCTCTGGTTATAAATATTGTGATCTCCATCTGGAGAGCTTCTCACATTTCACCAAAAAATCTCGTTGGATCTTGATTTGCTCCCAAAGGCATGCCAAGATAACTGATTGCAAGGTACCACTACTCCAGCCAAAATCTGGCACAACTGCTCCATATTGGATGTCAAATTAATTGGGAATAGATGGGTCTTACTCCAATTAATGCGAAGACCAGAGAAACTTTCAAAATATATCAATATTATTCTCACAATTAGAGTATCATCAGCATACAAGAGATGAGTAATCTCAAGTCTGTTTTCTCAAATTCTGGGAACTTTGAAACCCTAGATCCTCCTAATCTTAAGCATATTGTTAAGTCCCTCCATGGCTATAATAAATAAGAAAAGGGATAAAGGTTCCCTTTGTCTTATCCCTCTATGTGTACTAAAAAAAAACTTCTGGTGCCCCATTAATAAGGATGGAAAATTTCACAGTTAAGATGCAAAACCAATTGATCCACTTCTCCACAAATTCCATCTGTCTCAGCATTCCGAGGATGAAATGCCAGTTGACATGATCATACGTTTTCTCGATATCAAGTTTACCAAAAATGCCATGCTTTCTTTGTCAGATTCCAGAATTAATTGCTTCATTAGTAGTCAACACAATATCCATTATTTGTCTGCCTCTAACGGTGTTTTGTCGAGCGTGAAGCGAGAACAGCGACAAATCTTGATAATTCAATATCTTACTGCATTAAAGGCAATAGTCATGTGGTATTTTTCAGAAGTTCTAGGGGATTAATATTTAATACAAGTTGACCACTATCGGATACAGGTTTTATTTTCTTTAAGGAGGGTACTATCAGAGTGAGACTCTTTTCTTGATATTACAAATTACAAGAACTCCTTTCTTACTAATTGCAAATTAAGTCAAGAAACAGACACGTGAATTAATAAGACTGGAGTGATTTCAAGTAACGATAAAGTAGGATAATTAACAGAACAAAACAAGAATAAAGAAATGACTAACTGATAGTTCATGAACAAACTCAGCATGATAAATTATAAATGTATAGAATAGGAAAATTTACCAGAACGTGAAACCATAAGAGCAGACTTACCAAGAATTTCTTCATTATATGAAACTTTTCCTTTTACAAGAGTTTCAACAAACAACAAAGCAAGCTCTGACCCACAAGTAACCTGCAAATTGTCAAGATTGTCTTTTATCAATACAGAAATAAAACATGTTCTTTTTTAGTCGTGCAACAAGAATAATCTCAAATTGCTTTGAGTGTCAAGCATATTTAAATGTCATTACCAAATCCACTGAGTCTAAAATTTTTCATGGACATAAGTTTGACCATGACATCATCCAGATTAGATAGTAGACTTTTGTTGCAAGTGATAACTTTATCTGCTGAATTGTCCACAATACGTATAAGTAATCTTCCCACTGGGAATGTCTAGGAAATGAAAAATGTACACCCCTAGACCCTCCTCAAATCCAAATTTATACGCACTCCTTTAATTTTAGAACATCCCAAAAATGTTTCGCACGATTTAGTTCTATACAACTTTCATGATTCAAGTTTATTAAGGTGTTCAATCTATAATGCTTTCTGTATCAAGCTAACTTTTCAACCATCACTATAATATTTTCTTCTACTGTCAACAACATACCCACTGTAATCCCACAAGTGGGAACTGTTGAGGGTAGAAGTGTACATTGTACACAGATCTTACCCCTACCTTGTAAAGATGGAGAGGTTGTTTCCTATAGAACCTCGGCTTAAATTAAAGCATTTCCAAGCAATTTGAAAAAGGGAACACAAAAATTAGAACAATAACAACAATGAATAATGTGAAACATAGAGCAGTACACAATATACGGAGGAAAGAACAATAACGACAACAAAATAATACGATAACCAAAACACAAAAAAACACAGGCCATAACCAAAATCAAAAAACAAGAAACTATGAGAATAGTGCTAACACCACTAGTAAGAAAGAAGATCCAAGTACAACCACCAAGACTACCCCGCAGGAACACTCAACTACCAGCTAAACTTCTACCCAAGTTCGTAACCTTCAATTAACATCTTAAACTCTAGGGATCCAATCAAATACATTCACATAAAATGGAGAAAGGATACAAGTGTAATCGATCATAACCTGTCCATTCTCCAATTGTAAGCAAGCACCACACTTAAGAATATCCAAAGCTTCAGAGTACCTCTCAGCAGACACATATCTGAAATCATATCAAATATACAAAAAAACTGAATTCAAGATTACCCCTTTTAGAATTGATGTCAAATTATCAAAAAAAGAGGGGTTTTTAAAGATTGTACCTTGCACTTATAGACTTAAACATCTGTTGAGCTCCATAGTAATTTCCCTGCTTTACAACCTTTTCCAACTTCTCAATATTCTGCAAATCATAAATCAAGTAAATCAAACATTCCTATACAAGAAAATTGGCATAGATTTTATACTGAGGGGTTAATTCAGATTTAGTAGTTCCAAAAAAAATTAAAAAATTATGCATCTTGGGGCACCTCTTGTGCTGGAGGCAGTGTCGCACGTTTGGCTCTCTCTCGAGACATCCTAGCGATGAAAAAGTAGAGAGGAACTTAAAGATTTCAGAGGTTTTAATAGGTCTGAGAAATACTGGAATATTGCATATATAATATTAGTATTATAGTAAACTACTTGTTCCATTGGTGGAGTGTTTCATTCTTAACCAGAAGTATCAGATTTGAGCTCTGGGTATGGAAAAAATTTTGTTGGGAGCGTCACCCTTCAATGGGCCCTGCAGAGCGTGATTCGAATTTAATCGAAACTCGAATCCGGACATCGGGTGGGAAAAAAAAAAGAAAAGGAATTGTATATATGACCTTTTTTTTTGCAAAAATCTTGAGATAAAAAAGATATTTTGTAAGTACAAAAGATAAACTAAATCTTCTTTTATATGTATATAATAAAAAATAAAATTTATTAAAGGTGAAATTTAATCTTTTGATGATATGAATAGAAATAATTTAATTACTTGAAATACCATATTTATAAATTGTGTAAATATAAAAAAAAACATTGTTAGGTAAACCTGATAAGCATTTCTCTTTCTTTTAAAAAAAATTGAAGTTCTTATTTTTTAGAAATAATAATGTTTTTAACTAAGAAAAAGGGTTAAAAATACCTCTTAATTTTTATTTATTAGTTAAGTTTATCTTTTCTTATACGATGTTGTTATTTATACTCTGTCGATATCAAACTTAGGGAAAAAAAAAAACCTCAATTGGACGGCTACTCTCAAATCAACTAAATCTATCCAAATTTAAATTAAAATTATCTGATTTTCTCTTTGAACCCGAACCTAACCCACTAATCTAAATAAATTCATACCAAATTAAATCTCAAAACTCATCTATTCAAATCTGATCTATTCCAATCTTCTTCATCTCCTTAATGTTGTCACAAAAGACTGTCTCCGCAAAATCAGAAGAAAATTTCAAAAGTTGTAAGAACACGACTTTCATTAAGTCCCTAACAAGTGTGCTGATGACACAATCATTTTCATTATTTTCTCAGAGTGTTAAAAAGTCAAAATATAATATAATATTATGAATAATAATCATTCATTATTTTACTAATTTTAAATTCAATTTTATCAAGAAATCGGTCAGTTAACGCTTCCTTCAAAATCCAACTAAAATTTTTCAGGAAAAATACGTTCTTGTATCAAATTCCTTCATATCCATACATTCTTGTATCAATTTCCTAATACACTTTTCAAGAAATCTAAAAAAATACGTTTGTGTATCAATTTTTCAAATATCCATATTAGAAATTTTCTTAAGTCATTTTTTATTTAACAACCTAAAAAACTTTTTAAGTGCATTACAAAGATTCAACAAAATATTGATTTTGACTCGAACCAGAACTCCAAACACAAAGAAGAAGAATCGGGAAAAATTAATAACAATACACAAATGATTAGAGCTACGAACCAATAATAATACACAAATGATTGCAAAAGGAAAAACTTTACTCAACCCTTAAAAATAAAATGAGCTCTTTTCCGACAGGAATAATGGAAAAGGTTCTAGTAAAGATTGCGAAAGAAAGTTTGAATCCACATCAGCTTTTTGGATGACCTAAAGAGCTTCACTTGGAGGAAAAGTCATGAATCCTCCTCTTTTATGAATTTTCATGGAGGATGGAGATGAAGAAGGATCACATAAATTGGGGACAGATGAAGCATAATCATGGAGGAACGAAATGAAGAAGATTAGAAAAGATGGTTCTGAGATTTAATTTGGTTTGAATTTATTTATTCAGTGGGTCGGATTAGAATTAAAACAGAAAAATCGGATAATTTTAATTTAAATTGAATAGTTTTTTTTTATTTGGGGGAAACCATTCAATTGAGGGGTATATTTGCTAAATTTGATAACGGTGGGGTATAAATAATCGTGTAGTATAACGAAGGATAAACATAACTAATAGATGAAAATTGAGGGATATTTTTTACCATTTTTCCTTTAACTATGATATATGTAATCTTTTGAAAAATAAAATAAAGAAAATATGTGAAATAAAAAAAAAGGTACAGAACAAATAAATTTATATTATGAATTCATTCAATGATGGATGTTTCATTCATTTAACTCTCTAACATACATGTATTTATTTAATGTATTACTTAAATATTATACTAACGTATTTGTTAAGAGACTAAATGGATGGTTTGTACACACTATTAATGGGTATTCTTCATCCTTGTAAAAGATACATTCGAAGAGAATAAAATGAGGCTCACTACATTTTAATCTCAATGCTATTTTGTCTTCATTTCATGTTATGTATTTTTATATTTTCCTCCCATTATATAACACGTTATCAACATGAGTCTCTTGCCAACTGAGATCTTCTTAAATCGATCGGGACAGTCTTTTATGTTAAAAGTTAATTATTTTTCTTTTCGATTTACATATAAATGTATATGTTTATAACATCTCTAATAGGACTTTAGTAAGTTTTCGATGTGCAATTTAATTACTACATACATGACTTGCTTTAGCTATTATTATGATACTTTATTAGGTATGGTAATCGAAATGTTTAAGAATTAAAATATTGTGTTATTTATATGTCACTAACTTATAAGTCTAAATTAAATACTATGAAATATGATATCATATTAGTTAGAATACGCGTAAGTGTTTTCTTGTAATACATTTTTGATCATTATTTGTGTGTCATAAAGAAGAAGGGTGTAATATTAAATATGATTTATAATTCTTACAAAACTTTGGCGTTAATATCTATTGAAATTAGTAATAAATATTGTAGAACAATTAAGAATATATTTAATTTACAACGAAAGATCCACTTGAATTGTGTTTTTAAAGGAATGTATGACCACCTTAAGGTAACGGTATTGAAAAGGGTCATTATGAGTGGATTCACTTATGATTTTGAAATCGTAATTGAGTATAACTCTAATGTATTTAGAATAATTTTTCAATTGAAATTATGTGGGAAAACTATAAAAGATGGCAATTACTTCTCATGCCTCTAATGTGACATTACATCAACAATAACGTAAAAAGAATTTTCAGAAATATTATGAATTGATCTATTTTGGTGGTTGAGCAACATAATGCTTTTTTCATGAAATCGTGAAATTCGTTCTATTGAAACTGCTCCATTATCATAAGCAAATATAATAGAAGTACACGACCAATTTGATATAAGAGTAAATAATCATTGTCATAATAATGCATATGAGCATGATAATAACAAGAGACGATATAATAATCATTGAGGTGATGGTCATAACAACACGAAGAAAAATGTGAGTTATCAAAATAAACCTTTAAGAGGCAAAGGTGATCACTATTATTGTCGCGGCCTGAAAGGTCAATTGAAAACAATAAATGTCAGACACTTGAGCATTTTGTCAGGCTTTATCAAAATTTATTCAAAAGAAAAGAAAATAAAGGTGGTACCTCTTTTTCTAATGTTTGAGTGGAGTCACATTCGACTCTTAAGGATGGTGCTTAGGCAAAACTTTCTCAAAAATATGATGAAAATGTTGAGGCAAATTTGACATTGAAAGATGATATTTTTTATGATATCGGTGATGTTATTCATTTAGAAGTTGTGAACTTCTTTGGATATCAAAACAGAAGATTCATCATTGAATTGAAAAATGAATAAAGTTGTTATTTTTTTTGTGTTTTTAATATCTTATTTAAAGTTAAAGTAATTGATTTTTTTTTTTTGTTAGTTTATTTCGTACTTCTTATTATGTATTTTTATTTTATGAAGATAAATAAATAAAAAATAGTCTTTAGTTGGACTCAAGATGAATAATAGAGATATGTGCCTTTTGAATAGTGCCACAATTCATATGATACTAAGAAAAAAGAAATATTTCTCTCATTTAGTTATGAAAATGGTTTATGTTAATATAATATCCGATAATACAAAATTGATTGAGATTTTTGAAAGAGCGGCTTTATTACTATATGAAGGAACAATACTTGTAATTGATATATAATGCATTGTATTGCAGTAAGTCTCAAAGAAACTTGTTATGTTTCAAGGTTATTCGCCAAAATGACTATCAACTGCGAATGAAGAAAATGTTGAATACCTTTATATCTACAATAAATGCAGAAAAGACAATTATGCATGAAAAATTATCTACACTTTCTTCTGGGTTGTACCATACAACTATTGTTATGGTTGGATCATATGTCATAGTAAGTAAAAGGTTTACTGATTTTAATGATTTTTTCATTTGAAATGACTTTGAATGATGCGCAAAATAATTGAGAATTCAAAAGAGCATATTTTGAAGAATAGAATTGCTTTAATCAAAGGAATTCTCTTATGCTAGTTGTTCTAAAGGAAAGTTGGTTATTAAATCATCAACAATTAAGGTTAAGATGGATTTTCCTACATTTCTGAAAAGAGATACAAGGTGATATAGGTGGGTCTATTCACCCTACATGTGGATCATTTAAATATTATATGGTCTTGATAGATGCATCTACAAGATGATCACATATGTGCTTATTATCAACTCGTAATATGACTTTTATGAAATTTTTGGCTCAAATAATAAGGTAAAGAGTATAATTTTAATATTATGCAATAAAGACAACTATCTTGATAATACTAGTGAGTTTACATCTCATGCATTTACTGATTATTATTTATTCACTAAAATAATAATTGAACATCTTGTTGCACATGTTTATACTCAAAATTGTCTAGTAGAATCATTTATTAAACGTCTCCAATTGATAGCTAAAACATTGTTGTTGAGGACAAGTTATTTTTTAATATGGATACATGCTATTTTGCAAACAACAATATTTGTGCACATAAGACCAATCAATTATCATAATACCTCCTCATTGCAGTTGGTTTTTGATTAGGAACCAAGCATTTTCTATTTTAGACTTTTTGATTGAGCAGTATATGTTTCATCCTCTAGCACAACACACAAAGATGGGTCCCTACAGAAGATTGGGTATGAATCTCGTTCTATTATAAAATATTTGAAAACTGAAGCTTAAAATTTATTTACGATAAGGTTTGATGATTGTCATTTTGATGAATCAGTATACTCAATATTAAGGAAAAACATAAGCAATTAAAAAATGAGATAAATTGAAATTCAGTATACTATCTCATTTTGATCCTCGAACAAATCAATGTGAGTGAGAAGTTCAAAAGATGATTTATTTACAAAGTATTACAAATTAATTATCGGATATATTTACTAATCTTCCACGAGTTACTAAATCATATTCATCTGTTGCTAATGCTCAAGTTCAAATTGATATCCCGATAAGACAAACTATTAAGGCAAATGAGTTTAGGTCACCCTTAAAATATAATAGACCAATTGATTTCAAGGATAAAATCTTCGTAAAAGAAAATAATAAATAATCATAATATGGAGCAATTGCTCAAGAAAGTCTCGAAACAAAAAAAATGATGATACTACCAAGGAGGTCCAAGCACTTCAAAATAATGAGAATAAAAAAATTCCAATAAATTATGTCTTGACGAGAAAAAGGTGAAATTGAAATAATGTTGTGGTTGACAATATTTTTGAATATAATGTTTTTGTTGAAATAATACAACAATATGATAATTTGAAATTAAATTTTATTGATAAATGTTGACAAAGAAATGAATAGAAGGAAGCAATTCAAACAAAATTAGCTTCACTTGACAAACATGAAATTTTTGGACCAATAGTTCAAACACCAAGCTGTGAGGATACAAATGAGTTTTTGTGCGAAAACACAATAAAAATGATAAAGTCGTATTATATAAAACATGACTTGTGGCACAAAAATTTTCACTAAGATCTGACATTGATTATGAGGAGACATTTATCTCATTGTAAATGAAATTACCTTCAGATATCTAATAAATTTGACAGTTCATGAAAAGCTTTAAATACATCTAATGAACGTTGTCACAACCTATTTGTATGACTCACTGAACCACAATATTTCTATAAAAATTCCTGAAGTACCCAAAGTGTCTGAAGTATGTAACCATTAAAAAAAAAAAAAAACTTGTTTGATAAAGTTTAAAAAATTCTTATATGGATTGAAACAATTAAGGCGGATGTGGTATAATCATTTTAGCGAATATTTGCTAAAGGAAGAGTATAAGAATGACCCTATTTATCTTTGTATTTTTATACGAAGGTCAAAATTTAAATTTGTTATAATATTTGTATATGATGATGACTTGAATGTCATTGACATTCCTAAAAGGATTTCAAAAGTTATTGAGTGTTTGAAGAAAGAATTTGAAATGAAAGAGCTTGATAAGATAAGATTTTGTTTTGGCCTACAAATTGAACACTTGACAAATTGGATTTCTATCCAACAATCAACATACACTAAAAAGGTATTGAAGCGATTTTACATGAATAAATCACACCCATTGAGTACCATGATGGTTGTGAGATTGCCTGATATAAATAACGGCAAAGGGCCAAATATGCCCATGTACTAAAGGAAATAGTTTAAATATTCCTTTAGTTATACTTTTGGGCTAAATATACCCCTTTTGTTTACTGTCGAGCTAAATATACCCTATGACTAATAGAGGACATGTGGACGGCTAAGATTAAAAGAAATAAGCAATTTAAAATAAATCAAATTCGAATATAACCTATACCGCCCCAATAATTTAACCTAGCTTAATCTATAACATTACCCGCCCAATTTATCTTTCAAACAAGAAAAAACTAATGTCCGATTGAGTTCCTATGTTTTGGGCATAAAGAGTCAATTGAATTTAAAACTGAATGCATGCCTCATACGTGTTTGTAGGACAAAGTTTTGTCCATTAATCTTATGTTCATATAATTAGACTTGTGTGTAAAGAGCTGAATAGTCTTCTTTTGCAAATTAAAATTGGGGCATGACACTAACAATAAGATTGATTCTTTCTTTGCTCATTTAATGGTGAAAATTGGCGATGCTCAACAGATGTTAAAGCTTCAAAATCCACGATTGATGAATTGCATAATTGATAGAATTTATCAGTTTGGTGACTCATTTTTCGATATCGAGAACTGCCTGAGAGAGAGCTATTGTGGAACTCATTCTTGGTGTAGAAAGCTTCCTCTTGGAATGAATTTTTACCAGAATGCAACTGGGTGTTGCTCTAATGGCATGTTCATCATTGATTTCATAAGTATGAATTGAATGTTTGAATCCCCAATTATTATATATGATGATTTTTGTGTTTAATTTCTCTCTTATAATATATAGCTATTGAATTTAGTCTTCCTCTCCTAAATTCATACAAGGATGAAAATGCAGAATCTAGACATGCATAAAGAGGTTTCCTGTGAACAGACCTCTTTGGCGGCACACCTCTTTGGTTGCTGGAGAAAATTTAGCCGGACATTAACTTTCTTTGTTTGAAAGATAAATTGGGTGGGTCATTATAGATTAGGTCGGATTGAATTATTGGGGCGGGGTGGGTTATATCCGAATTTGATTTATTTTAAATTAAATAGTTCTTTTAATCTTAGCCGTCCACGTGTCCTATGTTATTCATAAGGGTATATTTAGCCCGAAAGTATAATAGAAGGGTATATTTAGCCCAAAAGTATAACTAGGGGTATATTTAAACTATTTCCTATAGTACAGGGGTATATTTGACCTTTTTTCGTATAAATAAAGATCCATTCCAACCTCAAGAAAAGGATAAAGAACTTCTTGGTGATGAAAATTCGTATCTCGTAGAGATAGAGACTATTTTTTATAGACTTTCAGTTTAAGTAAAACATCTCAATAATAAATGTAGTAAATTAGTAAGTTATAGATGGTTGTATTTGTTGAGTAGGAAGGGCAAGTAAACCTGAAGCTTCTTTAATCTTTATAATTTTGCTACCACGTTCTTTTCTTGTTTATTCAAGTAACCCGATTCTTATCACTTTGCAATTGGTTTGTTGAAGGAAATACACATGTTTTTGCTATTGGGCACTAATGTACCTTGTCAACAATATCTAATCAGATATTTATTTTACAATAAATTTAGTGGCGAGATTTAGCTGTCTAACAAGAAGACATTGGAAATGTGTTAAGCATATATTCAGATATCTTCAAGAAACAATTGATATGAAATTGTCGTATCCTAATGCATTCAAGTCAGAAATGATCGATTATGCATATGCGAGATATTTATCTGACCCACTTAAAGTCTGATCTTAGACAAACTATTTATTCACATATGGAGGTATAATTATATCATGACGTTCGATGAAAACACACAATAATTACTACTTCTTTAAATCATGCGGAGATAATAGTCATCCATGAAGCTAGTCGAGAGTGTGTATGGTTGAGATCAATGACTCAACACATTTTGCAATTATGTAATCTTTTTGCGCCACCAAAGATTCCAATAATACTGTATGAAGATAATGTTGCTCGCATAGCTCAATTAGAGGAAGAATACATAAAAGGAGATAAAAAAAAAAAATTCACATAAGTTCTTTTTCACACATGATATTAAACAAAATGGTGAAATATATGTTCAACAAATTCGTTTGAGTTATAATTTTACAGATTTATTCGCTAAGTCTTGCCAATGCCAACATTTGAGAAGCTAAGATAAATGATTGGAATGTGTCGTCTCCGAGATATCAAATAATGTTTTCATCAAGGAAAGTAAAATAGGTGTTGTATTCTTTTTTCCCTTAAGATTTTGCTCCATTGAATTTTCATGGTAAAATTTTTAATGAGGCAACACTCAAGGCATATCACAAGATATGTATACTTTTTTCCCTTCACTAGATTTTTTCCTACTGAGTTTTCCTTGTAAGATTTTAACGAGACAATTATTTATAAACATATCCAAGGGGGGTATTATGAATTCATTCAATTGTGAATGTTTCATTCATTTAACTCTTCAACATACAATGTATCTTTTAATGTAACATATTTGTTAAAGGTTGTAAATGAATTGTTTGTGCATCCTATAAAAGGGTATTAAGATACACTTGAAAAGAATAAAATAAGACTCTACATTTGATTGAATAGGATGGAAGATAATAAAATAAGACTCTTTAGTAAGAATAAAGTTGTTTAGGATGGAAAGATTTTGTCCGCCTCAGTGTATTTGATTTACTGATTAAATGAAGACAAAATGATATTTATCCAACCCTTGTGGAAGATACATTTGAAGAGAATAAAATAAACTCTCTACATTCTACTCTCAATATCATTTTGTCTTCATTTCTTGTGTAAAAAGTGGATCATTGCTTTGTGGAGAAAGAACAAAGTTGATTAGGATGGAAGGCTTTGTCCACCTCAATACTTACTATTGTATTTGTTTTACTAATTAATTGAAGACAAAATCATACCTCTTCACCCTTGTGGAAGATACACTTGAAGAAAATAAAATAACACTCTATATTCCACTCGCAATATCGTTTTGTCTTCATTTCATTTAGTATTCTTATATTTTCCTCTCATTTTATAACAATTTGTACCTTTTTTCATCTTCTTTCCATTTTTTCTCTTTACTAATATTTTATAGCACTATAAATACTCTTTTACTCCCTTTTCATGGTGTCATTGATTTTCTTTGTTTATCTTTCTTTGGCTACTTGAAAGTAAGAGTTGTCACTTACACATTTTTATTTTGAAAATCAAATAATTATACACATAAATTTGTACGAGCAGATTAATCTAATAATTTTCAAAATTATTAATTCTAGAAAGTGAATCATTGCTTTGTGAAGAAAGAACAAAGTTAGGATGGAAGGACTTTGTCCACCTCAAATCCTCAATACTATATTTGTTTTATTGATTATTGGTCTTGTCAAAAACTTATTGTGATTGTCTCCCTTGTATCCTCCCACTTTATTTTGATCTTAATTTAGAGAAAAGACATAAAGTTACCATTGAAGTTGTTTCGAATTTTCAAAAAAACACTTAAACTTTATGGGGGGTCCTATTACCCCATTATTCTTATTTATAATGAATTTATTGTCCCATTATGAGCCTAAGTGGTAGGAGAGTGTTGTTCAATCTCCATTTGGGGCGTGAGTCAAGCCAAAAAATAAATAAATAATTATTTTAACATTTATTTAATTAGAATATTATTTCTTTTAGTTACTTCTATTTTTTAAATTTTAACTTTCTCAATTCATTCTTTTCTATTAACTTCTTCACCCAAATTCAACAACCCAATAACCTTTTCTTTATCTTCTTCAACTTAGAAGATCCATTTACTTCATCCATTTTTATCACTTTTTTTTCTCTTATCTCTTGCTTTTCTTTGTTTCTTTAACTTTGTTTATCCTCTTTTTATATATATAAAAAAAAACAAATGTGAACTTCATTATTCGATTGATTAGAGATGAAACTCCATTTTTATTTTTATTTTTGGTTTGAATATAGAACTCCATTACCTTGTTTTAGTGATGATTTAATGGCGAAAATAGTGCTATAACAGGGAAGCATCATGGAGTACGTCGAAGGCGGCAATAGCTGCTACTTTAGATGAATGAAGTTTGAAGAAGAAAGAGGATTAAAATTGAAAAAGAAAAATGGAGATTTTTTGGCTGCTACTTTAGTTTCATTTTCAATTGAAAATGAATGAGGATTTAAAAATTTCACACTTCCTCTCTTCATTTGGGGCGTGTAGAAGAATGAAGGTTGAAGAAGAAAAATGGAAAATGAAAATGAAACTAAAAATTTAAAAATTTAATACGTGGCAAACAACAATTGGTGCGTGATTGCACTTCTTTTCTTGCAATTGAGGTTGGGTGAAAAGTGAGATATTTATAACACTCTTAAATTGTTCAATGGGGTAATAGGACACCTACAAAGTTAAGGTGTCTTTTTGAAAATTCGAGATAACTTCAGTGGTTACTTTATGTCTTTTCTCCTTAATTTATTTACTTTTCTCATATTTATTCATCTACTTTTGTTCAATGTGCTCAAACAATTAAGAAAATTATGTTGTTTTCTTTAATATTGAGAACACACCAGCATGGATTTTAATACTGAGGAAGTTGATTTACTAGATTGCGTCTCTCTCTCTCTCTCTCTCTCTCTCTCTCTCTCTCTATATATATATATATATATATATATATATATATATATATATATATAAATATATATATATATATATATATATATATATATATATATATATATATATCATTGGATTTCCACTCATGGACAAAGAGAGCTTAAGAATGACATAAAAATATGAATCTTATCATTCATTTCGTGAAACATCAGTGTTTCCTATAATATAATCACAAACAGATTTTATCATTATTCTTAACCACCCACCCCCTTGGAATAAAAGGGGAAACAATCGTGATTTGCTTGAACCAGGCATCCAACTATATGGCAAGGATGATCTTCTCAAGCGCGAAGAGCCTAGTTGCAGGTCAGAGACAGCTGATAGTTGATACCCACAAGCTAATACAAGGCAAAACCGGATGTGTAAATCTTGAATCTTTTAAGTTAATTCATTAATGACGCGACTTCAATGGCACTACCTAATGGCCATGCTGCTTCAACTAGGGAATTCTTGTATTTCACCTTTTTCACCAATGTCATTTCTTGACGAGCATCAAGTCCTGTCCAATAAAGTATTCTATGACTAAATAAAACATACTAAAACTGATGTGTAATTTGTGTATTTCCTGAAGGATGAATCTAGTCTTACCAAATCCATCTACAAGTAGTGTGTACTGGTAGACAAGATCCATGCACAAGTATGGCAAGTTATCTGGCTCCACACTAGGAAATGTAGCTTTAGCATCATCAAGTCTAGTATCACAAGCACGTCTAGCTGCACTCTCAAAATCAATTGGGCGAACTTTAGCAACAGCTGCATTTGGATCAACAAAACCAACCTGTGCCAACAAGACGTTATATTAGTTGCAAAACCACAGAATAGTAGTGAATTTATCCTTTCTCAGAACAGCAGCAAAAGGTACGATTGTAAGCCCATCAAAGTTTGGTAAGCATCTAACTCAATGGTGACTCGTACCTCAACAGCTCTATCAAAGAAAAATGAGGCCACAAACATATTCTTCTGACCATCTCCGCCTCCACCGTTCCACACTCCACCAAAGGTGCATTTCATGTGGGTGCATGTTGATTCATTAACTTTCAGAGCCTTCAGGGCTACCAACCTACAATTCGTCATGCTTGAACCCTCAGACATAGCCGATGCTGGGTAAACCTTTCCTCCATACTTGTAGGGCCCTTGTAAAGAAAACATTGTCAAGACAAATTTACTTTTATTAGGAATATATAGTTGATGAAATAATTCCAGTACCATATTTGAACCCTTTCCTCAAAATTTCATTAAATTCAAATTCAGTTCTATTTAAGTAGAAAAATCTCCTCCTTTCTTTGTCCATACGTATTTCAAACATTTCAGATCAGGAGGAGTAAAATTTCACGTGATTTGCACATGATGACATGAGTTCTGGCAAACTTTTGAACTGGGTAGCTAAAAGGTTTGACAATAAAGATGAGTGACTTTCTTTATGAGTAACTAAACATTTAGACAACCTTGATTTTGGGGCAAACAGAAGTTGAAACTTCACAGAGAGGATTTCTTCTTACTGTTTTAGTGGATTGTTAAGAGAAAGGTTTCTTCTCTTACTTACTCATTGAGAGACAGAGAGAGATGTTGGGAGGTAAGTGATGCTTTGAAAAGGACCATCTCACCAAAAGAACCAACTATGGGATGGAAATAGCAGCATTGAGAAAATAGTAATACCATGATGCCCTGTCAAGATGCAAGGACTGCCAGATTCCTTAGTCACCTTCAGAATCTCAGCTCGAGCTGCAAGCAATCCATAGCGCAAATAACTGCAAACAAGATGGGTAAATCACATTAAAGATGTGCAATAAAAGGGTGAGAAAACACAAGGAAAACCACATGTCCAGATATCAAGTGAAAATGCAAATAAGTCAGAACAGAAATTCAAGGTAAATTTAGCAAATGTTAACTGGGTACCCTGACATTTTCTGAGATCATATACATCTTTACATATGATGAGAATTGAGACGGACCTGTGAACATAGAGGTAATATTTTGCCCCCTTGAGATACATCTCTTGCACATACGTATCCTCTCCAACTGATAGCTTTGGGGACTTTTGAGCATCTGACTCTGAGATGGCATATGCCATTTGTACTGAGCCACCTCCAAGATCAACCACTCCAACAGTATCAGAATATTTCCTACCCAAATTGCCTAGCAAATAATTAATGGTGACCTGCACAGACATTTGTAATACAAATTCAGCAAACTGTATCAATTGGTTGACTCGTGTATCCTACCGTCAGTTAAAGAACACAATATGTAATCCATGTGGTTGGATTAATGATCAAGAAAAGATAACACAAATGTGATCAATTTTACCTACATATGCAAAGATCTT
Source organism: Solanum pinnatisectum (assembly GCA_035578085.1). Lineage (NCBI taxonomy): Eukaryota > Viridiplantae > Streptophyta > Magnoliopsida > Solanales > Solanaceae > Solanum > Solanum pinnatisectum. The sequence goes on from CM069083.1 coordinate 16,785,466, forward strand.
AAATAGAAAAACAGTTTCACTAGTAAAGCAATCGCCTCGTTATTTTATGAAGTAATAATGTTCATATTAACAGGGGTAAAAAGTGCCTGTATACCAAAACGTAGAGAACCTCACAGAAAATCATGGTTTTCTACAAAAGCCACCCAATCCTCTATACCTAGGCTGCTTCTAGGCAAACCTCCTGGCTGTATCTGCACCCCTGCCTCCTTAGGAACTTCATGAATGCCAAAAAGAAATAAAAGCTAAGAGACTATTTCTCAAATAAACGAAATCTTTCTCTATGCCCTCAAAAGCTCTTATGTTCCTCTCTTATACAGTCTACATGAGTGCCAATCTAGCAACAATCTCAGTCTCTGCTTCTTTTCTTCCGTCTTCTAAGAGCCCAGCCCAACTAACCGTTGAGTCTTTCACAGTGCCAGGCACCACCCACTCAACTCCAAACCATCTCAGAATTTCCCCCCACAAAGAAGATGCTAACCGACAATGTAATCAGAGGTGGTTTACTTGCATCTTCTCCAGATTCTTTATATATAAAATACCAACTGACACAAGTGATCTCTCTTTTTCATAAATTCTCCGCCGTCAAGATTACTTCCTTCACAGCTAACCAAGTGGGGGTCATATTGAACTGTGTGAAAAAGTGGTATTCCTCCCTAGAGAGGAATTTCTCATAAAGATTTCACTGAGAAAACACCACTTCCTCCTGTCCTCCATCATTTACAGTATCCATTAAAACTTATTGTTGGTGAAGTAATCGAGTCAGATTTTGAAATTCTCCCTCTTGCATACTCCATAACCAATGGACTAACGTCTTCTTTTGACAAGAGATATTATACATTTTAGGAAATGTGATTCTCAAGATGTTTTCTCCAGGCCACCTATGACCCCAAAATAATGATCTAAATTTTATGATTTGGGGGTATGGATCCAAATACGAACACAGGTACGAAGATTCGGTTAGAAATAATTCAAATATCTAAAAAAAAATAGAGTTATATGTCTAAATTATGAGTCATAATTTGGAAAACTAACAAAGTATTCTGAGGAGAAAATATTGATCAAGAGGCGAATCACAGAAGGAGATGTAAAGAAAAGGACTGACATAGAAATTTACATACGAGGTAATTCATTTTCTTCAATTTCACCTTAACTTTTAATTTGATTACAAAAGTCACTGTATTTGTCCCAAACTTCACCGTCAATATTAGTCGAAGTACCCAAAATCAATTGACCAGATGCGGTACGGATCCCATACCCACACCAACACTCACATTGTGTCCACACAGGAGCGGCACTGAAAATGAAGAGTCCGTGTAACTTAGATTTGTCCAAAGGCATGCCAATGTAGACTGTTGACATTTTCCCCACCCTGCATCGCAAAATGTTGGCTAGAGTCGCACTTGTACAGTCTCTTTTATAGGGAATAGACTTTTTTCCTCCCGTTCACAGTCAAACCAGATGTTGCTTCATATACTAGTAGAATATCTTATTTGTTCTGCCCTAGCTTCACAAAAAATTATTGTGTCATCTACATTAAGTAAATGAAATATTTACATGTCCTCTCCTAACCTATTGCCCATCTTGAATCCTCTTAACCACCTGTTCTGGATTGTAATCCTCATCATACTTATTTTATGAGAACTTGTAATCCTTGCCATACTATTGTAGCCTTACTTGGATAGAATGAACAAGAAAGGTGACAAAGCATCACCCTGCCTGAGTCTCCTTTCTAATGAAAAAAAACAACGAAAAAGGCTCAAAAATGCCCTTGACCTATTAGTAATGGTTCAGAAATGCCCTCCTTCCACCTATTGGTTTTAAAATGTCCTTAACGTTTTCATTAGGTTAAACAATGATCTTCTAGTTAACAGAAATCTGACATGTAATTTAACTAAACAAATGGCCAATTTTCATTGGTCCACATAATTTTTTATCAAATAAAAAAAGCCCCACCCAACCCAACACCCAAACCCGTTTTCCAATAAATCTAACTCATCTTTTTTCATTCTTTCTTCCCCATCTGTCTCCCCTTTAAATGGCATCTAATGTTTGTTTACTAGACTGCTAACTACCCTTTTCAGTCTTTCTGCCAATAATTTAGCCATGATCATATACACCCACTTGTGAGACTTGTAGGTCTGAAGTCCCATAATTCAGATGCACCTACTTTCTTTGGGTTGAGAGCAACATCTGTAGCATTGAAGCTTCTCTCGAACATTTCATGATAGTGGAAACATTGCAAAGTATTCATGATGTCTGCTCTTAGCATATCCCCAAAAAGACTGTAAAGCTCATTGAGAAGCCACCTGGACAGTAGAATAGAGCAATCTCCAATTTGCATATTCTACCTTTTGTTTCAAACACTATAGGATTGGAATGCGGATAAACTTAAAGCTCTTCCCCTCATCCCTATCTTTAGGATGGGATAAGTTATCAAATGAACTTAAAAAGCTCAACCCTTATCCCCACTCCATGGAAGTGATAGAATATCCTGAAATGAGTAGGATTAATCTCATCTTTTAGATGGGATCAGTTATTTTCCTGCAATCTGATCTAGTGTCACTAAACATGGCCTAAAGGCATGGAGGAGACCAAATACTTCTGTGGAAATTATAGGGATACGATGTGAATGCAACAAGAAAGCATTCGGGATGATAAGAGTCCTTGTTCTCTGGTTTGACAACTCTAACTAGAGTTGCTATTCATATGAAGCTTCTTCAAAGGCAGCTTCAAGATGTTAATTGGTAATACTGAAAAATTGGCATGATGGCCATTTTCTACTTTTGGTTGTTCTCTACTTCAACCTGAGCTAGAATTCACTTCTTTCATTCTAGTTACCCTACATCTTGGCATAAAGAGACAACAACTTTGAATTAACTAATCAACATCACACGAAGGGTAAACTACCACAAAATGATGCTTGACAAGAGATCATAACCACTACTTCTCTATAGTCTCTACAACAAAATAAAAACAACATACCCTGTGTAATCCCATAAGTGGGTCTAGGGAGGGTAAGATGTATGTAGACCTTACCTCTACCTTTGCGAGATAGAGAGGTTGTTTCTGGTAGACCCTCGGCTCTAAAAAAAAGTTCAAGAATCTCAAATTTAAATTAAGCAAGCACCTATAACTTCAAATGATATGGTAGTTCCATGTACAAAGAAGAACAGAACAAGTTGAAATCCACATTACATACCCATTGATAAGCACCTTCCTGACTCCCGTCAAGAACAGTAACCCAACTCCCCTTTGACTTGAGGCTGCTTTTGCTCTTTAGAAAATCCCTCACCTTCAAATGAGATTTTAGCCATTCAGAAATTCAAAATAGAAAAGGAACAGTTAAAATTCTATTATAAGACATGCCCAAGCAGAAAGAAAGCCTGTTACGAAGGATGGTCTAAGAAAGGAATCAATTTTACCGCTTGAAGAATCTTGTCAGATGTATTACCTCCCAACTGCCTCAAACCTGCAGTTGCCTAGACATACTCCACATCAGTATTCAGTATATTGAGTAGGCTAAAGAATCTAATGTCACTCTAATTCTATAACTGTATCCACTCACCCCAACTCTGACCGGTGTGTTACTGCGCAAATCCATTGGAACTACATCCTCAGCTTTTTCCAGAAGTGACTGAAGAGATTTTGCAGCTGCTGCAGGGTCACTGGCAAATGCACTCAGACCTGGTTTTTTCTGTAGTGCCAAAGCCAACTATAGATGAACATTTGGTGCCAAGAACTAGCCTTTACACAAAATAGGCACCCATTTGCAACAAACTTACAGGGTACATTCAGTATGGAAAAAAAATTTCTATGAGAAATGTTAATTGAGGAAATGCTAATTAACAATGTCGGATGCAAGTAAGAATAGGTGGCATATTGTAATGTTCAATGAAGAATAAGATTATAAGTATAATGTCTTGATGATACTGCTGAGTTGTAAAGCTTAACAATAACAATTAAAGTGGCAAAGTTCAGTGACGAGTTATTTTTTCCTTGGGATTTCATCAACGAAAGTATTTTCAGCAAAACAATTTTGATACACCAAATACGGGCTCCATTTGAGCAGCATTTTGAAGAACAAAATTAACTCAAATTCCAAAAATTACCTGCAGGAAGAGCTCGAGGTCATCGCCAATGGGAACAAGATCCAAATGCTGATCAAAACAGAAAACATGAACCCTACTACCAGAGCTACCGGCATCAAATATAACTGCATAATTTCTAGATCCAAACTTGGGTGAAAACTTCCTATTAACTGACCCCATTGAATCAGAGTAATTCGTCGGCATTACAAAAAGCACAAAACAAATAAGCAACATAGGAACCGAAATCACTAAAATCACTCCACGATATCTATGGATCTTATCAGAAAACGAATCCCCATGTTTTTGCCTGTTACGTTTCAACATTTGCTCATGCTCCATTTGAAGTGGGTCTTCCTGTTGCATATGCTCTAATAGTTCGGCTGCTGATGGTGATCGGTATCGGATCTGACCGTTACCCAGCGGTTTCTTGGACTGGGTTTCTTGTATTGACTCCAGTTCGTTCTTCTTTCTTGTGTACTACAAAACTAGAAGCAAAATTTGAAAAAATTGTACAGCAGGAACGGCTGTAAAGCAAAATGCCACTCCTGTAGAGATAATTGCTTTGAGAATATTGGGTTTTATGTACACTATAGGAATCTTGTATTGATGGGAAAGGGGCTGATCCGAGAGTGTAGGATAAGCAAAGTGGTGAAGTTCAGTGGGGAAGAAGAAGGACTTTCGGGTTTACGTCTGTGGAAATGGAGAACTGTACTGTTGGACCGGGCATGAGCAATTTGCCACTCAAGTGAGTGACACGTGTGGAGAAAAACTAAGAGACGAAAGGTAGAAAAACACACTTACATTTATTTTTTTTAGTTTTGTATCTCTCTAAATTACTTACTGAAATTGTAAATTTTATATTTAAACGGTCACTTGTTAGGTTGATCTGTATGTATGCAAAGATACAATATAACTCTAGTTATGTGTATTTTGGAAATACAATGGTAATCTGTATGTATGCAAAGATACAATATAACTCTGAAATGTATTTAAAAATACAAATAAACTGTGTATATAAGAATAAAATTTCTTTTGTGGGAGTTTCTCTAACCGACAACCATCACATAAGAGATATTATGATGATACAACATTTTGCCTCACGCTGCCAGGGCCGTCCTATACCTTGTCGAGGGTATAGAACCTGAACTACTAAGTGGATCCACTAGTCTATGCTAAAAAGCACTAAAGGAGTCATCTAAAAAGTATGACCCTTTTCTACCCATGATGGCTACATGGTTTATGGGGGCTGTGAGTTGTCTAAACTCTCCCCCATATCGGTGCTCAATACTACTCCTAAAATATAATACTAGCTCTTATGTTTAAAAACATACGTCTTTCTGTGGTTTGAGATAATTGCTCAAAACTTAGCTCAAAGGCTATCTTAGGAATCAAAGTTTCCCTTCTTGCTTAATTGTGAAAGCATTTTCTCTTTTCTGAAAACTAGCTCAAAGGCTCTTTAGAAATCTCAGTTTCCGTTCTTATTTAAATGTGAAAACATTTTAAACTCTTTGGGAATACATAGTCCCCATATACTTCTTTGAAGAAATGAACTTCAATATTTACTCTTTACTCTTTACTCAACTTGAACTTTAAGTCTTAAAACAAAGTTAAAAGCATTTGCAAAATACTTCTTAAAAGGACTGTAAGAACTTCCTAGACTTGACTCTTAACTTTCCTTGAATTTGAATTTATGGATTCAAGGTTATGATTCATGTTTCTGAATGATTTCTAGATGTTTAGAAGTCATTTAGAGTAGTTAGAATCAATAGGAAATGTTAGTACACTTTAGAAGGATTTAAACGGGCTAAACGAAAAAAAACTAGTAGAAAATGACGATCCGGGTGCGTCCTTGGCGCGCCGCGTCAGCCCCTACTTACTGGAGTTCCAAAATGGCACACTACTGGTGCGTTGCCCTAGACTGCCTGGTGCTATGGGGGCGCGGCGCGCTAGCCTCCCTTCAGGCAAAATTTGACCAACCTTTGGTCTTGTTTTCTGATCTTAAATTGATTAATTCCGACTTGTTTTCTCAAATTCACTTTAGAATCAGATACCCAAGACATATACACAAAATCTAACTCAAACAAATCAAGGAAACAACACTTTAATAACAAGAAACTCCTTAATCTCAACTCATATTCAAGAACGAAATCAATTCCAGAACAATTATCAAGAACATCGAATTCTCAATCTTTTTAGGATGAAAAAACGCTGAAAAACATGCTTGGCACATTGGTGAACTAACCCAATGCTATGTGATCTCACATACCTCGTAGGGATCACCCCTTGACGAAATTCACAAGCGATTCCTTACGAAGACGACAAATCTTGAACTTTCTTCTCCTTTCTCCTCTTTTCTCTTTTCTCCAAGCCCTAGAGTGAACTTCAACTTTTCTAAATAGAATAAAATATGATTTGACCATTAATTAATTCACTAAAATGAATTAATTAATTGGGTAAGGAAAAGACCAAACTACCCTTTCAAAATCCGGATTGGACTTTCCTTATTTGAACAACCCAACTTCGAATGGGCATATCTCACTTATAAGAACTCGAAATCACGCAAACTCGGTGGCGTTGGAAATATTATTCCAAGATATTTCGTACGATATTTGGAAATACACCTAACTCATCCTGAGCTATAAGTTATGGCAGTTTGAAGTTGACCGAAAATCCAACTTAACATACTTAAACGAATTTTCTAGATTTTTATATTCTTTCCAAAAATGACTATTTCCACTTTTTAACTTATTTCTAGTTATGGGGTGTTACAATATCTCCCCCTTGGGAACATTCATCCTCAAATGAGCTTACTCTTAGTAGGCTAAGGGTGTAATATCTAACATTCAGCTCAAACACCCAACAAGCAATGCAAACACAACATACAATCTCATAAATGAAAGAGTACTAAGAAGAGAGTTAGTACCTTGGTCTGGAACTTCTTCGATTTCAAAGAGATGTGGATATCTCTTCTTCATATCTTCCTTAGCTTCCCAAGTAGCTTTCTCAACAAATTGGTTCCTCCAAAGGACTTTGGCTGATGTTACTTCCTTAATAATAAACTTGCGAACTTGGCGTTCTAGAATCTGAACCGAAATCTCCTCATAAGATAAGCTATCCTTGATGTTAATATCTTCAGTAGGTATGATCAATGAAGGATCACCTATGCACTTCTTCAACATGGAGATGTGAAAGATTGGATGAACCGCAGCTAACTCTTGTGGTAGCTCCAACTCATAAGCTACATTACCTACCCTTTTCGATATTCTATAAGGGCCAATATACCGAGGACTAAGTTTCCCCTTCTTACCAAATATCATAACACCTTTCATGGGTGAAACTTTCAAGTATACCCAATCATCTACTTCAAACTCTAACTCCCTTCTCCTAACATTGGTATAGGATTTCTAATGACTCTACACCGTTTTCAACCTCTCTTGAATCACTTTCACATACTCCATAGCTTGATGAACTAGATTTGGTCCTATCAACCCTGCTTCACCAACTTCAAACCATCCAATAGGGGATCTGCATCTTCTCCCATAAAGAGCTTCATAAGGAGCCATGTGGATGCTAGAGTGGTAACTATTATTGTAAGCAAACTCAATAAGAGGTAGGTGATTATCCCAATTACCTTTGAAATCAATCACACAAGTTCTCAACATATCCTCTAGGGTCTGAATAGTGCGCTCTTCTTGCCTATCTGTCTGAGGATGAAAGGCAGTACTTAAGTTCACCTATGAACCCAAGCCTTTTTGGAATGACTTCCAAAACTGTGCAGTAAATTACGCACCTCTGTCTGAAATAATGGAGACCGAAACTCCATGAAGTCTAACCACTTCTTGAAGATACAACTTGGCATAATCCTTTGCTGTATGAGTGATCTTTACCGACAAAAAGTGGGCTGATTTTGTCATTCTATCGACTATCACCCAAATAGAATCGTGTTGCCTGCGAGACCTTGGTAAACCTGTGATGAAGTCCGTATTAATCATATCCCACTTCCATTTCGAAAGTTCTATATTCTGAGCCATATGGCCTGGCCTTTGGTGCTCTACTTTAACTTGTTGGCAATTCGGACACTTAGCAACAAACTCTGCAATGCCCTTCTTCATACTACTCCACCAATAGACCTCTCTCAAATCGCGATACATCTTTGTGGAACCCGGATGAATGGAATATCTGGAGCTATGAGCCTCCTCCATGATCCTCTCTTGGAGTTCATCCACTCTTGGTACACACAATCTACCTTAATATATCAATACACAATCTCCCCTTTGTTCAAAGCCAATACTTTCTACTTATGAACATTTGCCTTCAATTCAAGCAAAATAGGGTCTTGGTCTTGCTTCTCTTTTACTTCTGACACTAATGATAATTCAGGCCCATTTATCACCACCAATTCTCCTTCTGTGGAATCCATTAGTCGGACTCCCAAGCGTGCAAGTCTATGCACATCTTTCGCTAACTCTCTCTTTTCTTCCTCAACATGGGCGGTACTACTCATAGACAACCTGATTAAAGCATCAACAACAATATTAGCCTTACCTGGGTGGTAAAGAATACTCTCAAGTCATAATCCTTAAGTAATTCTAACCACCTCTATAGTCTGAGATTAAACTTTTTATGAGTAAACACATATTAAAGGCTCTTGTGATCAGTGAATACATCAATATGAACACCATACAAATAATGACGCCATATTTTCAAAGCAAACACTACAGTAGCCAACTCTAGATCATGGGTTGGGTAGTTCTCATGAACTTTCAACTGTTTGGAGGCATAAGCTATGACCTTGCCATTCTGCATTAACACACAACCCAAACCAACTCTAGACGCATCACAATAGACAACAAAGCCTTGCGTACCTTTTGGTAATGTCAAAACTGGGCAATAGTCAACTTCTTTTTCAATTCCTGAAAGCTTTTCTCACAAGCTTCAGACTATTGAAACTTCACTATCCTTTGAGTTAACTTGGTCAAAGGGGATGAAATAGATGAGAAACCTTCTACAAACCTTCTATAATAGCCAGCCAAACCCAAGAAACTCTTAATATCAGTTGGAGATGTGAGTCTAGGCCAATTCTGCACTGCATTAATTTTCTGAGTATTAACTTTAATTCCCTCTGCAGACACAATGTGGCCTAAAAATGCTGTGACTCAAGCCAAAACTCACATTTTGAGAATTTAGCATACAACTCTCTATCTTTTAGAGTCTGGAGAACTATTCTGAGATGACTAGCATGATCCTTTTCATTCATCGAATAGATTAGTATGTCATCAATGAAGACGATAACAAACATATCTAAATAAGGTTTGAATACTCTATTCATAACTTCCATGAATGTTGCAGGTGCATTGGTCAAGCCAAAGGACATAACTAGGAACTCATAATGACCATAACGGGTCTTGAATGCTGTCTTTGGAATGTCACATTCTCTCACTTTCAACTGATGATAGCCTGATCTGAGATCTATCTTAGAGAAATAAGTAGCACCCTGAAGCTGATCGAAAAGATCATCAATCTTTGGGAGAGGATATTTGTTCTTGATGGTAACCTTGTTCAACTGATGATAATTTATACACATCCTAAGGGAACCATCCTTCTTCCTCACAAATAAGACCGGAGCGCCCCAAGGTGAGACACTTTGGTCAAATAAAACCCTTATCGAGGAGATCTTTCAATTGTTCCTTAAGCTCTTTCAACTCTGCTGGTGCCATTCTATATGGCGGAATAGATATAGGATGAGTATTTGGAAGAAGGTCTATGCTGAAGTCTCTCTCTCTCAGGAGGGACTCCGAGAAGATCATCTGGAAAGACTTCTGGAAACTCTCTTACTATTGTGACTGACTGAATAGGAGGTATCTCAACACTAGAGTCATTAACTCGGACTAAGTGGTAGACACACCCTTTATAAACTAACTTCCTTGCCTTAAGGTACGAAATGAAACGACACTTAGGCACTGCTGAACTACTTTTCCACTCTAAGACTGGCACATTTGGAAACTGGAACTTGACAACTCGAGTTCTACAATCAACTGAGGCATAACAGGCATGAAGCCAGTCCATACCAAGAATGACATCAAAATCTACCATGTTTAACTCAACTAAATTAGCCATGGTACTCTTGTGATTGACAGAAACGGGACAATCACGATAGACTCTCTCTGCTAGAATAGACTCACAAAGAGGGGTAGAAACACTGAAGGGTTCACTAAGTTGCTTAGGAATAACATCGAAATTCATAGCAACATATGGAGTTACAAAATATAAACTCGCTCCTGGATCTAGCAAGGCATAAATATTAGAGTTAAAGACTTGGATCATACCAGTGACAACATCTGGCGAATCCTCTTGCTCTTGGCGACTGGTGATAGCGTATAGACAGTTTGATCCTCCGCCAGTACCTGAAGTAGCCCCTCTAGGTGCAGCTCTGTCTAGTGGAGCAACTGAAGAAGACTGGGCTTTATTGTCCCCATTACCATTACCCTGCTTGTTCTTTGGACATTTTCGCATGAAATGACCATGTCCACACTTGAAGCAACCAGTGGAGTCCCTACGACAAGTACCTGAGTGGTTCCTACCATACTTAGCGCATACAAGAGGCTTACTACCCCCTTGCGCCATACTACCCTGAGAATAGATAGATTTGGCTCTGAAATTTTGACTATTATACTCACTTTTGTCCTTAGGTGCAGGTGCACTAGCAGATGATGGAGTAGGTCCCTTCTGTTTCTATTGGAAGGATGACTGGTTGGCATTGTTCTTCTGCTTCCCGGACTCATTCTTTATCTTAACTCTCTTATTCTTAAACTCCTCGCTATCCCACGGCTTCTCTTTCTCAACCTGTTGCACATAGAACATCAACCTTGAGATATCCATGTCACCTATTAGCATTATAGCCCAACCTTCCTTACTCGACAGACGAGATAACCCAGCAACAAACAAGCTCATTCTACTCCTCATATCTGCAACCATCTCCAGAGCATAGCGATATAGTTGGGTGAACTTCAACCCATAATCATGAACGCTCAAAAAATCTTGTTTAAGTGTGAGGAACTCTCGTACCTTAGCCTCTTTCAGTTCTCGAGGAAAGAAACGCCCTAAGAAGGCCTCCTCAAAACAAGCCCAACTCGCAGGTGGTGCACCTCAGCTCAGTCCTTCTTCCATTGATCGAACCAAATCCTAGCGACACCCTTCATTTGGTATGCAACTAGTTCCACCCTCTCAGTATCAGCAACATGCATGACATCAAATACCTTTTGCAGCTCTTCAATAAATTTCTCTGGATCCTCAGTAGTGCTTGAACCAATGAAACTTGGAGGGTTCATCCTCAAGAATTCGTGGATCCTCGAAGTGTCAGCCTCTTCTTGTCGAGCCCCTCTTTGTTGCCCAACCTGATTAGTCACAGCTTGACTTAGAATCCTTATCGTTTCCCCGAACTCATCATTAGTAACTTCTTCTTGGGGTTGCACTTTAGGTACATTAGGTACCCCTTGCTCCTCAACATTACACTTAGCAGGACGACCTCTGACAGCTCTTCGTGGAGGCATGATTAACTGAAAAACAAGCGCAAACACGAATTAGAAAGAAACTTTTTAGAGATCAAACTCTAACCCATGAAATAAGTATGAAAACAGTGAGATTATTCCTAAGTATTACAACCTATTAATTATAGATGTGGGGCACTTCACACCGATAACTAGTACTCTACAGACATGACTTCATAGACTCCTTAGGACTCTTGAACTCTATGCTCTGATACCAAGTTTGTCACGCCCCAAGCCTATACCCTGGGCCAGACTGGCACTCGAGAACCATTGTTGGACCCAAGCGAACCCTTGGCCTGACTTACTTATTCAATGAAAGACTTAACTCAACAAAGATAAATCTATGTAACAAACTAGAATGTTATAAAGAAAAATTCAACTAGCCATTAAGGCAAACTCAAGTCTCAACATAGAATAATGACAATGAAAAGACTAAAGAACTAACATCTGACTGTCTATGAAGCGTCTAAAACAACTGAGATGGATGTCAGAACAAGACCCTCGATCATCCTAACAAATGAAATACTAAAAAGTAAATGATAACAAAGGAGCCCTCTAGAAAGCAAGGAGGCTCACCAACTGACTCGAAATGCTCAACTGGATCAATGAGGCGCTGCATGATGATCTTGGTTACCTGTGTCTGCATCATAAGAAGATGCAGGCCAAATGACATCAATACATTGAATGTACGAGTATGCGAGGAGAATTATAAAACAAGACATAAGTTTGAAAGGAACTGAAGAACTTATACTTAGCTCAAGCCAACTTAACATAACTGAACTCATTTCAATATAAAACAGTTTAAAACAAGTGCAATATAAAGAAAAGCTATTTAAAACATGGATACCAATTCTATGTATTTTGGAAATACAATGGTACTCTATATGTATGCAAAGATACAATATAACTCTGAAATGTATTTAAAAATACAAATAAACTGTGTCTATAAGAATACAATTTCTTCTGTGAGAGTTTCTCTAATCGACAACCATCAAGTAAGAGCTATTATGATGATACAACATTTTTCCTCACATTGCCAGGGCCGTCCTATACCTTGCCGAGGGTATATAACCTGAACTACTAAGTGGATCCACTAGTCTATGCTAAAAAACACTAAAGGAATCATCTAAAAAGTATGATCCATTTCTACCCATGATGGCTACATGGTTTATGGGGGCTGTGAGTTGTCTGAACTCTTCCCCATATCGGTGCTCAATACTACTCCTAAAATATAATAATAGTTCTTATGTTTAAAAGCATACTTCTTTCTGTGGTTTGAGATAATTGTTCAAAACTTAGCTCAAAGGCTATCTTAGGAATCAAAGTTTCCATTCTTGGTTAATTGTGAAAGCATTTACTCTTTTCTGAAAACTAGCTCAAAGGCTCTTTGAAAATCTCAGTTTTTTTTCTTATTTAAATGTGAAAACATTTTAAACTCTTTGGGAATACATAGTACCCATATAATTCTTTGAAGAAATGAACTTCAATATTTACTCTTTACTCTTTACTCAACTTGAACTTTAAGTCTTAAAACAAAGTTAAAAGCATTTGCAAAATACTTCTTAAAAGGACTGTAAGAACTTCCTAGACTTGGCTCTTAACTTTCCTTGAATTTGAATTTATGAATTCAAGGTTATGATTCATGTTTCTGGATGATTTCTAGATGTTTAGAAGTCATTTAGAGTAGTTAGAATCAATAGGATGTGTTAGTACACTTTAGAAGGACTTAAACAGACTAAATGATGAAAAACTGGTGGAAATCGGCGACTCTTTTTCTCAAATTCACTTTATAATCAGATACCCAAGGCATATAAACAAAATCTAACTCAAAAAACTCAAGGAAACAACACTTGAATATAAAAAAACTCCTTAATCTCAACTCATATTCAAGAACGAAATCAATTCAAGAACAACTGTCAAGAACATCATATTCTCAATCCTTTTAGGACGAAAATATGCTGAATTAAACATGTTTGGTGCGTGGGTGAACTAACCTAATGCTATGTGATCTAACATACCTCGTAGGGATCACCCCTTGACGAAATCCACAAGCGATTCCTTATGGAGACGATGAATCTTGAACTTTCTTCTCCTTTCTCCTATTTTCTCTTTTCTCCAAGCCCTAGCGTGATTTTCAACTTTTCTAAACTGACTAAATCTGATTAGACCCTTAATTAATTTACTAAAATGAATTAATTAATTGGGTAAGGAAAAGACCAAACTACCCTTTCCACTTTTTAACTTCTTTCTAGTTCTTTCTAGTTACGGGGTGTTACATATATATATATATATATATATATATATATGGCGAGCCTATGGGGCTAGAGAGTAAAAGCTGTAGAAAGAAAGCCTATAAGAGTGTCATAAGCACTGGTTGAGACAATACCCTGATTATACCCAAACTGTACAAAAAGAAAAAGTAAACATCCTATTGTTGAGAGTAAAGAATTATACAGAAATGATCAGTTAGGATGCCAACTGGCAGAGGTAGTTATAACCAACTTTAGGATCAGTTAGCTTGTTAATTAATGATGATTAGAAGTAGCTAATTGAGTTAGATATTTTTACTTTCTTAAGTCGGCTAGATAAGTATAAATAGATAGAAGTATTGTATGGTACTAAGTTTTTTGATGAATGAATATTCTTCCATTCTACTGTAGATCTCCCGTTCTTTTCTTCCTGTCAAGATTCATCCTCTTTTCATAATTAGTGTTTTAACATGGTATCAGAGCCAATAATGGCGATCATAGATTGTTGAATTCTTCTTGTTCTGTAATTTCTCAGTGATTCTGTAGACTCTTCATCAATGGGGATTGGGGGTGAATCATCAAATGATGCCACTGTATCGGGATCAAAAAATGCTCGAATTTTAAGGCCAATCTTCGATTCTTTTGATCCTTTGTTTTTACAGAGTTTGAGGTGTAAACTTAGCTTATTACATTCTCACTAGGATGTAGAATTATACTCTCTGGAGTAAATCGATGCGAATTGCGCTGTTGGGGAAGAACAAAATTGGTTTCGTGGATGGCACATGTAGGAAAGATATGTATGAAGGTCAGATGGCCCATCAATGGGAGCGTGTAAATGTAGTTGTGCTTTCATGGATCATGAGCATTATATCGAAGGATCTAGTTAATGGCATCATGTACTCATCAAATGCTCACAAAGTATGGGTAGATCTCAAGGGGCGATTTGATAAGGTGAATGCCACTAAGATCTATCACATTTCTAGAGGAATTGTGACACTCGTTCAAGGTACTTCTATGATTTCAGTTTATTATTCAAGATTTAGCGAACTTTGGGAGGAATATAAGTCATTGGTTCCTCCTTATTCATGTTTCTATGAGAAATCACGTGAATTCATCCATAATATAGAGCAACAAAAGCTAATGCAGTTTTTAGGGGGTCTAAATGAGAATTACAATCAGTCGATGAGCCAAATTTTTATGATGCCCTTTATACCTTCAGTGAATCAAGCCTATTCACTAATCATTCATGAAGAAATTCAAAGATCTCAGCTAAATGTGGCTGCACAAACCTCACGCCCTAGTCTACATTATGAGGATGATGAGTCTTCAGTTTTTGCAGCTGCTTCTATGACGAGACATGATCCCAATTTGAAGCAAGAAGGAACTATGTCTTGTCGCTATGAGGTTGGTGAATCTTCAGGATCAACTACTGTGAATGATAATTTCCATAGGAACTATAAGAACATGAACTGAAGAGAAATTCTCATTTTCAATGTGAGTTTTGTCACTTGAAAGGCCACACTAGAGAGTAGTGTTACAAGTTGATTGGATATCCCACAAATTTTAAGTTCACCAGGAATAAAGAGAAAGACCAGAGTGGTTTTAGATGAGGCAACTACAATAATTCTAGATACAACAAAGGTCAAAATAGCTACAGATCTAGTGGTTACAATGCACATAATGCAAATGTGGTTCTCTAATTATGAGTAGTCATAGAATAGCAATAAGCTGAATGCTAAGGACCAGGGCTTCACAGCTGAACAATTTCAGAAGCTACTCAATCTACTTGACAAGCAAGAGACACCTAAAAATGTAGCAAATATGTCAGGTACGGTTAACTATTTTTTAGCTGGTTTCAAAACTAACTCCTGGATTGTTGATACAGGGGAATCAAACCATATGGTCTCTTCTCTGGATTTAT
Source organism: Solanum pinnatisectum (assembly GCA_035578085.1). NCBI lineage: Eukaryota > Viridiplantae > Streptophyta > Magnoliopsida > Solanales > Solanaceae > Solanum > Solanum pinnatisectum. The sequence continues at coordinate 16,801,271 of CM069083.1, forward strand.
TGTCATCTAGTCATGCTCTTCCACCTTCCACTTATAACCAAGTCAATCTTTCTAATGGAGACGTAGCTCCAATCACTCATAGAGGTCTTTATACACTAGACAAGGATCAAACACTCCAAGATGTCCTCTATAGACCTATGTTTAACTACAATCTACTCTCAGTGTCTAAGCTTACTAAATACCTACAATGTTTTGCATCTTTCTATCCTGGTTTGTTTCTCTTTAAGGATCTTTACACTTAGAAGGTGAAGGGGATTAGTAAGGTCAATGATGGCCTTTACATTCTACCCATCAAATCACCAAACACCTACAGCTTCTGTCAACTCACAAAATGCTCATGTTTGCTTCTCAACTCAGTTTGTTAATATCAAAAGTTCCAACTAGCATTAAAGGCTTGTGCATGCACCAATTCCAGTTCTCAATCAAATACAAGTTATCAAACATACATTATATACATCTCAAATTGGTAATTGTACTGTTTGCCCATTAGCAAGGAAACTAGAATACCTTTTCCTACTCACAATACTATTTTTGTTCATGTTTTTTTAGTTAGTGCATGTGGATGTATGGGTCATTTTAAACAAGACACTTATAATGGGAACAAATATTTCCTTCTCCTTGTGGATGATTTTAGTTGAATGACGTGGGTTTTCTTCTTGAAATTCAAAAGTGATTGTTTACTTCACTTAAAAACCTTTATCCATCTTGTTCATAATGAATTTGACACATCCATTAAGACCATAAGATCAGATAATGGTCTAGAATTCATTAATTCCCAATGTACTGCTTTATTTCAATCCCTTGGTATTCTTCATCAAAGGACTTGTGTATATACCCCATGTAACACCCCGTATGCTAGAACTGCCAAAATGCATATTTTCAGAAGTTACAGGTGCAACCCACAATTGCCACCCACGGACTGTAGGGTGACCCACGGTTTGTTCTGATGGTCTGTGGTTCACCACTTGCAACCCTCCCCAGAAACCTCAGACAAAATCTTCTAAGGCATGACCCATGGATCGTAGGTAAGGCAACGGTTTGTGGATCATGGCCCTTGATTCAGCCTCTCTGAAGCCGAACGACGGCGAACCAACAAAGACCATGGGTCAGTCCACGGAATGTTGGTTGGCCCGACACCTTTTAAGTCAGGGGTCATTTGGTCTTTTCCTTAAGCGTTGGACACCTAAACTACGTCGTTTAACCCCTAAACTACATGGTTTTGGTCAGTCTTAGCCTAGTAAACTAATTATAACTTACCTTAGACAATTATTCGCCAAAAATTCATCAAACTTAGAGTAAAATAGAGGAGAAAGTCGACCAAGCCCTAGTTCAAGAACGTAACGAGTTTTCATCAGTTCCAGCCCCGAAATCGAAAGATTTCTTCATGGAATTCGTTACTAGGTATGTGGGATTTCAGTAGTGGGTTCCTTTCACCCATTAACTCCCTAGATTTCAGTCAGAATCTTGATTCCCTTAATATTATCTAGACCTAGGGTTTCTTGAATGTTAGAAATTGTTGGGTTTTAGCTGTTAAAATGATCCAAATCAGATTATCATATTGTTGCTTAGTTTCTTGTATGATATTCAAAACCCTAGTTGTATAGATTTGTTTAGTTTATGAATTATACATACTAGGTCAGATTATTCAGATATATATGCTTCAGTTTACGAATGTCATATTATTAGTCATAATTGTTGCATTCTCAGAGTTTTCATGTCAGTAATTGAGCTATCCAGTACTTCAGCATTGCAGTCATAATATTGCTTATATATATTCTAACTGGGAGTAGGCTTAGACCGAGTGGACTAGGGTTCAGCGTACCTGAATAGTCCAGAACTATGTGCCCCCGTAAGTTTTTAAGTCCCATTTGTGGGCATTACATTTTAGTGATAACGCCAGTCATGCCACTATACCTCTGGCAGAGTATATTGGGTCCTTTCGATGGGGAGTATACATCGGACTAAAGATTTGGCTCATATGGTTTTAGTCGGTTATTAGTAGCTTCCACAGTCCAGTCAGATTCTATTGCATTGACCATGTTATCAGTTACAATCAGATTTCAGTCTCAGCATGTTATAAACTTGGTCAATGCATTCAGTCATGTCATGTTCAGTATAGTATCATGTTCAGAATTATATCATTGCTTTACCACCTTGTTCAGTTATATGTTTTATTTTGCTTTATTCTATCTTGCATGCTCAGTACCTTTCAAGTACTGACGCATAATATACACTACATCTTCTTGTGATGTAGGTTCAGGTCCTCAGCTTCCAGATCACACATAGATCGGTTACCGATCTTCAGCTCAGCAGTATCAGTGGTGAGTCCTCATTCTCCGAGTATGACATACATGTTTCTTTTGGTTTTAGTCTTTAGTTTTAGTTTTGTTAGATTTAGCTAGGGCATGTCCCATTACTTCTAATCAGTTAGAGCCTTATTTCAGACATAGTTAGAATCAGCTTTTGCATTTGAGTTTGACCTTTCAGTTGTTGTTAAACTCTCAGTTTTTATATATTCAGATAGTTATGGGTATTCCCCATTATTTCATTTTAGTTTATCTGATGATTTAACTTCCACATAGTATTTCTTTACTTCAGTTTATTTAGTATGCATATGATATTCCAGCAGGTTAGCTTGGGGTCACTCGTGATCCTAGGTCCCGCGTCCACGTCCTGGGGGTAGCTTCGTGGCGTGACACCCCATAATAGAATGGGGTAGCTGAAAGAAAACATAGACATCTTTTTGAGGTTGCCAGGGCATTAAGATTTCAGAGTCACATTCCTCTTAAATTTTGGGGTGATTGTGTGCTTACAACTACTTACATCATCAACAATTTCCTTCGAAAGTTCTATATGGTGTCTTACCTTGTGACAAACTCCATGAAGTTGCTCCCAGACTAGGATACATGAGAACATTGGGCTGTCTCTGCTATGCTACTAATCCTACTCCTTCTTGATAAGTTTTCACCTAGAGGAATCCCTGCTGCTTTTATGGGGTATTCATCTACTCAAAAGAGATGTAAACTCTATAATTCACACTTTTTTTGTTAGCAGAGATGTTCATTTTAGAGAACACATTTTTCCTTTTCTATATTCACCATCTAACACTATATCTTCTGATATCCTCCCCCTATCTTTTTGACTCAGATTCTACACCTCTACCTATTGAGAACACTTTTTATCATCCATACCCTTCTCCACATCATTCTCATTCTCATGATCCTCCTATTTCACCTGTCATTCCTCTCATATCTCCTTCACAAGTTTCCTCTCTTCCCACTCTTTCACCAGCCACAGTGGTTGTCTGATTATGTTCATCCACCCACTCATTCCAGACCTTCTTCAATTTCTATTCATAATGTTATTCATTACTCTCATCTTAGTCCTTGTTATCAGGCTTTCTTATCTAAATTTTCTCATTCCACTGAACCCCGCCTTTACTCTGAAGCTATATTAGATGATAGATGGATTCAAGCCATGAAACAAGAAATTGATGCCCTTATTGAAAACAGAACTTGGGAGGTAGTGGATTTACCAGCTGGAAAACTACCCATTGGTTATAAATGGGTTTATAAGATCAAGTATAATGCTGATGGTTCTGTAGAGAGATTTAAAGGTAGACTGGTGGCAAAGGGTTACACCCAAAAAGAGGGTGTGGATTTTCATGATACCTTTTCTCCTATTGCAAAGATGGTTACTATTAGGTGTGTTCTTTCTCTAGCTACTATGCATGATTGGATTGTCTTTCAGATGCATGTATTTAATGATTTTCTACAGGGTGATCTTCATGGGGAGGTATACGTGGTACTGCCGCAGTAAAGGGGAGACCTCAAAGGTGTGCAAGTTAAAAAAATCATTATATGGCCTTAAACAAGCATCTAGGCAGTGGAACTTAAAACTTACCACTGTATTGATCAACTCTGGGTTCCGAAAGAGTAAACATGACTGCTCATTGTTCACCAAAAAAGTTGGTCAGAAAATTGTGATGATACTTATATATGTGGATGACCTATTAATCACTGGAAATGGCATGCATCTTATCAAGGAATTACAGAACACTTTGCAACAGAACTTCAAAATTAAGGATTTAGGAGAGTTGAGATACTTCCTAGGGATAGAGTTTTTGAGGTCTAATAGAGGAATACTCATGACAAAAAGAAAGTATACTTTGGAGTTAATTTCAGAATAGGGATTAGCAGGAGCTAAGCCTAATGTGACACCTCTAGAGCAACATATAAAATACAGCACCACTGATTATGATAAGTACTTGCAGAAAGAAGTTAATGATGATCCACAATTGATGGATAAAAGTTCTTACCAAAGATTAGTAGGGAGGTTACTCTATCTAGCAATGACCAGACATGATATCTCTTATACAGTCCAAACCTTAAGTCAATTTATGCATGATCCAAAACAATCTCATATGGAAGGAGCACTTCATGTAGTAAGGTACCTTAAAGGGAATCCTAACATGGGAATTTTGCTGAGTAGTGACAAGGATGACACACTAACAGCCTTCTATGATTCTGATTGGGCATTTTGTGCAGTAATAAGGAAATCAGTGATTGGCTACTGTGTGAAGTTAGGTAACTCCTTGGTTTCTTGGAAATCAAAGAAACAGGAGACTATGTCAAGAAGTACAGTAGAAGTTGAGTATAGAAGTATGGCATCTGTTGTTGTAGAAATTATTTAGCTTGTAGGACTGTTGGAAGAAATGAATATGAAGGTAAAGATACCATTGAAATTGTTTTGTGATAACAAAGCTGCTATACAGATTGTTGGGAATCCTATATTTCATGAAAGGACCAAACACATAGAGATAGATTGCTACTTTGTGAGGGAAAAAATACAAAAGGGATTAATCAAGGCAATGAATATTCCTGGAACTGATCAAGAAGCTGGCATTTTGACTAAAGCTCTAGGAGGCCAACAACATCACTACATATTGGACAAGTTGAGGTTAATAGATGTTTTTCAACCCTCAATTTGAGGGGGAGTGTTTAGAGTAAAGAATTGTATGATACTGAGTTTTTTGATGAATGAATATTCTTCCATTCTACTGTATATCTTCCTTTCTTTTCTTCTAGTCAAGCTTCATCCTCTTTTCATAATCAGTGTTTTAACACTTATGAAATCTCCGGGAAGAGGTGGAGCTTACCAACTCACAACTGAACCCCGAATCCTAGCGGTGGGGTCAATCAGAATCTCTACCTGGACCTGCACGCACGAAACAAAAATGCAGCATCCCTAGGCGACGGGACGTCAGTATGAATAAAAATGTACTGATATGTAAGGTAGAAAGTAGAATCATAAATAGCTGTTGTAAAAAGGGTAATAAAGATACAACCTGAAACAGAAACTCTGTTGGCCTCCATGGCTGACATCCAACCCTATATAAATTAAATATGCATGGTATGCTCGCATAATCGTATGTCGTGAATATATATATATAAATGCAAATGCTTGTCATACCAAACCAAGTGTTAGCAATGGTGGTGCCTTCATGTAGCTAACCGACATCATATTCGCCAAATTGTGGCCATCTGTGTCTTATATGTATAAATATAGGCAATAGGCCTCATACCTTTTGATTATAGATCGGGAGTAGAATGCATAACATGTCATGTCATATATTCGTAATGCATTTATGTTACCATAATCATGCTTCCAATCTTGGCCCATTGGTACTCTTGTTCTCATAATCTCGTAATAACTTTCGTATCACATGTGAATGTCTCGTAGAACCTCATATACTTATAGATTAATCAGGTACACTTAACTCAAATTTAGAAAGGTAACATAAACCTGAGGATGTTCATAAAGAGCCTAAAGTTCTTCACTTAGTTTCTATATATGTTTCCTTAGTAGTTTTTAAAAGAAAGTATTTAAAAAAAATGTCCTTTAGTAGTTTAAACATATGAGTTACATATAAGAGTTTTGGAGATCGACATATTATTTTAAAGTTTTTCAAAAAAAACAAATTAGCGAGGAAGGTGTGGTTTCAAATTCATAATGTTCATCCCTAATATTTTTAAGTTACAACACCTAAAGAAGAATAAAAATTTAGGTGTTGTAACTTAAGAATTTGTGACTTGAGTGGGGGGGGGGGGGGTAGGTGGCGTAAAATATGATTTTTTTTTTAAATTTTGAAATATTTTCCAAAAAGTTTTTGACGGGGGTGGCCTGGGTGGGGGGGGGGGCGACGTAAAAAATGAATTTTTTCAAATTTGAAATATTTTCCAAAATATTTTCTAAAAAAAAATAATTATTTTTGATAGGGGTGGCTTGGGTTGGGGGTAGGCGTGGAGGTTGGCGTAAAAAAATGATTTTTTTTAAAATTTGAATTATTTTTCAAATGATTTTTTAATTTTTTTTTAAATATGTTGCAATTTTTTAAAAAAAATTATCTGATGGGGTGGGTGGGGGGTGATGTAAAAAATTAAATCTTTTTAAAGTTGAAATATTTTCCAAAAATTTGATTGGGGTGACGTAAAAATGATTTTTTTTGTAAAAAAAATTGAAATATTTTTCAAAAGAGATAATGTTTTTTTGATGGGGGTGGCCTGGGTGGGAGGTATGGGTGGCAGGGGGGAAGGGTAGGGGTAAATAATGATTTTTTTTTTAAAAAATTGAAATATTTTCCAAATATTTGATGGGGGTGGCCTAAATGGGGTGGGGGGTGGCATAAAAAATGAAAATATTTTTTTAAAAAAAACAATTGATTCGGGGAGAAGGATGGGTGGAGGCAGGGGGAGGGGTATGGAGTGGAGTAAAAAATGAAATTTAAAAAATTTGAAATATTTTTCCAAAACAATTTTTTGTGTGGGGGTGGGGGATATGAGTGGTAGGGGTTGAGTGAGGTAAAAAAATCTTAAGATTTGAAATATTTTTCAAAAATAATTTTAAAATTTATTTTTATTTTTGTTTTTGGGAGGGGGGTTGGTTTGGGGGTAGGTGGCAAGGGGTTGGTTTGGGGTAGGAGTAAAAATATATTTGAAATTTTAAAAATAAGAAAATCTAAAAAATTTAATTTTTTTTAAATGGAGAGGTTCAAGTTCAGCGTACGGAGTATGGTAAGAAAAAAATATTGAAGGATACAGTAGAGTTTTGAAGGGAAGTCATTTTCCTTAAATTTGAGAAAAATGAGTTGATTTGGAAAACATTTTCCAAAACATTTAAGCTAACCAAACATGGAAAAATTAGAAAACATTTCATAACAAACACACCCTAGGTAATGGACTACATGATGAGCATTTCCCACACCATTGGTTGAGCTACTTACATTGATGCAAGAACTTCAAATTATAGTAGAACAAACTTCTACTCTCTAGAGATTATTAGACAAAATCGAAATGAAATTATTATCACATCACACATGGACATTTACCATATAATAACATCATCTTTCAGTACAGATCTTTAATACATAAGCTAGGAGCTCCAATGCACACAATAACCCAATATTTTTAGTAGTTCCTTTGATGTTTGCAACAAATGCAACTTACCTTTTAGGAACTATGCTTCCTAGAAAAATTTCAATTGTAATATCATATATTAACATGCAAGGCCAACCATTGGCCCAAACAATTGACATAACTACTTCTGAACAATGTATGATGTCAGCTATTTAGTTAATTATATATAAACTAGTATAATTACCTACGCCTCACGTGGGAATTTAATATCACAGAATTTATAAAATAATACTTAAAACCTATCAATTATTAAAACTAAAAAATTATATTATCTTACATACAAGATTACGTAGTAACGAATATTAATAATTTTATAATTTATCATTTTGCTTCCAGAAAGTGTTACTATTTGAAATTTTTTGGGAATCAAATGAATATCAACCAGAGATATTAAATTTTCTAATAAATAAATAATCATTGGTAAAGGGATAAATAAATTTTAAAAGGCTGAAAAAGAGAAAAAATATTCTAATTTTAACGTGTAGAAAGTTCAACCCTACCTTTTGCTTTTCATATATCATTTTAAAGCTCCCCATTTAAATGTATCATAAGAAATTATTAAAATGAAATATTAAAGGAAGAGTGTATCATATTGGACAACAATTCAACTTATCATATATACTTGAACGAGAAAAATATTACAAAAAACTATTCATTTTGTTTGAGTGTTTATTAAATGTAACACCTCGGATCCAAAAGAGGGTAAGACTGCATTTTTCAGAAGCTGCAGGAGGCCACCCACAATCCGTGGATGGGACCACGGACCGTAGGTGTGGTCCGTGGATGGCTCCCAAAAAAGGGGTTCAAAGGGTCAACAGACCGTTGGTGGAACCACAGTCTGTGGTCGAGGGCCTGTGGTCCAGACCCGCCAAACCCAAGTCTCTGATACGAACGATGGTCGTGCAGGCCGGACCGTTGTCCTATCCACGGACTGTCGATCGAGGGTCGTGAGTTGCAGTCGATAGTTAATCTTAGAGGTAGTTGGGTCTTTTCCTAATTAATCTAGCCTAATACTATGTCATTTTGCCTATGTCTAAGATCCCTGTATAAGAGTTTCCAACCCCAAAATTTGTTCATTCACTTCATTCTCTTCAAACTCACCAATAAGAACTCTCAAAGATTTCTCTCTCTAGAAGGCTTGAAGAAGAAGGATTCAACCTAGGATTTCAAGTCAAGTCTCAATTCCTCCATCGAAGATTAGAAATTGGATTCAAGGTATGATAGTTTTCATCCATGGAGCCCCCAAAATCTCCTACTTTCAAAGGTAGAAATCCCCAATTGAGTTAGGGTTTTCTCCAATTACCATGGGTTCTTCGATTTATTGATTTAAATGATTGAATTATGATCTCTTATGCATGAATTGTTGAAATACAATGATTTTATAATGATTCCCCCATGAACCCATGTAATCCCCATACTTTTTCAATTATGATTATGTGATGTGGGTTTTGAATTTTGAAAGAGGAGATTATGAAATTAAGCATGTTTTCATGAGAATGTTTTAAGGATGCTTAGAGAGTCAAGTATCAATGATGATGATTGATGTTGTGTTGTTGAAAGGATTTATCATAAACACATTAAAGCATGATTGTGAAAGGTTTTCTCACATGATAATGATTCTAAGGTTGAAAGGTTTTCTCACCTAATTGAATCAAAGATAAGGAGCTATACTAATGAAACTTAGCTTGAATTAGTTAATGAATGATACCTTTCCATGGATGAATTATGACTTAGCTTGGATTGGAAAGATAATATGCCTTCCATGGATGATAATAACAAGTAAGAAATGACTACTCTGTGAGAATTATGCTTAGCACCGAGAGGTTATTGAGATGGAATCTCTCCCGTTAGTAGAGGCCGAGTTTCTAGTAGCAATCTCCTTATCTCTTACCTATGTGCCCCCATAGGATAATTAGCTAGTGGATCCACTTAAGCTAGAAGTTAATGGTTCTACCTTGGCAAGTAAGGCAACCTTTTTTGGATTTGGGAGACACCGGGGGATCATGTTATAGCTCACATAGTCTCTATGTCGGTTAAGACTCATTCCCCACATTAATAATGAACTAAGGTTACTTCAAGAAGTATCTCATATGAGTTCAAAGGTTTTAAAGATGTTAGCTTGCGTTGACCATGTTTTATGAAGTATGTTTTCTAACCTTCTTATATCGTGTTTTAGATTGGTCAATTGCATGTCATGAAATGTCCCATTTTAGCATGATTTAAATGTTTTATGCATGGCTAGAATACTTGGTACATTGTTTTGTACTAACATATACTCTTACCTATATTTTTCCTAAATGTAGGGTCCGATATTCAGGGTTCTCAGTTTTGTGGCTAGCGGTTAACTTGGTTGATTTTCGAGCTTGGTAAGTCCTCATGATTCGAGGAAGGACTTTGATTCTTTTCAGTTTCTATCTTACTTTCGGTTTTTGAATATGATGTATGGGCTAGGCCCAATTTCATTCTATTGTATTAGATGGCTGTTATGACAAAGTGTCTAGACTTCCGCTTTACTTTTATAAAAATGTTTTGGACTTAGAATGTTGTTTTATCTCTCATATTCTATTTCTTATGTTATGAATGCTAAGTGGCTTGTATAGGGTCCTCGGGGGTCTTATACGCCATGTTACATCTAAGGTGTACCCTGGGTCGTGACAAATTTGGTAATCAGAGCACAATGTTTAGAATGGTCCTAGGATGTCTCATAAGTCACGTCTAGTAGAATCTAGTTCATGAGTGTGAAGCGCGCCACATTTATGAATGAGAGGCTACATGATGTTTAGGAAATTCCACTTCTTTCATTACTCTAAAGTCGTGCAATAGAGTTTAACTCTATAAAGTATCTCTCATAATCCTTACCCGATGCTCTACAGGACATGGCTATTATAAGAGTGTATTCTAGAAGGAATGTAAGGGAGAATGAGGAACAATAAGCTCCTCTACAAGCTCCGGTCGATCCTTTGGCCGAACAAGTGACTAACGCGGAGTTTAGGGCTATTTTTCAAGTATTGGCTCAAGTTGTGACGGCCCAAGCCAATAGGGAGGTTGTGGTCCCCGTGAACCCATATGTTGGTACGCCGGCATCAAGAGTGAGGGACTTCACTAAGATGAACCCTCCGGAGTTTCATGGTTCTAAGGTTAAAGAAGATTCTCAAGAATTCATCGACATTTATCGACGAGGTCTACAAGGTTTTGATGATCATGAGAGTGACGCCGGGGGAAAAGGCGGAGTTAGCCGCCTACCAACTTAAGGGTGTTGCTCAAATATGGTACAACTAATGGAAAGAAGGGATACCAGACGATACAAGTCCTCTTTATTAGGAGAAATTTAAGGCTGCTTTCCTTGATAGGTTTTTCCCCCTTGAGATGAGGGAAGCAAAGGTGCTTAAGTTCATCAACCTTCATCAAGGAAGTATGAGTGTGAGGGAATACGCTTTGAAGTTCACACAGCTATCTAAATATGCCCCTACAATGGTTGTCGATTCTAGGGCAAGGATGAGTAAGTTTGTGTCGGGTGTGTCAGAAATTGTGGTTAAAGAATGTCGTACCGCCATGTTCATTGGTGACATGGACATCTCTCGACTCATGGTTCATGCCCAACAGATCGAAGAGGAGAAACTCAAGGAAAAGTCTAGGGAGATAAGGAGGGCAAGAACCGGTGATGGCAATTTCTCTCATATAAGGTCCGATGGACATGGTCGTCCTAGATTTCGACAAAGGTTTTTTGGTCAAAGTTTCCCCAATTCTCCTCCCAAGTTCAATAAAGATGGGGTGTCTAACCCTAAGCCTCAAGGAGGGAATGGTAGTGGATCTTCAGTGCTAGGTGTGGGAAGAAGCACGAGGGTAAATGCTTAGTCGCCTCAGATGATTGTTTCAGTTGTGGTAAAATTGGGTATAAGATGAGGGATTGCCTTATGCTTATGGCTAATAGAAGAGAAGGAAAACAAGCTCCTCCTAGTGGTTCAGGTTCCAATGCTCCCAAGTAAAACTGATTTTATGCACTTTAGACTCGAGGTGAACAAGAGGGTTCTCCCGATGTGGTTACCGGTATGTTGAAAATATTCCAACTTAATGTTTATGCTTTACTTGATCCTGGTGCTACTTTGTATTTTGTGACGCCGTATGTGGCTATGAGGTTTGTTGTTCTCCCAGATGTGTTGTTATAACCTTCTTCTGTCTCTACTCTTGGTGGTGATTCTATTGTGGCTAAGAGGGTCTATAGAAAGTGTCCAGTTTCCTTATCCCTTAGAGTTACTCTTATTGATTTGGTAGAGCTTGATATGCTAGATTTCGATGTTATCTTGGGTATGGATTGGCTTCATTCATGTTATGCTTCTATTGATTGTAAAACCCGTGTAGTCAAGTTTCAGTTTCCAAATGAGCCTATCCTAGAATGGAAGGGGAAATTTTATACCTAAGGTTCAGTTTGTTTCCTATCTTAAAGCTAGAAAGATGATTTCTAAGGGTTGCATGTACCATCTAGTTAGGGTGAGGGATATAGATTCTGAAACCCTTACTCTTGAGTCAGTCCCCGTTGTTAATGAGTTTCCAGAAGTGTTCCTAGATGATTTACCTGGTATTCCTCCCAAAAGGGAAATAGACTTCGGTATTGACCTTCTCCTATATATGCAACCTATTTCTATTCCTCCTTATAGAATGGCTCCGACAGAACTTAAAAAATTGAAAGAGCAATTGAAAGACTTGTTGGATTAGGGTTTCATCCGACCAAGTAAATCCCCATGGGGTGCTCCAATTTTGTTTGTTAGAAAGAAAGATGGTTCTCTCTGAATGTGAATAGACAATCGGCAATTGAATAAGGTTACGGTTAAGAATAAGTATCCTCTTCCAAGGATAGATGATTTGTTTGACCAATTTCAAGGGGCAAGTTACTTCTCCAAGATTGACCTTAGGTCGGGTTACATCTAATTGAGGGTGAAGGAAGATGAAATTCTGAAAATGGCTTTTCGAACTCGATATGGTCATTATGAGTTTTTAGGTGATGTCGTTTGGTTTGACTAATGCTCTGGTGGCTTGTGAATTTGATGAACAGGGTGTTTAGACAATACCTTGATTCATTGATGATATATTGATTTATTCGAGAAGCGAGGATGAGCATATTAATCCTTTGAGGATTGTCTTGCAAATCCTTAAGGAACAACAACTCATATGCAAGGTTTAGCAAATGTGAGTTTTGGCTAAGATATGTGGCTTTCCTAGGTCACATTGTTTCAAGTAAGGGCGTTGAGGTATATCCTATTAAGACGGATGCGGTCAAGAGTTGGCCTAGGCCTCTATCACCTTCGAATATTAGAAGTTTCTTGGGTTTGGATGGTTACTATAGAAGGTTTGTTAAGGGGTTTTCTTCGATTGCCTCTCTATTGACAACATTGACTCTAAAGAAAGCTAAGTTCATATGGTCCGAAGCTTGCGAGAAAAGTTTTCAAGAGTTAAAGGATAGACTTACTTCCGCTCCAGTGTTGACTTTACCGAAAGGGATAGATGTTTTTATGGTTTATTGTGATGCCTCAAGAATTGAACTAGAATGTGTGCTTATGAAAAATGGGAAAGTTATTGCCTATGCTTCAAGGAATCTTAAGATTCATGAGAAGAATTATCCTGTCCATGACCTTAAATTAGCGGCGGTCATTTTTACCTTAAAGATTTGAAGGCATTATTTGTATGGTGTTCATGTTGATGTTTTCACCAACCATACGATTTTGCAATATGTGTTTAACCAAAAGGATTTTAATCTTTGCCAAACAAGGTGGATTGAGTTATTAAAGGATTACGATATGAGTGTTCTCTATCACCCCGATAAGGTGAATATGGTGGCAGATTCTTTTAGTCGGTTATCTATGGGTAGTGTTGCTCATATTGAAGAGGAAAAGAAAGAGTTGGTTTAAGATGTTCATAGATTGGAGCAACCAAAGGGTATATTAAACCCAATGACCTCAATCCGTTAATCCTACAATAGCACCTAACTCTTACGAATACCTCAAGGGAATTAAATTCACCAAGCAACCCTCGTTTCTAAGCAAAGATCAACCAAAAGCTTACCAAGCTCTCAATACTCATACATGAGTTTTCAATATTCAATATTCAAAATAGTCTAAGTCTAAAATGAACCCAAACTACCTATTTATCGTTTTAGGCACTTATTACAAAAGGGGCCCAAAAGTGACCCGAAATGACCAAAGGGCGAGCCAAGTCGGGCTCGCCTAATGCACTTGGTGATCCTCCCATTGGTCGGCGATGCATTTTTCTCCTAGCCAGGTTCTAGAACTTTGGGCGAGCTGGGTTCATCGCCCAAGCCCTTGGGCGATCCACTGATTAGTCCTGGCTCACCAAAAGGACCAGTGTTGTCCACTTTCTTCTATTCACTTCCCCAAGCTATCTTTCATGCATGTGAACCTCTCCTTGTCATCAATACAAGTTCAAGAACCTCCATCCTTGTGAACAATTCTTCAATACACTGAAGTTCCCAAACTTGGCTATGGGTGAAAGGTCTTGAGGCAATCTGAATTACATCATTCTCCCCTTCTTGAAAAGGATTCGTCCTCGAATCCAAACCTTGCAAAACCATAGGGGAACCAAACAATAACAAGATCCTCATGGAATGAGGGTTAGCATTAGCAATAGCTATTTTATCACTAGGCCAATGATGCACAAATTTAACATATAACTATGCATCAAAATTATCAACGAAGGGTTTGTAACCCATCAAAGCAATAGATACTTGGCTACTTAAGAAACTTTGACAAAGGGTAGAGCGAAGGAACCAACACACTTAAGCAACCACACATGTAGACCCTCATTGGTTCCACATTTCAACAGGCACAATTCCCCCTTTAAGTCAAGTAGCACATGCACACTCTCACACCTAAGTGCAAAGGCTTAAGTAATGTTGACCCAAATTAAGACACCATCTAATGCACTAGATAACTTCAAGAAAGTAATTATTCCCAATTCATGAGCGGGTTCAAGTACACAAGTATTCGCCACCCAAATTGGCAAACATACCTCATTCAAGCAGATTGGATCAAGTAATAACACCAAGTAAGAATCATATGAATGAAATATGGTGTTACTACCATACTCAACACACTTAAAACCAACATCGGGGTCAAATGGAAAAGGATTGCATAGCATTGAGTCATGGAGACTCTTATTTGTCCTATTGATACTACTACAAACATAAAATATCCTACCCACACAAGCATGAGTATCATCATATGCAAGTAGATAATATTGAGTCCTCGAATCCAAACCTTGTAAAACTATGTAGATTACAAGCAAGAAACATATCCTCATAGCATGATGGTTAGTATAATGGTTAGTATTAAAAACATTGAACCGAGGAGACCCAAACTCAAGGAACAACCAAACATCTTCTATTGTCATGGCTATTAAGCCCATAGATGGAGAACAAGGACATTGGCTATTCCTTTCGTCAACAGGATAATACCACTCAAAATATGGTACCTCCACAAGTTCAAAAACTCTCAAACATTCACCGGGGTCAAAATGATAAAAGGTCCACATTACTGGATGATACAAACAAGTAAATACCTCAATGATACCCGAATCCACATGCAATGCACCTTTAATACAACTAGGGGACTTATCATATGCAAAGATATAGTAGAGGAAGGTACAAACTTCACGATCTCTTTCAAAATAACTCCTACCCCTATAAGATCCACAATCAACAAGATCATGCTCAAAATAAGAGTAACAAAAAGGGTTTAGGAAGCTATCCCCATACACAATGTAGGCTCCTCCAGTGGATTCTAAACCCTCAAGGAAGACTTTCCATCATAGGGAAATGTATCAACAATTTCACCCACATTATGACTGCCATCTTGACCAAGCATCACCACACAAATACCATAATTCAGCCCACTACCGGGGTCAAATGGAAAGGAAATCCATGAACTTGGATCAAGTACACCTGTTTTTATCAGCTTGGCACTCTTATCTTCCCCAAACATACTCCACTTAATAGCGTGAGCATCATGATATGCAAACAAGTAATCAAGGAAGATGTTGCCTAAATACACTTCAATCAAGGGGTTCCCAACTTTAGCCTACAATCTAGATACTAGAGGATCACAACTCATATAAAGCATTGGAACACACAAGGACGAAGTAGCAGTTAACACATAGGCATTCCCTTTCATCTTAACACTACCCTTCCCAATAAATGTACTATCATCTTCACACAAAAGATTTCCATCTTTAGGAAGTGTGTCATTGCACCATAGTGGATTCTCAAACAATTTAAGAACATTTGGGAGATTTCCCCCTTTGGAAAGGGTGTCATCACACCATAGTAGATTCTCAAACAACTTAACAACATTTTTATCAAACAAAGAAACCATATTGGAAGCATCATCACATTTACGACATGAAGAGAAAAGAACCATCTTGGAAAACACACAATACCCATTGAGCTCATCAATCATGTCTTCTAATCTAGGGATAAGAGAATGATACTTGACAAAGATTTTGTTGATGGCCCGATAATCAACACACATGCGCCATGCTCCATCTTTCCTTGGAACCAATATAACTGAAACAGTGCACGGACTTGTACTTTCTCTCACATAGTCCTTGTTGAGGAGTTCCTCAACTTGACTTTGTAGCTCTTTGATATCTTTCGGATTACTTCGATAAGATGGTTTGTTTGTCCATTGTGAGCCCAGCACGAAGTCAATCTAGTGCTCAATACCCCAGGGAGGGGGCACTCCACTTGGCAGTCCCATTAAAAAGGCATCATTATAATTCTGCAAAAGAAAGGAAATAGAATGGGGAAGAGAAGAATTAGATAGGTTAGTTTGCAACACATGATCCCTATGTGTGATACGGATCAATGAACTTTCGACCTCCATGTCCTCCCTTATCTCTTTATGCTCAACCAGGAACTCTTGGGCTTTTCCTTTCAACTTTCTCCTTTCTTCGTCTTCTTGGCATTCGACCTCCATATGTCCCTCCTCCTTCTTCCTTTTATCCCTCAACTCACTCATCTTTTGATACATTTCCTTGACTTGAGATGGTGACAAAGGACATACTTACATCCATTTGACACAAATGAATATATATTGGTTCTCCTATAATGTTTTGTCGAACAACGATATTGGCAAGGTCTCCTGAGTAGTACATAACAAGCTTGCATTGGCATCACATCATATAGGACCGCATCTTGGTATTTACCAATTTGGAAATTGATTAAGACTTGTCTATGCACCCTCAATTCCTTACACTCACTCAACCATTGAAGTTTGTAAGGCTTAGAAAGCTTAGCGGTAGAAAGCTTCAAGAAATCCATCAAAGCGGTGCTAGCAATGCTGACACAACTTCCACTATCAATGATCAAGGAACATACATTACCCTGGATGAGGCACTTGGAATGGAAAATATTCTCTTTTTGACTTTAGTTACCCATGGCCTTACTAGTCATAGTTCGCCTTACCATATACGTTGGTATGGTAAACTCTCCTTCTTTGGGCCAAGCCTCATCCCTTGTGGACTTCCTCATCAAACAATCGGACACTACAACTCTTCTACCCTTACATGGGTCTTATTCCTCATCTTCAACACCTTTCGGGGTTTTCTCTTTACAACTTTCGTCTTGATTGATCGGTGTTGGGTTGAACGCTTGATGGGCAGTTTCAGGGGTGATAGTAGGATTAAATTGATCCTTCACATTGTTTCCCCAATATCCCATTTCCCCCATATCCCATTATGGACAAACTATTTTGCAAGTCGGTCATTCTTCCTTCCAGCCTCCCCATTATCTGACTCACATTAGTAATCACCCCCATTATAGATTCTAAAGTAACCTTCCCCTTAGGTGGGCGGGTTTCACTTCTGGTTGCCATTGTACCTAATAATAAGGCAACTCAACAAAATAACAAACGACGTTAGCGTTAGTAAAATATGAACTCAGAATCACTCATGTTTATGCACCTTTGATTGCCTCTCAAACTAGCACGGCCAAGGTTGAATATTGCTTATACTCGGTTGATCACAAAGTGTCAAATTCTACTCTTGGCCGGAATGGATTCTTGTTTTAAGAAAATACAGATGACTCGATTAAAGCAAAACGGACTTGAATCAAGAAGTTAACTATGGAGTAAAACGAATAAAAGCACGAAAAGAAGTGGCACTAACAAAGAAGTGAATTAAAGAACCAATTATCAACAAGTAGAGCAATTACAAGTTGAAAATCAGTTTAGGAATCTTGTGAATGAATTAGAATTAAAGAAAAGAAACTAAGGAATTAGAACCTAAGATTAGGAGCATAAAACTAGTTTTTGATCTCCAAATGACCTATTTTCTTCGCTAAAAGTGAAGTTCATCTCGCCAACTTGAAGATGGGATCACCAAACTTGATAATCTGCCAAGGTAACTCGGTGATTGGGGAGGCAGTTCGGCGGAGCGCTAAATGGACTTGGCGAGTAAGGCTGAGCTCGCCAAAAGTTATAGTTTCTATGGGTCAATTCGGCGACCAACCTGCCCAATGGGCGAGGCGCTGAATGGACTTGGCGAGCAAAGTCAAGCTCGCTGAAAGTTCCAGCACCTGCTCCTGAAGACCTCCGAATTTGTGCTTATATGGTCCCCCCTAGACTTTTCCCTTAAGTCTTTACTCTTTTTGGTAAATTGCCTCTTGTACAAATAGTTATCCACTTTATTTTTCCTTTCTTTTAGGATTAAATTTCTTATTTTTGAATATTCTTCAGGAACTCAAGAACAAGATGAAGACCCAAAAATTAACCCTCAAGATTTTTAGCTTGGAATTTCATGAAAATTGAGATACAAGCTCTCCTTGATATAGGGAACAACACCCAATACTTTTTAACTCTCAACACCTTGCCAAAATCTATATATTTCAAAACCCATTTGGACCTTCTTCAAGCTTCTTCAACCTTCAATGGTGGATTCTTCAATATTGAACCTAACTCCTTCAAGTCTCAGACCTAGACTAAAATAAGGTTGGGGAACACTAATACAAACTTATAAACTTCAAACAAGACACAAATTAGAAAAGCAATTTTGGGGTTTTCTTCAAAAACAATTTTGAACACCTTTTTTTTGTAGCAAAAAACCCAAGACTAGAATCGTTAGGATGAATCTAAACTTGGCTCTGATACCAAATGATATAATTCTCAAAAGAGAATCACAACTAAAATGTGGAAATCAAATACGGAAAGTAAAGATAGATAAACAGACACACAAAGAGGAAACAAAAAGCAACCAAAGGGTATATTAAACCTAATGACTTCAAATTCGTTAATCCTACAATAACACCTAACTCTTACGAAGACCTTAAGGGAATCAAATTCACCAAGCAACCCTCATTTCTATGCAAATATCAACCAAAAGCTTTACCAAGCTCTCAACACTCATATATGAGTTTTCAATATTCAATATTCAAAATAGTCTCCTCTAAAATGAACCCAAACTAGCTATCTACAGTTTTAGGTAAAAAGGGGGAATAGTGACCCGAAAATGTCAATGGGCAAGCCAAGTAGGGCTCACCTAGTGACTCGGTGATTCACCCTTTGGTTCAACGATGGTTCTTGCTTCTAGCCACATTCTGGAACTTTAGGCGAGCTGGGGTCATCTCCTAAGCCCTTGGACGATGCGCCGAACAACTCCTGCTCGCCAAAAGTGGCAGTGTTGTCCACTTTCTTCCGTTCACTTCCCTAAGCAATCTTCCATGCATGTGAACCTCTATTTGCCATCAATACAAGCTCAAGAATCTCTATCATTGTGAACAATTCTTCAATACATTGAAGTTCCCAAACTTGGCTATGAGTGAAAGGACTTGTGGCAATCTGAATTGCATCAGTCTTGGTACTTATGTTAAGCTTAGTACGGCTTTTCATCCCTAAACCGATGGGCAAGCGGAGCGTACTATCCAAACTTTGGAAGATATGTTAAGAGCTTGTGTGATTGATTTTAAGGGTAATTGGGATGACCATTTTCCATTTATTGAATTTGCTTATAATAATAGTTATCACTCAAGTATTGGTATGGCTCCTTTTGAAGCATTATATGGTAGGAGGTGTAGATCTCCTATAGGCTGGTTTGAGGTGGGTGAAGTAGCCCTAATAGGTCCTGAATTAATACATAAGGCTATAGAGAAGGTTCGTCTTATTAGAGAAAGATTGAGAATGACTCAAAGTCGACAAAAGTCATATGCCGATGTTAGAAGAAGAGATATTAAGTTTGATGTTCATGATTGGGTTTATTTGAAAATTTCACCTATGAAGGGTATAATGAAATTTGGTAAGAAAGGGAAGCTTAGTCCTCGATATGTAGACACATATCAAATTTTGAGGCGTGTTGGTAAAGTTGCTTATGAACTAGATTTGCCTAATGATTTGGCATCGGTGCATCCGATTTTCCATGTCTCTATGTTAAAGAAATGTGTTAGAGATTCGACATCCATAGTTCCCTTAGAAGGTTTGGGAGTTAAAGAAAATCTTTCTTATGAAGGATTCTGGTTGAGATTTTAGACCGGCAAGTCAAGAAATTGAGGAGAAGTTGCCTCTGTGAAAGTGTTATGGAGGAATCATTTAGTTGAGGGTACTACTTGGGAGGCCGAGGCCGATATGATGTCCCGACATCCTCATCGTTTTCCTTTTACTCCTACTCTACCTTGAGGTATTGAGTTCCTCTTGGTTTATAATGTTATTGTAATGTGTTTTAGATATTCCCATGATTTCCTTATTTGTGCATGTTCATGAAAAGCTTAAGTTTTGAGAAAATTAGTCAATTTGATTAATTTCTACATGTTTATGTGCATATGAGTATGAATTGCATATAGACTTCATGATATGATATTTTGAACATGCTTTATTTTGGAGTCCTCCTCGGATATGTGTATTTGAGTATGAATTGCACATGAATTTCATGATATGAAGATATGAGTATGATTAGCTTGGAGTTGAGGTTTCCTCCTAGGATATTTGCATTTATGAGATTTGCATTCATGTTGGGCTGCTAGTTTCCATCTTCCTTGTGATGTTTTAAGTATGTCTTAGCTTGGAGTCGATATTTCCCCTCGGTTGTGTAAATTTTTATGAAGTTGCATGCATGATGGGTTGCTAGTTTAGAGTCATTTTCCTCTAAGTGATGTCTAGAATCTCATTCGAGGAAGAATGATCCCAAGGGGGAGATATTGTAACACCTCGAATCCAAAAGAGGGTAAGATTGCATTTTTCAGAAGCTGCAGGAGACAACCAACGGAGGCCACCCACGGCCCGTGGATAGGACCACGGACCATAGGTGTGGTCCGTGGATGGCTCCCCAAAAAGGGGTTCAAAGGATTGGACCTAGGGTTTCAAGTCAAGTCTCAATTCCTCAATTGAAGATTAGCAATTGACTTTAAGGTATGATAGTTTTCATCCATGAATTCCTTTCAACTATGAAGTCCCCAAAATCTCTTATTTTCAAAGGTAGAAATCCTCAATTGAGTTAGGGTTTTCTTCAATTACCATGAGTTCTTTGATTTATTGATTTAAATGATTGAATTATGATCTCTTATGTTTGAATTGTTGAAATACCATGATTTTATGATGATTCCCCAATGAACCTATGTAATCCCCAGATTTTCCAATTATGATGATGTGATGTGGGTTTTGAATTATGAAAGAGGAAATTATGAAATTAAGCATGTTTTCATGAGAATTATATGAATGTTATAAGGATGATTGGAGAGGCGGGTATCAATGATGATGATTGATGTTGTGTTGTTGAACAGATTTCTCATAAACACATTAAAGCATGATTGTGAAAGGTTTTCTCACATGATAAGGATTCTAAGGTTGAAAGGTTTTCTCACTTAATTGAATCAAAGATAAGGAGCTATCCTAATGAAACTTAGCTTGGATTGGTCAATGAATGATACCTTTCCATGGATGAATCATGACTTAGCTTGGATTGGCAAGATGATGTGCCTTCCATGGATAATAAGAACAAGTAAGAAATGACTACTCCGTGGTAATTATGCTTAGCACCGAGAGGATATTGAGATGGAAGCTCTCCCGTTAGTAGAGGTCGGGTTTCTTATAGAAATCTCCTTATCCCTTACCTATGTTCCCCCATAGGATGATTAGCTAGTGGATCCACTTAAGCTAGAAGTTAATGGTTCTACCTTGGCAGGTAGGGCAACCTTTTTTGGTGTGGGAGACACAGGGGATCATGTTATAGCTCACATGGTCTCTATGTCGGTTAAGGCTCATTCCCCACATTAATAATGAATTAAGGTTACTTCAAAAGTATCTCATATGAGTTCAAAGGTTTTAAAGATGTTAGCTTGCGTTGACCATGTTTTATGAAGTATGTTTTCTAACCTTCTTATATCATGTTTTATCTTGGTCAATTGCATGTCATGAAATCTCTTGGTTTAGCATGATTTAAATGTTTTATGCATGGCTATCATACTTGATACATTGTTTTGTACTAACACATACTCTTGCCTACATTTTTCCTAAATATAGGGTGTCCAAAATTCAGGGTTCTTAGTTTTTTGGCTAGAGATTGACTTGGTTATTTTCGAGCTTGGTGAGTCCTCATGCTTCGAGGACGGACTTTGATTCTTTTCAGTTTCTGTCTTACTTTCAGTTTTTGAACATGATGTATAGGCTAGGCCCAATTTCATTCTATTGTATTAGATGGCAATTGAAATAAAGTTTCTAGACTTCCGCTTTACTTTTATAAAAATGTTTGGACTTGAAATGTTGTTTTATCTCTCATATTCTATTTCTTATGTTATGAATGCTATGTGGTCTGTATGGGGTCCTCGGGGTCCTATACGCCATGTTACATCTAGGGTGTATCCCCTGGGTCGTGACATTAAAAATCAGCATACCAGAGTGATAAAGTTCAATTTGAAATTACACTTCTTTTGCAATCACAATGTCGAGAAACACATCTATTACTTCAAGAAAAGTATTTACAACTTGAAGTAAACTTGAGAATCTATCCATACTTCATATTGAATACGAGCAATTAATTTATTATGTAGTTATCTATATCTTTGGAATTAAAAGAGGCTCCAGTCTAGTCATATTTCTTTATAGGTCACCTGACACAACATCCTTGAAGCCATGTCAAAAATTTATTAATTCTTGTCTTCTTTTCCTAGTTCACTTCACACATCAAGGTATGATAAGGTTTTTAAGGTCTTTATGTCCTTACAATGGTATACCAAATTTGAATTTTGTCTTTAAAAAATGGTAGTATAGATCTTTAAGGATTTTTTTTTATTGTACCTTCAACAACTACCGTAGAGAAAACTTGCCTGAATACTCAATTAACTTGTGCTATTTCATCTATACTAACAAATACTTATCACAATAACTTTACAAAACATAAACAACAAAATATAAAGCGTGTACTTAAAATCGACAATTAATAACATAACCATAAATTAATGATTGTAAAAAATATACCAGGATTTGTAACAATAAAATGAAAGAAAAAGGAAAAATCGAACCCACTCAATACATAGTGTCCCTATAAGGAAATTATTCCCCTCTAGTACCCGAGGTTTAAAGGAATAAATCATCTCAGGATAGAACGATTCTATTTACCAGTGTATTGATACAAAAACAATGGTGTCAGTGAGCCACTCAATAGGAGCAAAGTACATGAATATTTAATTGTGCAAAAGAAGAAGTTCAGAATTTTTCGTTGTTTTAAAATGAGAGGAAATCCCTCTATTTATATACACAACAAAGGATAGTTTGAACAAATGTTTATTGTGCCTTATCGAAAATGTTACAACTCTTTGAAAAAGTTACAACCCTTCGAAAAGGTCACAACCTTTCATAAAAGTCACAATTTTTCATAAAAGTCGCAACTCTTCAAAAGGTCACAATTTTTCATAAAAGTCGCAACTTTTCATAAAAGTCACAATAGGACCTAATAACCTACCCTATGACCACCATGGCCGCCAACCATCTTCTTTCAGAGGTTAGTCATCTGTCTGAGACCGAATTTCCTCCTTTAAACCCTAACGTGTCCAATCTTAATACAAAATTTCCTGTAGCAGTATCATATATTAGTACGATTGCGAATGAGGCTAAAAACTCAGAAACTATTCAGCGAAAACAAGTTGTGATTGTAGATGGTGTTCCACGGATTAAATGGTCGGAAGAAGAGGTGAACATCATGAATAGAATTGAAAACCTACAATATGCCTTCATTGGAAACTTCACATATGATATTACAAATATGGAGTAATTGAGACTGAATATACCGAAACAATGTGATATTAAAGGTGATTGTCAAATTGGACTACTGCGTAACAAACATATTCTAATTAGGCTCTCCAAGCAAGTCGATTTCATTAATCTAATATCTAAAGGGGCGTATTACATTGGCTATAAGGATGGGTATTCACTCCGTATGCGCACACTAATATATGATGCAAGATTTCAAATTAATGAGGAGACCACAAAGGCACTAGCTTGGATCTCTTTCCCAAACCTATTACCTACATACTTTGTCAAAGAATGCTTATACTCACTGGCTTCTGGTGTAGGGGAACTCGTTTAGCTTGATCTAGCAACTATTAATAGAACTAGACCAAGCTGTGCAAGGGTTAAAGTTCAAGTGGATCTAAAGAGTAATCTCCCTAAGGTTGTGATGATGGATATTGTTGATGAAGGATCAGGGAAAGTGAGATCAGAAG
The DNA here is from genome assembly GCA_035578085.1 of Solanum pinnatisectum. Classification (NCBI taxonomy): domain Eukaryota; kingdom Viridiplantae; phylum Streptophyta; class Magnoliopsida; order Solanales; family Solanaceae; genus Solanum; species Solanum pinnatisectum. The sequence goes on from CM069083.1 coordinate 16,825,454, forward strand.
AGGTGCATATTCGATATGACAATATACCAAAGTATTGCTATGAATGTAAGATGCAAGGGCACGACAATCATGAGTGCAGAAATCTTAATAAATATGAGGGTGAATCTAATCAAGAGAAAAGTGCAGAGAATAGTTTTTAAAAGAAGAAACATCCAGATAGGGAGTGTAAGACAGAGCCCGAGCGACCATGGGTCCACCTTTTTCGAAAAGGTAAGGCTAGAATCCTGTCCAGTGGTAGAGTAGTGGGAAACCTAGGTTCATGGCATTTTGTGAAAGACAATAGATTCACAGCGCTGATCGAGGAAAACTTAGCAGATAAAGAAACATTTAATAATACAACCTCTTCAGAAACTAATGGTCCTAATCTATGTATTAAAAATAACATACAACAAAGAGGTCATCAGGGATCACAAGAGGGTCAACTAGAAGCTTCAACTAAAGAATGGGTTCGTCAGTCTGTTGGAACCTCTCCAAATAACCAAGAACAAAACATGGTTGAAAGGGTTACAATTGATACATCTGCAAAACAAAATATAGGTGATCAGTTACAATAGATGTTTGTTAATGTTGAAAAAGAGAAAGAAGTAAATGCAAGAACGGAGAATGTAACAGTACATGACGCAAAGAAGAGTGATGCAAGTAATGAATCTAATCTTTGTACTGGTGAAAATATACGTATGGCAACAGTAACTGATGCAGAGATGGGTGATGTTGGCACAATAATGGATGTAAATATGGTTGATAAAAGTAATGAGGATGATAATTCTGATAACCAATCTGATTACATCAAAGTTGTAGTAATTTTTAATGGTAATCAAGGGGCGACTACTGATTCTGAACAGGCAATAACTATTATTCATAACAAAGTAGATGCAATTCAAGTGGTATCCCCTCATAGGGTGTTGCATGATATTGTTACGCACAATATTGAACAAAAGGAGGTTGGTAGAATAGAAGAAAATCAAGTTGTTGGAGTTCCAGAAATTGATCCTTCTGAGGAAGTTCAAAATAATTTGCCTTTAAAGGCAGATTTGTCTCCAAAATTGATTCAATTTGTAAGAAAAGGGAAGAAGCAAGAAATTGGAGATACTAATCAACCCATCAGGAAGAAGCCAAAGAGAAATAAATCAAGTATTACTCTATGAAAGTTCTAATATGGAACATTAGGTCTGTAAAGTCCCAACAACCCTTCCCTAGAGTGCAAATGTTGCATAACTTTCATAAATTTTCTTTTATTGGCTTGATGGAACCATTTCAACATGTTAGGCAGATCAATAAATATAGAAGAAGGTTGAGGATGCCATTGGTGAAAGCAAATTGCAATGGAAAGATTTGGGTTTTTATTTATTCAGATTTTAATGTTACTTTGGTAAGAGATACAAAACAACAGTTCACACTTTATTTAAAACAGCTACAACAACCTCATAGTTTTCATGTTACATTAGTCTATGCTAAATGTATTGGTGAGGATAGATTAATGCTCTGGGAGGATATATATCAGATGGCATAAATTATTGATAGTCCTTAGTTAATTGGTGGAGATTTTAATGTAGTCTTGAATGCAGATGAAAAGATTGGAGGACTACCAGTTCAAGAGGTTGATCATGACGATTTTAAGACTTGTATTCAGAGTTGTGATCTATTAGAGATTCAATTTAAAGGTAGTCATTTCACATGGTGGAATGGAAGAGTTGGAAATGATTGTATCTTTGAAAGATTGGATAGGATTCTTTCTAATCAGCACATGCAAAATTGGTTTAATTTTATGGAAATTGAACATCTTGCAAGAACAGGGTCTGATCATGCCCCTATGTTATTGACTATGAAAGAGGGGGTGGTTAGACATAGGAAACCATTCAAGTTTCTTAAGTTTTGGACTGAGCATGCTCAATTTAAGGAGGTACTAAGGCAGAACTGGCTTGTAGATGTATCCCAAAATCCTTTTTTTCTTTTTAAAAAGAACATCAAAAGGGTCAAATATGCGTTGACCAAATGGAGTAAAGAAGCTTTTGGGATATTTTTCAACAGTTACTAATCACGGAAGATATTGTCAAGATCAAAGAACAATTGTTTGAGGAAGTCCCTAATGTTGAAAACAGAGACATACTATATAGAGCCCAAACTGAGTATAAAAAGTACTTACATTTTGAGGAGGTTTTTTGGCAGCAGAAAGCTGGATATGATTGGTTCGAAAATGGAGATAGAAACACCAAATTTTTTCACAGCATTATTAAAGGTAGAAGGAAAAAATTGCAAATTCACAGAATTCAAAATAGACAGGGTGATTGGTTGATGAAAGATAATGAGATAGCTGTTGAAGATGTTCAATATTATGAGGACCAGTTTCACCAAGATAGAGATGCTACTTCCTTTTCTTTGTTGAGACACATTCCTAATGTTGTCACAGAAGAGGAAAATGTTGATTTGTGCAAACAACCAGATGTTGAGAAAGTAAAGAGAGTTGTTTTCAACTTGAATAGGGATAGTGCTGGAGGTCCTAATAGGTTAACTGGTAATTTTTATCAAAGTTGTTAGGAGATTGTAGGACGGGATATTTTCATATTGGTTCAAGAATTCTTTGCTGGTAATACTCTTCCTAAATCTATTACTCACACTAATTTGGTCCTTTTTTTTTTTTTGAAACTGGTAATGTTGTATTCCTCAGCATTAAGGTATGTTGGAGACCTCCAAAAAGGTAGTAACAAGCTAGAACAAGAGACTAATTACAGTAATCCTAAAAGATCTACTAATTGTTCAGCATTTTCTATACAATGTTCTTTACACCAAAAGTAGAAAGTTGCTATGCACGGCTCTCTGATTTTACGAATGTTGTTGAATCTATCTTCAAAGTTTCTTCCATTCCTCTCCCTCCGGATAGTCCACGGATACGGTGTGGGATTATTCTCCACCACTATACGTATCTTGTTTCCCCTCTCCTAATCCAAAGAACTTAACAAGTGCATTTGTGTGCTCTGGCATTGACCATTTTGTCTCTGTTAAATTGAGGAACATAGTCCAAAGCTGAGATGTGACTTTACAATGGAGGAACAAATGATTATTTGTCTCTCTAGCGTCACTACATAACATGCATCTGCACACAATTGGCAATCCCTTTTTCTGCAGTATCTCATGAGTGAGGCAAGCTTTCCTGATTACTAATCTAGCAAAGCACTTGACCTTAGTAGGAGCCATACTTTTCCATACCTGCTTCCAAGGGCTTATTTTGTTCACAGGCATCCAGGATACCTCTTTCCTATAAATTCTACCTACAAGGAACTTGTCATCCTTATCATGTTTCTATCTAAAAGTATTATCCTCTACAGTAGTGCCTTTGAAACCATCAATCATCTGCAATAGCTCCACAAACCTGCCTACTTCCCAGTCATTAAGATGCCTACTGAAGAAGAAGTTACATCCCTGTGGGGACCAGCTATCAACCACTGTAACCTCAAGGTTAATGCATATATTGGCCAGATCAGGGAAAACTTGCATTAAAACTTCTTGTCCAATCCATAGGTCCTTCCAAAATAGTATTTTGTTCCCAACACCCACCTCATAACATGAATTCTTTACTAGTCTAGGCCAAAGATTCCTTATAGATCTCCATACCGATGTTTCGTAGGTGGTTGATACTGCATTGGTACACCATTACTCTGTCTGGCCATACTTATTCAGGATTACCTCCTTTCATAGAGCATGATCATTTCCATTTAATCTTCATCACCATTTCATGAGCAAGCAATCATTCTGCAGTTTCAGATTCCTTACTCCTAAACCACCACGACCTCGCGTATGGTATGCGATCTTCCATTCTACCAAATGATACCCCTTTCCCTCCTTGTTCTCAAACCAAAGAAAATTTCTTCTTAATCAGTCCAGCTTCTTGACCACACTTATTGGAATAGGGAATAAAGACATCACGTATGTGGGAAGTAAGTCCAGAACTGCATTTATCAAAGTGAGCCTGCCTCCAAGAGACAAGTATTGTGTCTTCCAGTTTGCTAACTTCTTTTTCGTCTTTTCCAAAATCCTATCCCAGATAATCAATTCTTTGTGTTTGTTGCCTAATGGCATGCCTAGATAGTCTGTTGGTAATTTGTCTACCTTACACCCCAAGATACCTGCTAGTTCCTCCATCTGCACCACTTCTTTAATAGGGAAGAGGTTACTTTTCCTCCAGTCAACGCTTAAACCAGAAATGGCTTCAAAAACAATTAGTATCATCCTGATATAACAAATTTGTTTAGCTATAGCTTCACAAAATATCACAGTATCATCTGCATACAATAGATGACATACTTCCATATCTACTCCTGCTCTACTGCTAACCTTGAATCCCTTTATCCACATGTTGCTAATTGCAATCCTCATCATATTGTTGAAACCCTCCATGACAATGATGAATAGGAAAGGGGAGAGAGGGTCACCTTGTCTAAGACCCCTCTCTGACGGGAAAAAACCCACAAGTTCTCCATTTACAATTATGGAGAACCTAACAGTTTTAATACAAAAGCCAATCTATTTCAACCACCTTTCACCGAATCGCATTGAAACTTCTTTCAAAGACCTAGTGAGAATGAAAATGTTGCAAAGTGTTCATGATATCTTCCTTCAGGACCTCCCAAAAACACTGGTAGAAACACATAGGGTATCCATCCGAGCCGGGTGCCTTGTCACTGGCACAGAGCTTGACACTGTTAAGAACTTCCTCGTCTTCAAATTGCCTTTGCAACCATTCTTGTTCCTCATTGGTAATTCCTGGAGCCTCATGGAGGTTAAAGTCAGGTCTCCAATTTTCTGATTCCTTGTTTAGGTTTTGATAGAAGTTCTGAATGTTCTCTTTTATCAACTGCGGGATCGATTGTTTCACCCTCCGATTCTGAAGTCAATAGCATTGAACCTCTTGTGTCTTTAGGCAATCCTGTGGAAATATTTAATGTTCTTATCTCCACTTTTTAACCATTGAACTCGGACCTTTGCCTCCAAGCTATTTCCTCATTTCTAGCCGACTTCTCAAAGTCTAAAAATAATTGGACTTTTGGGCGATTCGTCCTCGATGAGCGACCTACGATCTTGAGTATTCTCTAGCATTGAGATTTCACTCAAGATTTCCTCCTCCTTTTTCCTCCAACCGACATTACTTTCCTGCTCCACTCCTTCAATTTGTCTTTTAAAAGCTTGATTTAGTGGCTAAAATGAAAGCGAGTGCCACACGAAAGAAGCCCACCATACTTGCACCTTATCTTTAAAACCCTCCACACCTAACCACCACTGCTCAAATTTGAAATATGACTTCTTAATTTTCCAATCCCCACAAACAAGCATGATAGGTCTCTATGATCAGATCGAACATTGAGAAGAAGATTTTGTTTGATCTGAAGGAAAAGCTCCTCCCATTGGGAACAAAACAAAAATCTATCAATTCTAGAAGCACTCATATGACTTTCTCCCCTTCTCCAGGTGTAAGATCCTCCAATAAATGAGGGTCAAACAATTCCATCTCATTAATCCATTTCAAAAATTCAGCCATTTCACCTGTGATTCTATCTCCATTTGTCCTCTCAATTGGGTATCTAGTAACATTAAAATCCCCATATACGACCCAAGGCCCATCACACTGACTTCTAATAGTAGATAATTTTAGCCAAAGATTCCTCCTTTCGATTCTTCCACACTCAGCGTAAACCGCACTCAGGTACCAGGTGAGGTCTTGGTTAATGCCGACAAATTTACATGTAATCATTTGGCCACCACTGTCAACCAATTCCTTTTATCCCATAACACTGCTATCCCCCCCACAACTTCCTATAGCCTCCATATGTATCTCCCCCATCCATCTATTAAAGCAAAGTTGTTCAACTAAATTAGAATTTGCCCCATCTAGCTTAGTTTCTTGAATTACATGAATATCTGCCCCCCACTGTTGTAATAAGTTCCTTACAAGACATCTCTTGTTCTCCCTGTTAAGACCCCTGACATTCCATGAAAGAATTTTTATTTTCATTGATAACTTAAGGAGTAGTTTCTCCCCCTGCTCCTAGACTCTCCGTCTTTGAAGTTCATGTCAAAGACTAGATTTCTAACCTCTTTAGGCACGGAGTCTTTGCTTTTTATTGATTTTTCGCCCTTGTGTTGTTATTGCTCCTTACCCCTCTTCTCATCCACCTTCATGAATAAATGAAAAGCAATTTTTTCACAACCTGTGAAAGCTGCCCCGAATCGCTAGCTAAGTTTAATAACATTGGAGTGAACCCAAAGCGTTGCCTTGTCCTCTATGTAGCCCTCCCTCTATAATTCTTCGATGTTAAGTGGTGTAGGGTCACTTTATGTGATTAGATGCCCATTGCACCCCAAGTTATCTCCACTGGGGTCTAAAGGTAAAAAATCCTCCTTTCCAGTTTTGTCATTGTCCTGTTGCATGTTGATATTCAGAAGTTCACTGGACTCTGGTGGCAAAATAAAAGCCTCTTCCCTATCTACTAAGGTGGTGGTTATTTGCATGGCCTCTTCTAAATTATCTCCAAAGGGAGAAAGAGCTTTCAAGGAGTAATCCTTGCTGATTTCTACATTAATGAAATTAGTAAAAGGTTCCACAAAATGATTTTGATAAGTCTTAAAAGATTGAGTTTGGGCCGAAGGCCCAACAAGATTTAATGAGATATTTGACCCAGCAGAAATAAAGATATGACCCGGAGGCTCCTTAGAATTAAATGAGCCATCAGAAGGGGTCCCACTAGTCACATCAAACCTTATCTCCTTTTCTCTCTCCCCTTCTATAAATTTAATGCTTGATGTAAAATCTCTTTCAGACCCCTGGGTTATCATATGAATAGTCTCTTTCTCCTTCATGGGTTGTGGCAGACTGCCACACTCTTCCCCAGAGACATCCCTGACATCTCGATTATTGTTCTCATCCACCCCTCATACTTGCCTCACCGGTGATTCACACCAAACCGTGACGAGAAGGTATAATCTCCATCATCTACTCGATCGTGCGAGGATCCGCTCTGCAGGTCCTTTAACTCGAATTCTTGCCCATCTAAGATGATTTTTAGTTCGATTTCTCCTCGTTTTCTATCGAACCGCCGCATTTTTCCCCAATCTCCTTCATCACTTTTTCCGACCATAAGTGCAATGGAAGCCCTAAAACCCTACTCCAAAACCGGTCGAAAGTTTTGTGATCTGGAAAAGCACACCTTTTGGAGACCACCATTCTAACAAAAGCACCTTCGCTTGTCTTCTCAATCCCCAACAGATATGCTCGTGACTTTTCTAGATTGGAATTCAAACAAAAATTGGACTCCATTCATATCATAGACACAAGATTTTGAGCCCTTTTCCACATCTGTTGAGCCCGTTTCTCATGTCATTCCGAGTGGGTATCTGATACGATCGAAAGCATCCGACCAGGCATCTGTTGAGAAGATCATTCCCCTATATTTTTGAGGCTGCTTTTAGGGTCACTTGCTCCATGTCTATTTCAGACTCTCTCTGAGTCCATTTACTTTTATGCAAGGCTTCTTTGAAGCTCCCATTTCCCTTGATGTACAGAGATGAAGCATCTCTAGTAGTATTTATTACACCTTGTACTCATGTATCTCTATTAATGAAGTTTTCAATCTTAGTCACAAGACCACTCCAACCTTCATTCAATTTGTTTTCTGGCATGATGATGACTGCTCTTGTTTGGCCATTAACCGTAATAACCGAAATGAATCTGCCATATTTGTTGAACTTTAAAGAGCAGTAAATGTTGGTAGAGATAACTCTACCCCTCTAAGATTTAAAGCTTCTTCCCTTTATGGAAGTAGCCTCTTTCAACTTTGTGCATAACAAAAAAAGAGCTATGTTGCTCAACACCATCCTCCTCGTCTGTCTTTTCGAACTTTCCACCCAGTCAAACCAAGTCTCCGAGCAAGATTTGGACTCAGTTAGATCATACGACTTGCCCCCTAGTCTGAAATAGATTCGATTATCCATCAATGAAAAAAGGCTGAGAGAAAAAAAAAAGGTAAAGAGGAGCTCCGGTGATCGAATACCACCGGAGTAAGGGTTCCAAAGACCCTGAAGGGACCTTTAGTGTTGTGCCTTGGGAATAGTGCCTAGGAGCATTTACTGCTTGTATTTTGCCACTTTCTAAGCACACTAATTTGGTCTTATTGCCCAAAAAAAAACCAAGTTAACACCTTTGCAGATTTAAGGCCAATAAGTTCGAGTAACTTTATCAACAAAATTCTTTCTAGAGTTGTTCATGACATATTAGAAGGTATGTTGCCTAAACTCATCTCTACAACTCAATCTGGTTTTGTGAAAGGTAGAAGTATCATTGAAAATGTACTATTAACACAAGAGGTTGTCACACACATCATGCAAAGGGGTAAGCCCTCTAATGTTGTAATTAAGCTTGATATGGAAAAGGCTTATGATAGAGTCTCTTGGTTCTTTATGATGAAAGTGCTAAGAAAGATTGGGCTTTTCTGAATTAGTGGTGGATTTAATATGGAGATTGTTTGCTAACAATTGGTACTCAGTACTTATAAATGGTCAATTACATAGCTTTTTTCACTCTACTAGAGGAGTGAAACAATGAGATCCATTATCTCCTACCTTATTTATTCTATCTGCTGAAGTATTGGCTAGGGCATTAAACTCTTTATTTGAGGATGATCTATTTCAGGGTTATGGGATGCCAAAATGGAGTGTCAATATCAATCATCTTGCTTATGCTGATGATACTATTATTTTTGCATCAGCTAACAGATACTTATTGGCAAAGATCATGTCAATTTTAAAGAAGTATGAAGCTCAGTCAGGACATAAAATTAACAAGGATAAGAGTGCCTTTTATATGCATCAAAATGCAGCAGCTACTGACTGGTTGCTGGTTGAGGAGTGTACAGGCTTCAGTAGAGGGCAATTTCCATTCAAGTATTTAGGATGTCCTATATCACATACTAGGAAGAGAAAGGAGCATTATTCTGATCTTATTACAAGGTTCAAATCAAAGCTACAAGCCTGGAAAGGAAATATGTTATCTTATGGGGTAAAGAAGTTTTAATCAATAGTGTTTTGCAAAGTGTTCCCATTCATATCCTATCAGCTATTGTACCTCCTATATGTGTCTTAAAAGAACTCCATTGAATCTTTGCTAAAAAAATTTGGAGTAATAAAGTAATAGGAAAGAGTAAGCATTGGGCTGCTTGGAATGAAGTTTGCTTACCCAAACTAGAGGGTAGTCTTGGTTTTAGATCTATGTTTGATTTGTCTCAAGCTCTATATGCTAAACTTTGGTGGAGGTTTAGAACTCAAAAATCATTATGGACCAATTTTATGTGGAATAAATATTGCAAGAAGCAAATTCCTAGTTTGGTACACTGGAAAGGTGGATCTCAAATATGGAAGAACATGCTGATGGACAGGGATATCTTTGAACAGTCTATTTGGTGGGAGCCAAGAGGTGGTACATCTTCAATATGGTTTGATAATTCGATAAGGCTAGGGTCTCTATTTTCACAGCCAACTTAAGTTCAGACCTACCACAATCTAACATACATTAATACCTTAATGAGTGAGAATGACTGGAATTATGAGAAGATGATTATGCAATTGCCTCCACATGTGGTGGATCACATCAAATTGCACATGGACCAAATTAGACAATCAGAGCTTAGTGATAAACCATGGTGGACAAGGACTAGTTCTGGTCATTTCACAGTCAAAAGTGCTTGGGATCTTATAAGGAAGAGAAAGGAGGAAACTAATTTTTATCAGAAGATCTGGGTAAAAGGCATCCCCTTTAAAATATCTTTCTTAGCCTGGAAGGTGTGGAGAAAGAAAATCCCAGTTGCTACTTTAATGGCACAATGGAATCATAACATATCTCATCTATGTGGTTGCTGTGTGATTCTAGTTGATGAGACAATGGATCATTTATTCCTAAAAGGGAAAGTTGCAGATTCTGTATAGAGGTATTTTTCAAGTGCAGCTGGTCTGTTGGGACCATGGGTTCAGGTAAAACAAGTATTGATGAAATGGTGGGATGCTAAAGGCAAACTAGACAAAAAATGACTTTTAATGCATTGCCTAATGTTATCTTGTGGTTTCTGTGGAAAAGGAGGAATACCATCTTACATGGTGGCTCTTACTCTACTAATAGAGTAATTTGGGATATCTCCAACACTATTAAAAATTTCATTACATTGAAATTTAAATACTCTAATATTCTAGAAAATTGGCCTTAGATGGTAGCTTTGCTTGATAGCTTCAAGCCTGTTTTTATATCTAAGGTGGTGAGGTGGAGGTCACCACCTTTGGTGTAACACCCTGTATCCGAAAACAGACCGAACCAACAGATTTCCAGAAGTTACAGGTGCAACCAACTGACCCACGGTCCGTCCTGGTGGTCCGTGGATGGCCACCTACTGCCCTCCCCAGAATCAGCCTAGAAAAGTTCCCAAGGCATGACCCACGGCCGGACCCACGGACCGTGGTCCAAGTCCGTGGATCGAGGCCGCAAAATCAAGCCCCAGAACCCCGTCGACGATTTACCAACACGGACCATCGGTCCATCCACGGTCCATCGGTCAGTTCTGTCGGTGGCCCCAACAGCTTTTAAGTCAGGGGTCGTTTAGTCTTTTCCTTATGCGTTGGACCCCTAAACTACGTCGTTTAACCCCTAAACTACGTAATTTTAGTCAGTTTTAGCCTAGTAACTTAGTTAGAACTTACCCTAGTCAACTCATTCTCCAAAAATTCATCTAGTTGAACGAAAAGAAGGAGAAAGAGTCTGCCAAGCCCTAGTCCAAGCACGCAGCAGGTTTCATCAGTTTCAGCCCCGAAATTGAAAGATTTCTCCATGGAATTCGTCACCAGGTATGTGGGATTTCACTAGTGGGTTCCTTTCACCCATTAGGTTCCTAGATTTCAGTCAGAATATTGGTTCCCTTAATATTATCTAGACATATGGTTTCTTGAATGTTAGAAATTGTTGGGTTTTAGCTATTAGAATGATCTAAATTAGATTATCATATTACTGCTTAGTTCCTTGTATGATATTCAGAACCCTAGCTATATAGTTCATTTAGTTCATGAATTACACATGCTAGGTCAATTATTTCAGATATACATGCTTCAGTTTACGAATGTCACATTATCAGTCATAATTGTTGCATTCTCAGATTTTGCATATCAGTATTTTGAGCTATCCATATTATAGAAATTCAGTCATAAATTGTTAATTACATAATCAATTAGGAGTAGCTTAATACTGAGTGGACTAGGGTTCAACGTACCTGAATAGTCCCAGAACTACGTGCCCCAATAGGTTTATAAGTCCCCTCTTTGGGCATTACATTTTAGTGATCACGCCAGTCATGCCTCTATACCTCTGGCAGGGTATATTGGATCTTCTCGATGAGGCGTATACATCGAACTCCACATTTAGCTCATGTGGTTTTATGTTGGTTATTAGTAGCTCCCTTACAGTCAGATTCTATTGCATTGATCATGTTATCGGTTACAGTCAGATCTCAGTCTCAGCATGTTATAAACTTGGTCATTGCATTCAGTTAGTTCATGTTCGGTATTCTCAGTATAGTATCATGCTTATCTCTTATCATTGCTCAGATATATGCTTTGGTTCAGTTATGTTTATTGTTCAGCTTTATTCTATCCTGAATGCTCAGTACCTTTCAAGTACTAACGCATACTCTGCGCTACATCTTCTCGTGATGTAGGTTCAGGTCCTCAGCTTCCAGATCACGCATAGATCCGTTCCCGATCTTCAGCTTAGCAGCATCAATGGTGAGTCCTCATTCTCCGAGGACAACATATATGTTTCTTTTCTACTTTTAGTTCTTTAGTTTCAGTTTTGCTAGATTTAGCTGGGGCATGTCACAACACTTCTAGTCAATTAGAGGCTATTTTCAGACATAGTTAGATTCAGCTTTTTAGCATTTGAGTTTGACCTTTAAGTTGTTGTTAAACTCTCAGTTTTTTTTGTATATTCAGATAGTTTATGGGTATTCCCCATCATTTCAATTTATCTTATGATTTAGCTTCCGCATAGTACTTTCCTAATTCAGTTTATTTAGTATGCGTATGATATGCCAGCAGAGTTAGCTTGGGGTCACTCGTGATCCTAGGTCCCGTGTCCGCGTCCTAGAGGTAGCTTCGGGGCGTGACATTTGGGGTGGTGAAAATGTAATATTGATGGGGCATCAAGAGGTAATCCTGGCCCTAGTACTATTGCCTTTTATGCTAGGGATTCTTCCGGTAATCTAGTGGGAGCAAAGGGGGTATGGATCCTAGACACAACTAACATGGTGGTTGAGGCTATTGCTTTGAAGGAAGGTCTTCAATTTTGCTTGGAGAATGATTTGTCACCAGTTATACTAGAATCTTACTCTTTGTCCTTGGTTAATATGTTGAATGGAGAATGGATTGTTCCTTGGAGTGTGGCTTTGGAGGTCAATTACTTTAACAGAATGAGAACATTGATGACAGCAAGAGTACAACACTCCTTAAGGGAGGGAAATACTCTTGCTGATTATTTTACTAACCTAGCTTTTAATTTTGCAGGTACCTTTGAGTTTAAACAATCTCAAGATGTACCACTTGTAGGCAGAAGAATCATTAACGCAGATAAACAGGGCATTCCTCATTTAAGGATAAGACAATTTCATTAAGGTTTTAATAAAATATGTCTGTATCTCTTAAGGTTCTATGGTGCTAAATAAATTCATGTAGTTGTTAGTTATGTACTCTTCAATTCTTCTGAATTAGATTCTCTTGGTTAAGTATCTTGCACCTAGTGAGAGCTTTGAGGTGTCACATATGATAATAAACTAGGACGAGTAAATTTGTACTAACTTTGTTACTTCTAGATAGTTTATTTTGTATCTTTGCACCTATGAGTAAAGATTGATTCTCAGCTGGTAATTAAAGGTTTGGTGTTGGAACTAATACAGTGCTAGAATCATATTCAAATTCAAGATCATGGAGTTAGTATTTTCTCTTCATAGATCGAAATCTTAATGGTTGTATTAATCCCATTTGTGGGGTTCAATCCATCAGAGAAAAGAAATTACTAATTTTACATGGGTTGGTCGAGCTAGCCTCTATTATGATTTCGTCAATTACGTAAGCAGGAGTCGACTATCTACTAGCGAAGGCTACATCAAAACAAGTTTGGCTTCGATCCTTACCTCTTGGAAAATCCCAGGTCAACAAGGTTTTTGCTCCATTTCAACGGATCTGAAACTCAAACAAAATTTCAAGGAAGACCACCATTTGCAGCTGTAGCATAAAGATTTGAAAGTAGACAGAGTAATAGCAGAGGAAGGTTACGTAGAGCTTACCTGTGTGGAGAAGAGGTCTCATCCAAGGAGAAGAAGTCTCGATGTCAAGAGGAGATGAAGAGACAAACTTGAGCTACATTCAGACATGGTGTCCTGTGTTTCTCTTTTTGTTTTTGTTTTTTTTGTTTGGTTTATTGTCGTTTCTTTGGCCTTTTTTTTTATTTTAATAAAATGGGCTGATGCCTACTTTCAATTAAAAAAAAATTCAGCAATTTTTTATAAAAGTCACAATTTTTAATGAAAGTCGCAACTCTTCGTATTTCATTCAAAGCTCTAATACATGACATTAACCTTCAATCTATATTATACCACTCCTAGACAAAAAAAATGAATAACTCAAATCACCAAAGGTAAAAGTAAGATTATCGAGAAATGATAGACTAATGCATGCAACAATGCAAGTATACATAGGATTAAAGGAAAAGCATTCACAATTCCAAAATTAAAAAGTAATTTCTCAAGGTATAACTGTTATATATTCATCCGAGCCAGCTAACTCACATAGTTTAGCCCAATACTTCATTCTGGTACTAGTTGGTTAAACTTAAGTTTAGCCGGGTATTCCTATCTAGCAATCATTTGCTTAAGTACAAAGGCTGATATTTATACATATGGAAGATTTGGTGGAGGCTTAATTTAAAAGATGGGTGTGACGGTCATGAAGATTTCTGAGAGGAGGAGAAAGGCTAGTTTTGAAAATAAATAAATTAAAAGGAAATCGTGGTTTGTGGTGGCACCACATAGGCTTAATATGATATATGATAAATAGTCCATTTAACCAAAAAGAGGCAGCTAACAAGGGATATAACGTAGAATGATTTATCTAAGTATCTCTGATTATTTTTCTTGTACTCAACATGGAGATTTTGCAGCTTTGCTTATTCTGTACTGCTGGTCAAAAGGCAAGTTCAGAGACGTGCTAGCTGCTTCAATATCAACGGTTGCTTTGTTATGGGAAATATGTCAAGATCAATTTATTCTTAAGAAACCAAACATCCTACCAAGTACCAAGTTAACAAAAAGAAAACACTAAACAATCCTTCAGTTGGGCAATTATAGGAGATAACTATGCCATAAACGGCATTCAACCATCTCTGGCAGATCGTAAAGGTGGATCAATAATCTTCAACCTTGAAGTGTTTTAATTCCACTCTACCAGCTCACAATTTCACTTGTTTGAATATCATCTAATTGATAAACGTGATGCTACTAGTAGTATACGCAGCCAAGTGTAACAGAGTAATTTCACTTGTCTTCACAGCTTTAAGGGCATTACTGCATGCGTGCATCAAGAGCATACACATGACTAACAAAAACAACACAGAGAACTTGAAAGGAAAGAATGAATTAAAGAGGGAGGGGGGCACCACGGCTCCTCTCTCCTCTTGAATCAATACATCCCTTGTCTCAAAAAAGGTTAAGTTTTGACCTCGACAAAAAAAAAAAAAAAGAGTTGGAACACCCAACAATGCATCTTCCCTTGCCAATAGCTACAAGATTACCCCTTCATTCTGGGGTGACAGAGGGGTACATTTGTGTCAATTCTTTCATGCTTTTCCCGGAGGTACGGAAAAAGCAGTAATCAATAATCCTACTTTCCTGAAAGAAAGAGACATACACAAAATGGAGGGAAATCTGATTGCAGAAATGCTGAAGAGAAGATTACTGGAAAGCAGCAGTGTCGGGATGAACATATACCTGGAATGTTTCTTTAAACAGCCTAATTTTTGAGATTCACAGAATAGATCATGTAAGTTTAAAGGAAAAGGGAATGATTAAATACAAAGATGAGGATACCAAAGACTAATTATGAACAGAGACCCAGCCTGAATACAAAACAAAGTCATTGCAAACAATATTAACATATTATAGGAGGAACACAGACTACATACAGAAAAAAAAAACTAAGAAATACTGCTAAAGCTCTGAGAGAATTGCAGGAATATAATGTGATAGTTCTGCAGTGAGAGACTGGAACCCATTTACAAGCTGAGTATGGAAATCCTGATCTTCTTCCCCGATCAACCTAAAGTGTACTCGAATAGCACGTTTGCACACAGCCATAAATTCAAGAAGGGCAGCAATAAGTTGTTGTAGCTCCTGTGAACGCAACCTAGTTGCAGGCTCACCAGAAAGGAAAGCTGTACAGACGCTGAGGACTCCACTGTTAACCTGTAAAAGTTCCATTTGTACTTGGATAAGCAAACTCCAGCAAGAAAACCAGAGATGACATAAATGCGTTGTTAAATGGAAAAGATAAAGATTAGGGAGAAGCTGAACATAACCTGTCTAAATGCATAAAATTTGCAGAAATATCAGCACCGATTGAAAAGAATCAGGTGATGTACTAAAAGAAAAGTGAATATACAAAGACATGAAAACTTACTTGAACTGCAACTGAACCTTGAAGAATCCTCTGTAAACTCTGCAAACGGGGAAGTTGATCGCCTTCTGAGCTTCTAGGCTCTTCAAGTTCATTCCTTAATGCAGCTGTCCTAGTTTCAATCATTCCAATTGCATTCTCAACCGGGGAGAACTCAAGGGATTCACATTTGATAACCAAGAGTCGATTCACTAGCGCAGGAAAAGATCCCTCAGTTTGCAGAACTGTTCGCCGCTTCCATTGGTCTTCCAAGCCTCCTTGGGTCTTTCCATTTTTAGTGAAAGGGGTATCAAACAAAAACCGATCAAAGACACGAGCACGGACACTTCCTGTAGAAAGAGAGAATATCCTTTCCCTTCTGCTTCCTAAATCTTCATCCTCCATTACTGGATCAACTGCAGTTATTTGCAGGTAGCAGACTCCAGGCTGCAACTCATCTGCTTTGACTTGTCTTGAATCAGGAATTACGTGTAATGTAGTTCCATCCATTCTCGACTCATAGATATGGCTCAATTTTTCCATTATGTCACCTAATCGCACATCACGAGGCTCTCTATAAACATATTCTTTCCTGTCCAGATTCCCAAACTTCTCACCATAAAATCCAACTCTATAATATGTGGCGTCTGTGAAAGGAATAGGGCTTGATTCCTGCTCAAGGATGGACTCGTAGATATTAGTAAGTGTTGTGTGGCATTTTGCAAGCTGTCCATATGCCTTCCTGCTTTTATTTACTGGGATTACAAGTTCTAGAATGCTTGCACAGAAATGGAACAACTCAGCCTGATGGAAAAGCTTATTTGCAAGCTGTAAATACTTCACAGCCGAGTCAACTGTGAGTTTTGAAGCACCATATCCCTCCACCTCAGCTGCTGAAGCCTCAGAAGTGATGTCACTGCTGACCATGGGGCATATTTTGCGTAATGCACTCACGTGATCCTTGCTCCAGACACCATCATTCCTACACACAAGGGCCTGGAAATAGATACATATCAGTATCACAGCACAACATATGTCTAGTCATGCTTCAACTTCTTAAAGTTAAAAAGCAATTTTAGAAGATCATTCCATGAAAACATATGCCTCTTGGCATCAGCATCACTGAAGACCTAGTAGACTTAGCTCAAGCACCCAATATCCAACACTACAACTTTTAGCATCAGTTTTGGGTCGCTAAAAACCAGGCTAACTGTTATTGAAAGTGTCAGGAGAAATTGATGCACATGGGCATCAGGTAGTACTGGAGTGATGACTTCAAGCACATCCATAGAGAAGAAATCTCTGAAAAGATGCACAAAAATACTTGACCCTATTAGGATAACCATTCCTCAATCTGAAAATAGCCGGGTCATCTCTATGAATCCTAAATAACTACTCCCCTTCATTTGTGCCTATTTCTCTATACCACTCAAGAACTTGTCTTTTAAGACAAATTATGGATTCTCTAAAACTAGAGATTTTATCTCACACTTATCCCTTCAGTAACATAAAATCTTCAAACAAATTAAATTGATACTATCAAACACCAGACCTAATGAAAATTTCAACTAGTTTTTTTTTTTCTTTTTGAAACTGGTAAATGTGTATTCCTCAGCATTGAGGACATGCTGGACACCATGAAAAAGTGCTAGCTAAAAAAAACAAATAGAAAAGAAGATACTTACAGAGATCTTAATAAATCTACAAACTGATCTATATCCTCTAAACCTACTTCTTTACTTCAACTAGTTTTTATTTGGTAATCAAATTTAAACTAATTGGTACCTTCTAAAAAGTTTTTTGCTTCCAATAAAGATACAGAATATTTCAAACTGTATGTTGAAAATTAGACAATACTCCATCCAATTCATGTAAAAAACTCTTCTAAGTCATTTCCAGGGTTTAACATAGTCCTAAGTCATGGCAATAATAATAGTGCCGACAACACAGCATTCAAAGAAGTTGTTGAGTAATTCGATTTCTCTTTTGGGTAAGAACTATATCACCCACTAAGACTCCCATCAAATTGAGAAAGCCTTCCAATAACCAAGGGGGTGTCATGAAAGGGCTACTGCATTACACCACATACAACAACAACAACATATCCAGTGGAATCCCACAAAGTGGGGTCTGGGTCACATACAACATGGAATCCTTATGTATTTAAAAACCGTTGGGATATAAACCAACCTTGGAACATTCTCTAGCACTATGTCATATATTAAATCACCACATCATAACCAATCAAGCACTCTTTTTTTTGATAAAGGTAACTATAACCAATCAAGCACTCTTTTGAAAAACTTACCACTCATCATATTATAATATTTTAGTTTGACAGATAAACTTAGCAATGGAAAAAGGAGTCACATAGAATCACTCAGGTTGCATAGACGTCTCCACGACTCTTGTGGAGAAGGATAACTCCTCAAATAACTGAGAGTACACCTCATTATTCTTGCACATAAGGCAACAATTTTGATAGATGAATTTTGGAGACCTTCTCGCAAGAGGTCATTGATTTAGGCCTCTTCATGTCCAAGGACCAAGTACATGACCTGATCTTTCAAGAAATCTAGATCTCCAATTAATAGAGGCAAAATGACGACTCCAAAAAGGTTTTGAGAAAATGAGGCTAGAGAACAAATTTGCATGTGAACCAAGATGAATCTAGGTTCTAAATTCATCAAGACCAGAGTTATTGATAAATTAAAGTATACATGCGCATTAGTATCAAGTATACAAAGTTTGAGTAGAAGTATTGTTGCATTAGTCAATCAATTATTCGTTTGATACATTCAGATTTTAAAGCACATTAGGAGTTCTCTAAAACTAGATGTTCTTTCAATCTCCATGTTGTCCCTACATGCGCGCACAAATCTCTAAACCAGAATACAAGGGCTCAAACACATAACGTAGAAGGGTTTTTTTTTGGTCGCATCTTTTACCTTTAACTTAAAGTAAATGGTGCACCAATAAGGTTAACATGATCAGCAGAAGATTGCATTCTCATCAGCAAAGAAAAATCAAGTAACTGCAGAATAGAATTAAATGCTATAGCAGAAAAGAGTACCCCACCATACAAAGCCGTAAATCTAAAGTCTAGATGCTGATCTTTGTCAAAATTAGACGATCAGTCCCAGTTTAACTAGGAAACAAATAAGGAAAGGATTTCCGGCACTAACTTGGAAACGACTAACAAAAGATGATTTTTCTTGGTGAAGCAGGATTACTTACTTCTTCCTTCCAACATCACTACAAGAAACAGGAAGGTAAGGTAATCAAGTTACCTGCATCACTACACCAGCAACAGCAACAGCGCATTGAGCAGCTTCAGCCCAAGACTGCATTTCCTGATGAGCTTCACAAAGATGCAGTAACCACATTATGTGAAGATCTGGTACAGGAGCAAATGCCATCGCTAGTTTATAAAAGCTCTCTGCAGCTGCATACCTGTCGACATTCATAACAGAACCCTGCAGGAAAATTGTGCAAGAGATTACAAAAGAGTCAATGACAAAACGTTATTACAGAATATTAATAGTTTGAACTTAAGAGCAGTGATTAAGGAGGTCAAAACTTACCAGAAGTGCATGTTCCAGGCTGGCATCAAGAGCCATAAGAAGACTCTCAGAAAGAAATTTCACCTCAGACCAGGACCAGAGGTTTTCTGCTGATCTTTCTGGAACAGCAGCCAGTGCATTTTGTGGGAGCCCAGACTCAAGTAATAAGGAGGAACTCTTAGCCTCATCTGCCATTTCCTCCAAAGAATTTCGAAGACGACGAGCTTCACCACTTTCTTCTAGTGTTCCATCAGGTTTCATTTGTGTTACGTGAACTTCAGACATTAACTCTGACAATGTAATGGTTAGCATGACTCTTAATCTTCCCGTCTGCATAAAATAAGAGAACGAGCTCTGCAGATTGAAACAAAACTAAGTTTAGCAATCAATACATAAAGATTACTCAAACCGGTAACTAAGCGAACAGGAAGAATATATACAAACTTCCGTTACAAGCTTTACCCGAATAAGTATCTGCAGCCCAATTACAGCCCTTCTTCTGATATTGTCATTTCGAAACACTGCAAGCCGAAGAAGGTGGAAAGCAATTTGCTTTAAGAAACGATCATTTTCTCTTGCCATCAATGTAGCTCCATGAAGTTCAAAGACACTGTTGAAGACAGGAAATAGTGCTTTCCAGAAAGAGAGTGGTTGGTTTCGTGAGAACAGATTCATATATATGGATGTGATACAGTCAAGTTTTCCATAATCAGTAGCAATACGCTTCGTTGCGGCAGTCCGTGAGAACTTCTCAGAAACTTCTAAAACTTGAAGACTAACAGCAGCACTCAGGTTCTCTTCCCAAAGTTCCTGAAATGATCTTACGATTAAGTGACAGAAACTAGTTTATGACAGAAAGATAAAGAGCTAAAGAGTCATTTCATGCTGCAAATGTACGTATCACAAGGTTTTATGACTTCTGACTAGCCATAGGAAGTAATCCAAGGTTTCTCAATCTAGGAAGTAAAGCAAATAAAACCCATAGAGGAATACCAGCTTTTGCCTTAAGATTGGATGCAAGGATTCCCTTAATGCTAGTGCTGAAGCTCCAATTCTGGAGGACTGGGCTTGAGCTAGGGCTTCTCTCAAAGAATATGGCTGACTAGGAGAGCTTAATTGGGAGTTAACCCGCTGCCACAAATAACCATTATCCGGAGTTCCCTGAAGATGTATAGATCTTAGAAACAGTTCTATCACAAAAGAAGGGAGGGGGAGAGAGAGAGTGCATGTGTAACACTGAAAACTTGTGAAGCTCAAAAGAGTTGGTCAACTTTGAACACATATAACGTACTCTGACTTCTTGCCTTGCTGCCTCAGACATATAGTGGTTAATTGCAGGTGAAAGTCTGTCAGAATATTTTGGGGATGCGGGTCCCTCCCCTATCACACTACGAGAACTACTACCAACAAGCATGCCATCAGCAGGTTTCCTATGCTGCAAAATATGTAGAATCAACATGAGTACCACAGAGCCAAATGGTCTAGTGACAGACAAATAACACCAAACACCAGCATTTCTAGAGGCCAAAATTGCTATGTTCAAATTATTTCCCACGAAGGTCCAATGGTATGCCCTGTTCTAGAAAAATTAAATGATTTAGTGGTGTGACAGAACCTTTTAATCTAAAAACAAATACTCACTCCAGTCCAATATAAATGAATTATAGGCACTTTTTTATGGTTTAAAATAAAGGAATTTTTCAAAGTTCAAGACTTAATTATTTTTTTTCAGAATTGCCCTTCTTTTCAATGGGGTTTTCAACTACTTTTAAATCCCAAATAGTGACTTCCTCTACTTTTAAGAAGAGTTTGGGAAGAATCAAAATGGTAATATAGAAAAATTACCCTTTGATTAATGTCTTTAAGTATCTTCTTTAAGGGGTGTGTCACCCCAACAGTTCATTCATATTGGACTAGAGGAAGTGCTATTTTCTCCTATCCATCACCTTTATTAGTACTTTTAAGTTTGTTCCTGAAGCATTCTTAAATGTTAAAAGGTCTATTACCACTATCCTAAAATTTGATCAGGAAAGTAACACAAGACATTTGACATAGTGAATTCTGTTTCTCTTGGACGACCACATTGGCAAACAAGTCAGTTTAAACTCAAACCACTGCTAATGAAACACTCATCCTACGGCACAAAATACCTAATTTATGTCATCCATCTACATTATGTTCCTATTTTCTCATGAGACTATGTTTGGGAAGCATATCAGAAAGTTTTACCATTAAATGCATAAAAAAATCATCTTAAATTGGCTATCAAAGTCATTTTAAGGTTGCAACCACACGGGTCGTCAAATGAACATGAAATCTGAGCTTCTGAATGTATTCTGAATGTTAAATAAATGGCAGTTCAGATTTCAACCTCAAAATGCATGAAGCACTCTTCTAAGAGTTTAAAGAATAATCTGGTACGGGCAATGCTCTGCTCCCAAGCTTTAACAAGTGTTTCATCATCCAAGTTGCGCACTATTTGCAGAAAGATAATCAAGACTTCACGCTTTTCAATTGTACTCAGATTGTAAAAGACAGGCATCTCATCCAGGATCTGCACACACATAAAAATGTCACAGGCAAAAATCATAGAAAAGCTCAACATGTGAACTGGATATTCAAGTGCAAAACGCAAGCTTGAAGTGGATGAAGAAAAACAAGATAATGAATATGCAATAAAAGAGAAAATAACAATATATACAAACAACAAATGAGGACCAAGAATTTCAAAAATCGCAACTGATTGGAATAAATGAAGTAAAAACATGTCAATCAAGCTCAAAAAAATTTACAAAATCGTCTGTTTTAGCATCTCAAGCTACATTTAGGACTGGAAATCGACAAGGAGGCTGCTGTGGGAAACCTCAGTCAAAGTGTAACTATTGTAACAAGTTGGGTCATACCCATGATGTGTGCTACTCTTTACATGGTAAACGAAAAGATGTTCATGTTGCTAAGACTGAATCCATTAGTACTCCAACCAATCAATTGTTCTCTTTCTCTAAGTAGAATACAATGACTTTCTTGAGTATCAGGCGAGTAAGCACACATCTCCACCAATCTCTTCTGTTGCTCAAACTGGCCATCTTATTGTTTGTATCTCACGATCCACCATACTTGGTCTCTGGGTCATGGATTCGGGCGCTTCCGATCACATTTCTAATAACAAATATTTAATGTTTAGTATTACTCCCTTCCTATTGTTACCTTAGCTAATGGTTCTCAAACCATAACAATTGGAGTAGGTCAAGTCAATTTTTTACCTTTCTTTACTCTAAATAATGTTCTCTTTGTCCCTGGTTGTCCCAACGAGTTGTTCGGCTAGAGCCTTAAATTGTTTCATCTCATTCTTTAGTGAAATCTTTGTTATAAGGGCCTAGTATGGCAAGAATGATTGTCTAAGGGTATGAATCAAATGGACCTTATTATTTCAGTCCTCCCAGCTTTGTTACAGTCTATTCAGCCTCCGACTCTCTAGATTTAATACACAAACAATTGGGATACCCTAGTTGATCCAAATTTCAAAAGACGGTACCTAGCTTGTCAAAATTCTTTATTGTAAGACTCTGATTATTTCAATTGGGGAAGCACATACAAACTACCTTTCTGCGTAGTCTTTAATAAACGTCAAGAGTCTGGTTTTCATTTAGTTTATTATGATATTTGGGGTCCTAGTAGAGTTAGTTCCATCTTGGGTTAAAAGCATTTTGTTAGTTTCATTGATGATTACTAAACATTGACTTAGATTTTCTTAATGAAAGATCATTCTTAATTATTTTATATATTCAAACTTTTTGTGTGGAAATACTAAATCAATTTAGTGTTTCCATTCATACTTTTTGTAGTGATAATGCACACGAATATTTATCATCCCAATTTCAACAATTTTTGTCTTCCTGTGAAATTCTTCAGTAGACATCTTGATCTTGTTCTTAAACTGAAGAATATAACGAGATCGCAGAGAGAAAACATGGGCATGTGGTTGAGACTTCCGCACACTATTCATATAGGCTCATGTTCCATTGAGCTTTGGGGGATGCAATTTTCATCTTGTTATTTGACAAACCATATGCTTTTTTCTGTTGTTCAAAATCAAATTCCAGGCGCAATATAGTTTCTTCAATCAACCTTGCTCTCCCTATAACCATGTGTCTTTGGGAGCACAAGTTTTGTTCATAACCTCACTCAGAAAAAGACAAATTGGCTCCTTGTGCTCTTAAATATGTCTTCCTCAATTATTTGAGGGTACAAAAGAGATATCAATGCTACTCATCTAATCTATATCGATACCTTATAACCACTGATGTTACTTTCTTTGAAGGTCAGCCCTACTTTACATCTTCGGCTTAACATCAAGTCATTTCAGAGGTTTTAATAGTTCCATCTTTTGTGGCTTCTGCCATAATCTATCCCTCTACTCCACCTTATACAACTCCATCTTCCTCAACTCTACCTCCACCATTATTGACTTATCGTCATTGCACTTCTCATCCGGTCCAAACAATTCACGCCCACCACAGAGTTCCTGCCTGTTGTGGAGTAGTCTACCGTCTACACAAAGTTCTCCCATTGCCACTCCAAAAGGTATTTGGCCTACTTGTAACCCCATCCTATCTATACTTCTTTGAGCTATCATTGTTTGTCCCCAGCTCATTCCACCTTGAGATCATTACTAATTTACTATCATGCAATTCTATTCCCAAGACTACATGTATAGCTCTTTCTTATCCAGGCTGACAATAAGTTATGATTGGAGAGATGTCTACCTTACTCTCTAGTGGCACTTCAGAGCTTGTTCATCTACCACAGGGTATGTCTACATTTAAGGTGTATTTGGTATGGAAGAAAATGTTTCCCATGGAAAATATTTTTTTGCACAAGTGTTTTGGAAAACAAGTGGGTTTGTTACTTATTTTCTAATGTTTTGTATGTTATCAATCAAAACATTATAGGGTGGGGTGGGGAGTGGAGTTCGGGGGTGGAGGAGGTTGGGATGGTCACAGAGAGGGGGATGGGGTGGGTGGGGAAGAGATAATGAACTTGCAATGTCCCTTTATCAGTTATGTTACTTATTTTCTACTTTGATTAAGGAAGTCATTTTCCTCATTTTTTAATGAACTTTTTTGTCTAGAGAATATTTTGGCCAACCAAACATGGAATGGGAAAATATTTTCCTCCATACCAAACACACTCTTAGTTGCCGTTGAGTATATGCAGTGAAGGTCGGCCCTAAGAATAGATTGATCGCCTAAAGGCACGACTAGTCGCCAAGGGTTTTACACAATTATTTTGTTTTTGACAAAAACATGTTTTATAAAGTTTGCTAATCCACCTACTACCATCAATAAACCCTCCAGACTTGACTATGGTGGCACCTTCTCTTATGTAGCTATGATTGCTTCAGTCCGTCTCTTTTTATTTATAGTTGTTCACCATTTGCCTCTCTACCGATTGGATATTAAAGTTGCTATCCATCATGGGAACCTCGAAGATGGGGTTGGAGCAAAATGTCACTCAAGGGCATCTATTAAGTATTAACATGGTGTGCAAACTATGGCGATTACTTTATGGCTTGAAGTAGTCTCCTTGAGCATGGTTTGGACGTCATTTAGGAATTTGACATGGTTTGAAGTGAAGTTCATACTTGGTGATTTACATTGATGACAATCAGCACAAGTAATGATTATGAGAGAATTGCCAAGTTGAAACATCATATTTTTCAGCACTTTTACACTAAGAATTTTGGTCGATTTCACTTCTTGGGAATTGAGGTTGCTCAATCCAAATCAAGAATTGACATTTCATAGAGGAAGTGTGCACTTAATATTCTTGAGGAGACATGGATGACAAATTGCAGGCCAATTATATTCCAATAAATCCAAATGTTAAGCTCCCGCCAGGTCAGGGGGAGCCTCCTCTCAGTGATCCCGAAAGATATAGAAGGTTGGTAGGAAAATTGAATTTTAACTGACTTGACATGACATTGCTTTCCCCATCAATTTTGTAAGTTAGTTCTTAGATCCTCCTTGTATTTTGTAAGTTAGTTCTTAGATTCTCCTTGTGACAGTCATTAGAATTCAATTAATCCAATTAATTGTATTCTTTGATACATAAAATTTGCTCCAAGAAAAGGACTATTTCACGAAGATAAGAACATGAGAAAATTATTGGATATACAGATGCAGACTAGGCAAGATTGGGTTCTAGTTGGGGGAAATATGGTGTCTTGGAAAAATAAGAAAAAATGTGGTTTCTAGATCAAAGGCAGAAGGGCGACATGTGAACTAATATGGATCAAGCAACTAGGAGTTGAAATTTGGAGAGATTAAATAAATGAAAATTGTGTTTGATAAGGAAGCTGCACTTCACATTGCATCAACTCCCGTGTTTCACTAGAGGACCAAACACATCGAGATTGATTGTCATTTGGTCAGATAGATAGTACTTTCCGGAGACAATGTCACAAAGTTTGTGCGGTCTAATATATTTTCCAAAGTTCCTAGCCGGTCCCAGAACAAGTTATATATGTCACATGCTCGGTACATATAATTTGTATGCACTAGTTTGAGGGGGTGTAAGATACCTTGTGAATATTCAAGGTTATATGTAAATATAGAGGTATCTTAATTTACTCCTATTGTAATTAGGTAGTGATTTTCTTTCCTTTTTGGAACATGTAAACATAGTTATTTAAACCCCAATAGCTCGAGGGAATAATCAACCTGAGTGTTTTCTCAAATTCTCTTTATTCTCACAGTTAGTAAATAAGTTCACCAAACCTTGTAATGTAGAGCACTGTGGAGGCTTTGCAAAGAAATTTCTAACACTTCAAGTATTTTTGAACAACATGCGCGAATAAACAACATTATCAATCAGGGTGAACTAAAGCTTATAAAACATTGCTCAATTAGAATCACGAACCTGACCAACAAGGGGAAAATATAATTGAGCAATATATAATTTATCCTCTAGCTTTTGGTAGCGGATATCAAACTCGTGCTTACTCATGAGGACCACCAAGATTCTTGCAGCCTATAAATATATAAAGTGAAAGTTTAATGTGCAGCTAGAAAGCCTGAGCTAGGCAAGATAATTGCACTAAACTCAGCTCCCCACAACGAGCAGAATACTATCTGGAGGAAAATTTTGAATAAATATATCAGCATCCAGCTAAGTACTCACTTTTGCCCTCATTGACAAGTCATCATGATCCCATGTAAGGAAAATCTCTTGAATTAAGATAGATGAAAGATAGTTCCTGCATATAAAAAATATAACATCACAAGTTAAACTGTCGATCAGGCCAAGCGATTAACAAAAAATGGCAGAGCACAGTGAAGCATTGCCAGCATTGTCAACTGGCACTGCATGCAAATCAAAATAAGAAGTTTTAACTAAGAAGCATACTGCTACTGCCATTCCATATGGTTGCTTTGGGAAACAGAAGAGCATGAAGCATTAAAGAAAATCAATTTTTTTGGTTGATAAGTAAAAGCATTGAAGAATACTTAAAAAGATTTTCAGAGAAATTCTTTTGTCCATGAAATACTATTAGGAAACATTTTTTATCAGGTAAAGCAACCATATGGAATAGCATTATGGAGGAGCACAATGAAAGGGAAGATGAATTCCATTGAACTGCAAGATCTGAAGTAGGAAATGGAGTGGAAATAGAACTTTTAGAAGCAGAATTCTTGTGTTGCTGCTGTCTATGTGGATGTTTATCAAGCTATATCGAACATCTTTACACAGCAGATAGCAGTAGTAGTTGAGATTTGCAAAGAGTGGGAGGCATATTTCATGGGACTTGAACTTTCACAGAAAAATCTTTCTCCAATTTGCAAAGGAAAAATGAGAACTCTATGGTAGGTAGTTCCCACATTCCCCAACTTGGATCCCTAGAGCACCAAGAAATGCCTCTTTCCTTTGTTTAGACACAGGAATCCATCCTAACAGTTGAAAATTCGATGAAAAGCAAGTTTACTAAACATTAGTCGGAACTTTCATGTGCGAGAATGCAAGAGAGGATACAACTCATTTACTGCTCCATCATCTTATGAATCTAGGTTATGCAGTAGATTTTGGAATATATTTGATAATGAAAGGGTAATACCAAGAATCATTAGGGAGCAGCCCTTCAGATGACAGTGCAGAAAGAAAAGAATAGAACATGACTCCTCTAGAATTCATGTGAAAAATGCTAAAGAGAAGAAATAGAAGTGCGACTGATGGAGAAATGCTTGTGTAGTTATCAGTGGAAAAGTTTTGCTGTGTACTTGTAGGAGCACAAATGATATTCCAATTGTCTTGATGATCGGCTGCTATTGCACAAAGTCAAATGTGCTTGCAATTTTTACCACTCTTCTTGTATTTATATCTTGTATGCAAGGTTTCACCATCATATTTCTTATCAATAAAAGATCTTACGGTTATCCCAAAAACGAAAAAGTATTAGGAATCTAGACAATAATTAGAGTTTCTGGAATCTAGTTTGTTGCAATAGGGATTGTTACAACTATGCAACCATTAGACGTCTTGCTATCAATCTCATTAGCCTTTCACATTATGTACCTTTTTCAACGACGACAAGAGCTTGCAAAAATTAGCCCCTATTCAAGGCTTACCCCTGCTTTCTTTTTAACTACATCCATTCACTTGCACTTGCTCTATCCAGAGGCGATCTAGCATTTAAGTTATATGGATTCAACCTTCATAATTTTTAGTATTATGGGTTCAAACCTACTATTTATTGCAATTTTAATAGATTTTTACACATTAACTTATCTTCTGCATAGAAAGTACTGGTTCAGATGAACCCATAGCTATATAGCTGCATCCTCCCCTGGCTCTATCACATGCATCATTTTACTTATGATCAAAGACACGAAATGAATCATCACGAATATAATTGAATAACATGAGTTAATACCTCCTTTGTTACCTAATTAAAAGGAATTATGCATTTTTAGAAGTCCTTGGAGGATGCTACAAGTGTGAGAACAACCGGAGGAGATACAAAGAAGTTTCTTTTGATGAAGTATATAAAACAACAAGTTTCTCCCACCTGTTGGTTTATAGAGATCCAACTTTCTATAATCTAGTCATACAAGATGAGTATCAGTGATGGATGCTTTTTTTAAAATGACATGTATTGATGGACAAACCTAGGAACTGAGTCAATAAACCCTAGAACAATGGAAAAGGATTTTGGAGAGCAGGATCTTAAGATAATTTTAGGATGATAGAATACATGCAGTGCAAGTATAACTAATAAACTACTGCAAGAGGAGCAAAAGTGAAGTGAGGCTGGACAATAGTTGGTTGTATTCAGTAAAATGTATATTTATCGGACAACTTTCAGTGACTCTTCGAATAGTAATAGTTGGTTGTATTCAGTATCATGGGGAGTCCATATATAACAAAACAAGAAATCTATAAAATTAATACCCCTGCAATTTAATTAGAAGTAACAGAAGCATAATGAGGAATAGAAAAGACTCCGCTTGTTTTCATCTTTTTCTTTTTTTCACTTTTCACTACAATTGACAAGTGATGTGTGTGCTGTATGAAAAGAGTTGATTCGTGATGGGTAGTTTCTAGAGAAAAGAGTGTTTTAAAGTCACTCAGCATGTTTTTAAAATAATGAAGAACAAAAGATTAGATGGTCAAATGATCAAAGTAAGCAGCATAAGATATCATGGGAAATCTAGATTATATGTTTTCCAAACAATGAATGTAAAAAAGAAATTAAATAAGGTAAGAACCTGCTATGTTTACAAATTTGTAAAGCTATTGACACTCTATGCTAGATCTGAGCTCCAATTAGAACTATCGCATGATGAAATGGAATGGAGAAGAAACTCCATCTTCGAAGGATTTAATATGCACAAAAGTATATTTATCGGACAACTTAGACTTACACTCAAACTTAAGGGACCATCTATGCCATTCACTAGTGCTTTCCATAATAGGAGTTCTTTTGTGGGACAATGCGTAAAACATTTTTGGTATAACACAAACAAAAACAAAAGTGACTTTACCAAGTTATTTCTATAAGGAATTAACTCAATGTATAATAAATCTGAACATAAGTCATTTGACCTTGTAGAATAGATGTTTTATATAAAAGGGTAGCGCTATAGCAGAATAAACAAGGTAAACTAACCAGTATTTGAACAAAAGAAGACGGTTGAAAATATTTGAACATTTACCTATCAGAAGGATCTCGTCCAGGCATTTCAACAAAAAGATCGTGATCGCATATAATTTGTAGAAAGGTAAGCTTGCAGTCATGCAGCACCGTTTGACACACTCCAGAGAATTTATCGAGATACAAGGACACCTGTAAAAAAGAGCAATTACAAGGAAGATGCATAATTATTAGACTGTGGGAAAACAAAAATTAAAAATATTTAATGTAACATCACATAACATAATGATATCAAGAAAATTCTGCTTGGTGCTGAATAAAGCCACAACCACAGCAGAGCTGAAGAAAATGTATGTTTCCCTTTTAAATTAAATACGACCATCGCATTAACATTTTAATGTAAATCATGTTGGTTCAGCATACCAAATCGACATTCTTTCCGTTATTTTTCTTAGTCATGCTAAGAACTCAAAGCAGGAGAGAAGGCCTTCTAGTTAATTGACCTAAAGAAAGATTGCACTGATTGGTACATTCTGGTGAAAAGAAGGAACCATGTGGGCAGTAGATAGGTTGAGTGAATTAGGTGTGGGTTTATAGTGTTCAGGTCGACTCAAGCGCCCTAGAGAAACATCTTTTTGAGCCAACCGATCTAAAGGAAAATTGCTCTGACTGGTATGTGCTGGTGAGTGAAAAGAAAAAATCATTTTAGCGGTAGCAGTATGAAGGTTGATAAAACATAAATTCAGTGATATGCACTGCTCTAAATCAGGCCCAAATGTACTTCAAGGGTTCAAATAGCCAACACAACTAGTTTGGACAGATGCTGTTATTATTGTTTTATCATCCAGATGTAGTGTTCTGCATCTACCATCAGAAAGCATAGGAAAGATTTGTTGAAGATGGGCAAAAATTATTCAGTACTCCCTCCGTTTCAATTTGTTTCTCTGGTTTTGACTTGACATTAGGTTTAAGAAAGTAAAGAAGACTTTTGAATCTTGTGGTCTTAAACCAAAATAGGTAGAATGTACTAAAATGTCCTTTAATCTTGTGGTCTTAAATGTGAAAAGTTGCCAAAAAAGGAAAGAGACATTCTTTTTGAAACGGACTAAAATGGAAAGAAAGACAAAAAACTGAACAGAGGAAGTATATGAATATAATATAATACAGAACTTCAACAGGTGTGAGTGGTTTGTTATGATTGAAATAATAATGTGGGAGAGAGAGAGAGAGAGAGAGAGAGAGAGAGAGATCAGCAGTAATCATCTTTAGATTAGCTCTAATCCTGGCTGGTTGGATGTGGTTCAAAAGATTTTAAGTTGCTTGGGGAAGACTCTAATAACAGCAAATCTCCCACCGTTGTATAGATGACTAAGAGATAAGTAAATGCAGCAGCTCTGAATAAAGGGTCGGACGTTGAACCTAAATTGTTGGAAAGATCAGAAAATCTTGAGAAACACGGTTGTGATGGAAGAAGATTCTCTGAAGTAAAACTACATTAGCAGATGTCTGCTTAGTAGATTTGGAGGTATCACTTGAGAGGTCCCAGATTCTTAACTATGCAAATATTGGGTTAAATGCTCTTTGAAGAGTCCAGCAGGAACCAAGGTGGTGGATTATGTCTCAACCATTAACTGGAGAAAAGAGGGCTGACAGAGCTGAGTAATGTAGAATAAGGGTAACAGCAATTAAGGAAGACTAAATCAGAAAGACAAGCAAAAGTTGAGTTTGAAAGCTTACCAGTTCAAAAACCTGACGAGGCTCAATGATGGATAAAAGATCATAACAAAAGAAAGCCAAACTACTATTTAAATGCTTGGCCAGGCTTAGACCTTTCTTGCAGCGTTCATGAACTTCTGTTAAAAGGCAATCATACAACTGAACAACACATCTGAAAACACCTTCTTTCAATTGCATTGGCGGGACATCTTCACCTGTGCACGGAAGGATGAAAAGGCTTATCAATATAAAGCCTCAATTTAGTGAATTTCCGAACACAACTATTCGGCAGTCAGAAATTTGAAGTTTCAAAAGAACTACTAGGCATCCAAACAGAGTAAATAACGAGTAGTCTAAGACTTCAAAACCTAAGTTCTGAATTCGCATGTATGTAATGGAAGCCATGGTTATTAGCTCAAAACAAAGTATAGCAGTGGTGAAGCAAATACAGGCTCATCATTCACAATGGACATATGGATTTGACTACCTGATTACATACTGAGATGAAATTAATTAGACTATCATGTAGAAGAGACACATGTAACAAGGTGTGACCAAAACTACCAACTTGGTAAACATTTTCATTTTTCATCGAGCATTATACTAAAACATCCCATTCCAAGAAAAAATTTGTCATATAGTAAGAAGAGATTCCCCTACTACCAAGTCTACAACCCTTCATCACTCGAAAAAACCCATCGAATAAATGGAAAACCTAAAAGTGGAGACACAAGTTCTTGTTCATCACTTCACCTCCCACGCACCCCAAGTTTTAACTCAACATCCATCTTTTATCAATTAGATTTACAAAAACTCCAAGTAAAATCATCATTTATGTTAGAATAGGAAACAAGAGGGGGTTACACAAGTGAAAGTTCTAATATGTTCATATGATGATTTAGAACTTTGTTGGATGGGTCCTGAGGGGCTCGGGAGTGATTCAGACATTAAATTTAAAAACTAGTTATTTTGAAGATTACGAGTTGCACACAGTCAAGTTTGTGTCTAGACAACCTAGAAATGGTGATTTGAGAGTTCCACAGGTTCGTAGGGTGACTTGGAGTTATTTGCATGTTTTGGTTGCATCTGGAGGGGCTCAAGGTGATTTCGGCGCATTTGAAGTAAGTTTTGAAATATTTAAAGTGCTAAAAATCTGATTATTATTTTTTCCGCTTGACCCGACTTCGCAAGCGAACTGCTCTTAATCTATAAGGAATTTGGAGATGATGTACAATGAAAGTTGTAGTGCTTTGAGTATAGTTTCCACCGGTTCAAATTATGAAAGAATGGAGCGCGCAAACGTGTCTGATATATAGTTTCCAACTTGGAGACTTTGGGATGAGCTGCTTGGTTGATCTGCAGCACCGGGCTCCATCTATCTTTATTTCACTTTCTTTATTTCTCAGACTATTAGACTATTTAGACTTGTACTTAGTATGCCTAGTTGCTCTTGTAATCATATCACCAAATTATGGGGTTGTACCAATGATTTCCACACTTATGACTATTGAGACGCCTTTATAACTAATAATTGCTTCTAATGCTTTACTTCATACATCTAATTAATGGAACTTGAATAAAAAGATAGAATTGTTTGCCAACCGAGTTGGGGTATTGGTGCCATCATAGCTTAGAGGAGTTTGGGTCGTGACAAAAAGACCAGCCAAATAAGATCACTAATGGAATTACAAAAATACCACAACTGTTTTTCCTTGATCACATGCAAAAGGTAAGTTTTCTTCTTTTTTTCTTCTTTATTGTAATTTCCTCGCTTATGGGAATATACTGGGTATGTTGTTGTTGACTGAGTGAAGGAAAACAATGAATACAGTTGTTATAAAGACCTTAAATGAATGCACTTTTCAGGCAAGAGGACTTAAGGAAAAGCATGATTAGATGATTACAAATGGATACGATAATAACAATGACAGCAGTAACATGCCCAATGGGCAATTACCTGATGGAAGATTGTGATAGAAGGATCGAGCCTGCTCCAGTGCCATTGACTTGACAATTAACTCAAGAAAAAACCAAGCCATTGCCAAGACATCATCATAGACAGGCCCAACGCGGTACCCTTTTGCCTGTACCAGAAACCAAAGTAGTTAAGACGTAAAAATACAGAAATTTTAAAGAACTAAATAGTTCGGTAGTTTCCAGGCCATCAAGCATCATGTACAATGAGTCCTTTCCTGTGGCGCTAAAATATTTGTTATCCAATATCCAGTAAACTAAGCTAGCAATGACATACAGAAGTCAACATGATATACGCAGATCTAACACACACCCTACTAAATGAGAGTCTTAATGATGCAGGAGAATCTTGTAGAAAACTTTCTGATTTGATAGATCCCTGCTAGATCTCTGAGTTTTCTGTATTTCCCCTGATGCTGTCAGTATTATGTATAACTAACAAACCTTATCTTTTGGTCCTAGTTGATATATATGAACCATGTAATGGTGATAGGTAAAGACTACGGACTACGGTTAAGTATCACTTGTGAAAATATATTGTCACGGGGTTCTTTCTGTTTTACTGGGTGAAGAGTGCTACGCCTTTTAGGCTTCTGAACCTAGAAGCAATAATATACCTTTTAGTTTCTCTTCATTTCCTTCTGAAAATTGTTTTTCCTTCGGATTCTGCACTTAATCTCCATATTCAAGTTACTATTAAAGACGATGTATTTTCTTCGTTCTAAATCTGAGGTATTTTCCATGTTCCAGAAAATTTTGGCTTACATTGTAACACAATTTTCCATCTCTATCAAATATTGAGATCTAATACTGGTAGAGAATATGTCTCATGAATCAATAATTTCTTGCTGGAGAAAGGAATCGTCTCACAACGCTTTATTATTGAGTCATCTATCCCGTCTAAATACGGGGTGGAAGCTGTCTGTTGTTTATTTGATTAATAGACTGCCATCTAAAGTATTAACTTTTGAGTCTCCATATTATTGTCTTTATCACAAAAATCCTAGTTATCATAATTTGCATACATTTTTTTGAAATCAATAATTTGCATACCTTTGGGTTGTGTTTGTTTTGTGCATCTGCCTCCTTCTCAACGCAATAAACTTTGGGTTGTGTTTGTTTTGTGCATCTACCTCCTTCTCAATGCAATAAACTTTATGTTCAGTCTAACTAAATGTGTTTTTATAGGTTATGGTCAGAAAGGTTTTATTTACTAAGATTCAAGTTCTAATAAATTTCCTGTTTCTAGAAATGTTGTTTTCTTTGAGAATCAGTATTTCTTTCCTACTCATGTTGAGTCATCTTCTGTCTCTCCTCTTCTTCCTGTGTTTGAGGATTTGTCATCTTCTTCTAAGCAGTTAAAACCTGGATTTGTATATGAACGACGTCGGACAACTTTGAGATTTCTTCCAAGCTTGCTCCTCTTGAGCCTCCTCGGCAATCAACCAAAGTATCTCGTACTCCTTACTTGTATGGTTTTTCTTATACTTTATCCACCATCTTTAATCCAACAGGTTACTCACAAGCCTCCAAGCTTGAATGTTGGCAGAAAGTAATGGAGGAAGAACTTTTGGCTCTTAAAGAAGATAACACATGGGACATTGTTACTTGTCCTTCGAATGTCCATCCAATTGCATGTAAATGGGTTTATTCAATTAAACTTCATTCTGATGGAATTGGTACAAAGCTCGATTGGTAGTCCTTGGAAACAAACAAGAGTATGGTGTGAACTATGAGGAGACTTTTGCACCGGAAGCAAAAATGACTATGGTGCGAACTATTATTGCCTTTGTAGCGTCACAAAACTAACCTTTTCATCAAATGGATATCAAAAATGTTTTTCTTTATGGTGATCTCAAAGAAGATATCAATATGAAACCCCCTCTTGGTTTGCTCTCATCACCTGCATCAAATGTATGTAAGTTGAAGCGGTCTTCATAAGGATTAAAACAAGCTTCTTGAGCTTTGATTTCACAAGTTTCGATCTACTTTGCTTCAATTTTCTTAGAGAAGAGCAAATATGATTCATCTATGTTTCTTCGAAAAAACATCTACAAGTTGTGTTCTTCTTTTGGTGCATGTAGATTATATTATTATAACAGGAATTGATTCTTCACAAATTGCTAGCCTCCACAACAGCTTAAGGATTCTTTTCATATGAAAGATCTTGGTACTCTTACATACGTTTGGGGGTTGGAAGTTCATTATGATTCTTTAGGTGTGCTCTTGAACCAACACAAATGTACTCAGAATTTGATTGTTTTGGCTGGTCTTCAAGAATCTTCCTCTGTAGATACTCCATTGGAATTGAATGTAAAGTATTTTCATGCGAAAGGAGAACTTCTTCATGATCCAACTTTGTTTCGGCAATTAGTTGGTAGCCTAAATTATCTTACTATTACTTAGCCTGATATCTCGTGGTTGTGCATCGCATTATTTGATATCTCTTGGAAATATCTACTGGTGTATTATTCTGTCCTAGTGGTTCTTCGATTCAGCTTACTGCATTTAGCGATTCTGATTTGGATGGAAGTCCTGATACTCATCGTTCTATCACGGGTTGGTGCATGTTTCTCGAAGATTCCTTGATATCTTGTAAGAGCAAGAAGCAAGACCATGTTTCAAAATCTTCAACAGAATCTGAATAACGTGCAATGTTTACTTCGTGCTCAAAGATTGTTTGGCTTCGTGGTTTACTAGCAAAAATTGGATTTCCTCAATCTAATCCCAGTCATCTCCATGGTGACTACACAAGTGCCATTCAGATTGCTACCAACCCAGTTTATCAAGGACCAAACACTTAGAAGTGGATTATCATTATAAGAGATAAGAGAGTCATTACTCTTCCACATGTATCCAGTGATCTTCAAATAGCTAATGTGTTTACAAAATCTATGGCATGGAAACGTCATCAATTTCTGGTAGGCAAATTGATGCTTTTAGATTCTCGGCATCAGTTTGAGGGGGGGATGTTCGCATGTTGGTCAAATTCTAATAGTTGTACGTATCTATGTAATAGCTCTAAATATTTGTGTAATTATGGTGTAAGTTGCTTTCCATACGTAGAAGATATCAAGGATTAATGTAGCATATTTTTAGAGATATTACAATTAGGCATGTAAATCAGAATTCTTTCTATTTAATGGAAGAACTCTCCATTTGAGAGTACTCATTCAGCAAACTTGACATGGATAACCTTATATTGACAGTTGAAAACAAAAGGATGCTGGGGCCAAATTGTTGAGTGTGTTCTGTTCAGTGCGTGGAGAAACATTCATTCACCAATTTCTCATCATCCATGAAAGTACCAAAACTTTCTTCTCTAGATGTAGCTTTCTCTTCTATTTAGTATAGTAGATAAAGTGATTGATGATAATTGCAGAAGGATGGTGAGAGATTCAGGAACAAAACAACGACAAATACTGAGTTTGTCGCTATTGTGCTTGTATGTGAACATTTCCACGAAGAGGATCATGAACGGTGACTGGATGGGAAAAGGAAAATAACAGAAGACTAGCAATCAGAAATCCAAGACAGAACTATCCGAGAATAGCACTAAGGCTGCATAGACAACCAGCTGGCAACAAACAGCTGCATGGAACCACAAGAATTACAATATCAAAGTATTGATAGAATTATCAGATTCCGTCATTTGCCAGCTTTCCTTACCTAATTCTATAAGTTGGAGTCCCAGAAAAAAAAAATAGAGAGGAATGCTTTACATAACTTAACTGATGACGTAACAGTCCCTCAGATTTACCACAAAACATATTCTCATCAAAACATACTTCATCTAAAATTTTGTTGATATTAGTATCTTCTGTTAGAAATAACAGTAAAGCTTAAATATTAAATGTATGACACATGCAGCTAAATTAAGATGAATCAGAACAACAATTGTTCTCTTTAGATTTGATAGTTCCTAATTTTTCAGATTTGAGTTTTTGCATTGTACTATTTGGTCCAATTCACTTGGTATGTTGTTGTTGTTGTTGTTGTTTGGTCCAAGTACTAGAACATTAGAATCCCATTATGAGAGCTTCTTCTAAGGTGGTTTTTGCTCTCTTTTTTTAGAATGGTAACAAGCTTCTTTTAAGTTTCTAAGCATTTCATTGCCAACAGCTTTCCAGTAAGCACTCAAGTTGTATAAAGCTAAAGACTTCACAAAAGAAAAGTACAAGTCACTAATTTTACCTTACTGCGAGCCAAACTTCCCCACACTGTGGACAAACCAGGATACACTGGTGGCTGGCGACCGCCAAAATCATCAAAAGCATAATCAACAAAGTTTACCAGGAAAGCATTTCTCTCAGCTTCATCAACTGACTCTTGCTGCACCCTACGGGTAGAGATCTAATGTTATTAATAGAGGATAACAGTGTTAACATAGCAGTGTGAGTGCAATATAATTTCGTACTCCTGAAACCTTTCTACAACCTTTTAAACCAATTCATAGAGCAACTATAAAATGTACCTTGTTAAAATGTTAACCATAGCTCTAAAGGCAGCAACCTGAAAGTAGAAAGTGAAAAAAGAAACCTCAATATTTACCATTTAGAATTGTGATGCAGAGCCCAACAGCAGATAACAATTGTGAAAGAAAGGAAAAGAGGTACATTATTTGAGAACCAAGTGAAATAAAAAAGGCAGGTATCATGAAAGGCAGCAGTGATGACTGTCTCAAACCTGAAGAGTTTCTCCCCCATTGCCAATAAGATGGAGAAGCATGTTTAAGATTGGATAAAGAAATTGAAGCAAAGCAGTGGAATCAACATTCTTCAAGCTATTGATTGCCTGCAAAAGTTGGATAACTTTAATTACCATTTCATCACATGGCATAGTTGAAAAGTAAAAAGTTCAATGTTTCCACGTCTTTTCAGCAGCTACCAATCAGAACATTAACAGGGACAGAAGATGACACTTTTAACCCTTAAAGCCGAATTAGACAGCAAGACAGTTTTGGAAAGAGAGAGAGAGAACTTCTACTGAATTGGTCATTAACAACTAACAAGAGAGCTCCTTATGCAGGAGTTTCAAGTTACATGAAACAAGCTAAGTCTCCAAGTTCTTCGGATTCCTAATTTTTATACATCATGATTAGAATATTTTAATCTTAGTTATTCTCTTGACTTTCATCAATGACATTACCATTAAGAATCTCGCTCTCTTGATTTTAACATAACCATTCAAACTCAAGCTGATGAAACAACTTCAATTTGTATATTAAAACTAGAATATGAGGTCAGAAATAAAACTAGCTTAGAACTGCTCTGAGACAAAACTGACTTAGCATTTCCAGGAGATTGACTTGGCCGTGGTGCGACAGTTAATCAATGAAGGATGGTTGATAAGGACATGTATGCTACCAGTTTGACCACATTGCTGGCAATCCATGGTGCCAACTAGCCGATGATCTGAGGATGATGTTTCACCAACTAAAATACACATTGACCAGACAAATCAACTGATGCAAACAGCTAGCTTGATAAGTTATCATACAAGATTCATGAATACTCAGAATTCGAGTAGTGACTGCCAAAATAATCCATGGGCATGAGGCACATAGGACTGCCACAGGGAAGGAGCTGAAACTTCAAGTTGTATGTATGGAAGACATAAAGGACAAGGTTATAAGTTATAACCTTTTTTAGCAACTTGACGAAATGAATCAAAACCGAGTTGAGTGATGAAGAACACCATAGATGGACGCAGAAAAGTAGTGAGATGAAACCAGAATAGTTATGGGGAATAGATAAGAATAGTACTTAGTTACTGTTATTTTCAAAAAACATGAACATTAAACAAATAAGTACATGTTATATTCTCTACACACTGGCACATAAGACTCCTTAGATATCTTTTTCACATAGACTCCATTTTTTTCACATAATGCAGGTCCACTCAAATAAAGAGAGAAGAATATGGAGAGGAACAAATTAGTGAAGCATGTTTAAATGTATAGTACAACTTCCGTCCCATTTAAACATCGTTTGATTTGGCACGGTGTTTAAGAAAAAACTGAAGATTTTTGAAACTTGTGGTCTAAACAATCTTAGATATTTGTGTGGTTGTAAATCATTTCATTAAGGGTAAAAGGAAAATTTTCAAGTTAAATTACGGTAGAACCTCTCTATATTAATACTCGATAGATTAATAAACTCTCTAAGTTAATATTTTTCTCCGGTCCCGACTTGGGCTAGTGTAAAAAATCACAGACTTCGATAAGATAATATATTTTTGGAAGACCCATTATAAATATATGGTCCCATTAATATTATCAATTAATAATTCTTTAAAATTATAAAAATATCTAGACAATTTAGTGAAATATGATTATAGTGTTTTTAATTTTTGTTAAAATTTAAATTTAGTTGAAACTCATCTCTACTTTTCTTATTGCATTCAAAAGTTTCGATGTTGTCTTCTCGAACTACACCAAAAAAATGTTGAAGAGTCCTAAACACGATAACTGCTTCCTTATACGTAATTGGTTCCAAAGGTATTGTATTGTATTCAACATCATCATTAACATTGTTTTCTCCGATGGTATCCACAATTTTTTCTAAGCTTTGAAACTCATCATTTTTCACCTGGGTAATCTAACAAACTAATGACATCCATCTTATCCGGTAACTGAGATTATTAATCATGACTTCAAATTCATGAATGTACAAGAGCATTCATTTAAATTCCTTGAGGCTTCATCCCCAACGATGTAATCAAAATTAACCTTCATTGAATCTCTAAAACACTCTTTAAATTAATAAATATTAATTTATCAATTAAATAATACCTCTATAAAATAATACTCCCTTTGTCCCAATTTATATGACTTACTTTCCTTTTTAGTCAATCCCAAAAAGAATGACACATTTCTACATTTAGTAACAATTTAACTTTAAAATGCTCATTTTACCCTTCGGGTTCATTTAGTACAAAGATTAATAATGTAGGAATTAGTAATGTAGGGATTAGTAATGCAGAGATCTTTTTTATCAAGTGTTTGGTTCATTGCTTTTCACCTAATCTTGTGTTTGGATTAAAACTCAACAAAAAAGTTCTTTTCAATTATACCCTTGAACTAGTAAAACCCGCGCTTCGCGCGGGAATTTAATACACGGAATATATAAAATAATACTTAAAATCTATCAGTCACTATAACTAAAATACTATATTATCTTACATAAAAGATTAAGAATGTAAAGAAAAATGAAAATTATTGCATCTTATCATTTATCCTTAATAACATAAGCATAAATTAATGACCGTAAAAATACATATCCTCTATAACATAAGCAATGGTGTCACTGAGCCACTCAACATGAGTAAAATACACAAATATTTAATTGTGAAGCAGAAGAGGTTCAGAATTTTTGTTGTTTTAAAATGAGATGAAATCCCTCTATTTATAGACAACAAATGATAGTGTGAACAAATGTTTATTGTGCCTTATCGGAAAGGTTACAACTATTTGGAAAAGTTGCAACCCTTCCGAAAGGTCACAACCTTTCTTAAAAGCCACAACTTTTTATTAAAGTCGCACTTTTTCATAAAAGTCACAACTTTTCATAAAAGTCGTAACTCTTCATAAAAGTCACAACTCTTCATTAAAGTCGCAACTCTTCATTAAACTCACAACTTTTGATAAAAGTCACAACTTTTCATGAAAGGGGAAGGCTTTGGAAATAAATAAATTTAAAGTGAATTCTGGTTTGTGGTGGCGCCACGTAGGCGGGCATAAGGTTCTCTTTTATATATATATGATTATTATGGGATTTTCTATTTTATTGAATTGGGTCAAGGTAGATAACTCTAGACAATTTTATTTTTTTTGTCCCTTTCTAACTAGCTAGGAGAAGAACAATCTTGTCGCCATATTTGTTATTTTTCCACTTGAATTATTTGAGGGTAAATAATTGTCATCTTAATAAATTGATCACTCACAAAATATCAGTTTTCAATTTAAAAAAGATAGACCATCTACTTTTAAAACCAAAAGACGATAAACAATAGTAAAATCGCATAAACCATTTGCTTTACACATAAAAATTGCAAATTAAAGTTGTAGTTTTAATATGTATGCAATTTTATAAATTGTTCAAAAATACAAATAATTAGAAAACCACATATATATCAACAAATAATACGTTCAATTAATTGTCATCTTAATAAATTGATCACTCACAAAATATCAGTTTTCAATTTAAAAAAGATAGACCATCTACTTTTAAAACCAAAAGACGATAAACAATAGTAAAATCGCATAAACCATTTGCTTTACACATAAAAATTGCAAATTAAAGTTGTAGTTTTAATATGTATGCAATTTTATAAATTGTTCAAAAATACAAATAATTAGAAAACCACATATATATCAACAAATAATACGTTCAATTAAGATCACAAACATCATGTGGTCATATATTTGCCTTTTCAATTAGTAAATGTTAAACAACTCACATTTCAAATATTATATTGATTTGCATTGGATTTATTTAGCAACAAACAACAACACTCTCTAAATAATAAAATATGTAAGCTGATTTATTTAAATAAATTTACTAGTACAAATATAAAACATAAAATCAAGAAAATAAATAAAATGATTAAAAGGATTTGAGGAGTATTTTTTGTCTTTACATAGATTAATCACATGGTATTACATCATATGTATTACTAATACCATCAATTGAAGGTATTAGTTATACATCCTATAATACCATGTAGGGTGTATAACTAATTCATGGACTAGTTATACATAGGCTTAAAATTCCTACCAAACATAGTACTAAATAATACCATACATAATACATGGATTATTTCTCCAAATACTCCCTACCAAACGAGCCCTTAATGAAATAATTTTTAGCCACACAAATATATGACTTATTTTAGACCACAAATTTCAAAAGTCTTTCTTTCTTTCTTTAACTCTGTGTCTAATTAAACTAACTCGTATAAATTGGGACAGAGGGAATAATATTTCATGGTCCGTACAATATTAATTTAGAGAGGTTTTACGGCATAGTAAGGTGACATTCTTTATGGGATGGACTAAAAAGGAAAGGATGTCACATAAAATGGGACGGAGAGAGTAATACTTAGTAAATGCTCCCGTTGGGAAATAAAACTTGGCTCAAAAATTACTTAAATTTACCATACAAATAATATAAAAAGTAACCAAATAAAGGACAACAAGAAAACAACAAAGAATTACACATGCACCAATTACAAAGGGCCACAAAGAGTGATCTTAAGAGATTGAATGAGGTCACATGTATTAGCTTCACACATCAAAGAATAAAAAGTCCAATATTACCCTTGTGAGGACTACAAAACTTTGATATCCTCCCTTACATATAGTAATAATTTTATCAACATTCGAATTGATTGCCAACCATATTGTGCATAGCCTATGACTTCTATATAAGTGGCATCTCTTGTGTAAGAATAGTAATAGTAAAAGGATTGTATATAGTGTCCTGCGTGAAAAAGGACTATATTGTAGTGTATATAAATAGGGCTGAGTGTAATAAAGTAGAATGCAAATAACATTTCTCAAATACTTATTTCTCACATAGTATCAGAGCATTGGCGAAAAATCCGGGAAAGAAAATCCAGTCAGACAAGTTTCATGCTTCAATTTTTGTCGACTGCTAGGGCTGTTTTTGCATCACTCTCTCTCCGATGGGTCTTCTGCGAAATCCAAAACCACCATAGGGTAGAGAACATTTGGGTGCCAAAAGCACACGGAACCACACCATAAAGAGGCTCAAGACATTTATAAGCCCTTAGGCCTGCTCTTTTACAACCAATGTGGAACACAACGGCTTAAATTCCTATTGCACGCATAACCCAATATTTAGGTTCATGTGTGTACTTAAATGCAGACTTATGAGAGTGATAAAATGCTCATGCAAAATTTTCCTTTTAAAGCAAACAAAGAAGGTTAATGACCATGCAAATAACAATAGTTTTCCCTCATCATGCCAACCAAGAAAGTTTTGTGCCAGTTATAAAGGTAATTACAATAATCTCAACAGATGTACTTATTAATTAAAAAAAATATGTCCAATTTCAAACATTTCATTTCTTTGTACTCCTTCCGTTTCAATTTGTTTGGCCAATTTTGACTTGACACAGAGTTTAACAACTATAGGAGACTTTTGAATCAAATGTATCAAAATGCCCTTTAATCTTGTGGTCTTAAACATGCCACGTGGAAAGTTGAAATTAAAGAGATGCTAAAAAGGGAAAGAGTCATTCTTTTTTAAACGGACTAAAAAGGAAAGTAGGTCAAACAAATTGAAACGGAGGAAGTATCTCATTACCAGGATACATTCCCCGATATTTATTTTTCTGCATTTCTATTGATTTGTATGTTAATGAAAAATAAGAGGAAATGTGTTGGATTTCAAACATCGCGTTCTTTAGCAGTATCTCATTACCAAGATAGGTTCCCTACTACCTATTTTTATATTTCGTTTGATTTGTAAGCTCCAGTAATATTCAGTCCTTTACAGTTAACTTTTCAAACAAATTAACAAACAAAAAAAGGGAAAACAAAGTCCCGACTTTTGCACGGTACCTTTAGAATGTGATAACTACAGCACAGGGAATAACAGCTAATGGTCAATGACAACTCTAGTTATGGTACCTCAAGAAGTTCAGATCCCCAAGGGGGGCTTGTCCGTAGAGTATGCCTATCATACTCGAGGAAAAAATCCCTAATGCGCTCGCTAACTGGGTATAATGATGAACATAGTCGTAAACGAAGCTTGAAGATATTCTTTCCATCTTCCAAGTAATCCAACCTTTCCTACAAGAAAGAAAACATAAAGAAATTATGATGTCATCAAGACTATCATGCCTGTCACCTGTCCACAACAAAACGAACATAACTAAAAGAGGGAAATCCAGTGGGACTTGGACAGATGGCTACGGTAGCATGAAAACTAATCATCAGGTGGAAGCTGCCTAAGAAAAAAGCAATTATCTATGGCTGGGAACAGAAAAGGAGTAATATAGCTGTTCC
Source organism: Solanum pinnatisectum (assembly GCA_035578085.1). Lineage (NCBI taxonomy): Eukaryota > Viridiplantae > Streptophyta > Magnoliopsida > Solanales > Solanaceae > Solanum > Solanum pinnatisectum. The sequence continues at coordinate 16,869,612 of CM069083.1, forward strand.
AGATATTATCTTGGCTGAAAAAACAGTGATTCAAGATAAGGAAATCTACTTTAAAAGTTAAGAAAGAAAACTAAAGAAAAATCCAGGCTATGTATGGCTCACCATCACAATGATCTGACAGAAGATCTTCAAAACATAGAGGCAGTAAATTGGAAAATAACTCATTGTTGAAGGTTGGCGAGCTCTGTGATGCAGTGGGTACACCAGGTTAAAAAAAATGGGAAAGGGGAATTAGGAAAGAGACGGATAGAAAGGAGATCTTAGGATCTCATGTGCAGGACGAGAACAACAGGGAAGAGAAGGTATGGCTTTGAAAATTCAAAAGGCTCACAACACCCATCAGATAATTAAAAACTATCAAGACCAAAGATTACGGGCTATAGTAGGCTTGTTGGGTCTACGACTACATATCACAATGAGTAAACAATAAAGAGCATACAGATTCTGACAGTTCTAAGATTCTTCTAGAGCAGTTAAGGAGTCAATTAAGAGCACATAGGCTGAATACGTCTCAATTAAGAATAGATAGGTTGAGTAGGTTACTTTAGAGCTGGTAAGAGGTGTTCTAAAACTGTAGAATATAGACAACATGTTTGTCAAAAAGTATCACACCAAGAATAAATTGCATCGACCACTATAAGTGGCTTAAAAGGAAAAGTGGGACAATCCACAGCATTTGGCATTCACATCTTCATGGCAAGATTAAGGTGGCATACAGGTATTGATGCAATGAATGTTTGGGATTGACATTGAGGGTGTACTGCCATGAACAATGAACAATCACAGAGATGTTACTATAGTGGAAGTTCGAAAGGAGAAGCGAAGAAGAACACAGCAAGTAGCACTTTTGGCACTCATGTAGCAATTTGGAACAAACGAAATGGATGAGGTATGAAGAAACTGAAAATGATTAAGTAGATATTAGCAGAACCTTCATAGTTTTTTCAATATTTCGATTATATATACTTTCCAATCAGCAAAGATGAATGGATGTTCTAAGTAAATTATCATATTTCTGTACGGCTCTTTACTTTTTTTTGTGAACACCTTGAATGCAGGGCTTTTCTTATCATACCCAAAAAATTATCTTCATGAAAAAGCCGTGTGGAACTTTTCCACAAAAAGGCAAAATAACTTGGAATATTCAAATAGAGAAGATTTCAATCCTGAAAAGTAAAGAAAGAGCTACCCTAGCCCTGTACTGCAGCTATAATCATCAGTCTAGAAGGGCAAGAAATTGAACTCCCAGAAAAAGAAATGAGATGAGAAGTTAAAAAATGAAACAGAACTCCCAAATTAAACATAAAATGACAGTTCATACATCAAACACAACCAGAACATAAAGAGTGATGGAAGGTTAACAATAGCAAACATGATAGGAAACAAACCTTGCCACTTTCTTGAAGATAATGAGGAACCAATTCTTTCATGATTGGCAAGGATATCTCAGATCTGAACCTGGATGAAACTCCAGCATGTTAAAATCTCACATTTCTCAAGAGAATATACATTGCCAAGGCAAGATAGAGCTTTAATTACCGATCCCATAGGAGAAGCAGAACAACTAATACAGAACACACACACACACGCACCCCACAGGAGAGTCAGAAAATAAATTACAAGTAGCAGGTCTTAAAGTTTTCCCAGAAAGGAAAATAAACAAGTTACAGTGACAAATTACAAGAAGTAGTACCCTAATTCATGTTCTGTTGGATGGTCATGCAAATTATCTACGCAAAGGAAATTCTGTTGTTACAAAAACTAACCCAGAGCTGCCACATTAAACCAATACATTTAAGCAGTAAAAACATTCAACTATGCATCAATCCCATATCAGTTGGCGCAAGAGTATAATGACAGAAGAGGGTTTCGAGCCCAAGCCACTCATGACAACTAGATATTAAGTCTGCCACCTTGGACCACTTGAATGCTACATTTGAACAATGCAAATGCAGGAAATAAATCTAAAAAGCAACTAAACCCACCAGAGTTTTTCTTTTATATTCTTTTGTTTGTTCCTATCAGTGTTTAGGGGAGCGCAAAGCGGTAAAAAGTGACAAGGTCCCGCTTCACGCTTTAAGCGAAGCAAGAAGCAAAGCGCTCATGTCATTGAAGTGAAGCACAATTTAAAAGAAAAAAGACCAAAATAAATAGAGACAGAATATATAAGCAAAAAATCATATTAAAAACTAGAAAAACAGACATACAATTGTTGGATTCTACTATCTCCCCTTTAATTCGATCAATAGTCTTTGTATATAGCTTCTTGTAGAAATCTACTATCTCCCCTTTAATTCTGGCAGGATCTTGGGTTTGTTCTCCTTGGATTACTAGTTGATCAATGTTGTTGTACCTCTTGTGTGCATTGGCCAATCTGTGGAAGAAATTAGTGTTCATGTTCCCCTCCTTTAACCACAGTGATCTTGTTGTCTCGGCGAAATTTCTTCATATTTGACCAATTCCTCATAATCCAATACACCAAAATTGTACCTTGTTACCTCAGTTAGTGATCTACCCTTACTAACTTCATAAAAAAACAACCAGTTCTTTGAGTAAGTTCATCCTTTTGGCTCCCCAATTCCCTTGATCACTCATGCTGCAAACCTTAAGCTTTTCCTTTTAATGCCTTAAGTTTGAAGCAAGTATGAAATTTGGTCTCCCGGAGAAGTTGAAAGTCTCCCACCATTCCTTAATTCTGTTTGTGAACCCCTCTGTGTCTTACTTCTAGTTTTCAAACCTGAAATAATTTTTGTTTTGGTTCCACACCCCTCCCCCCCCTGCAATGCCATAGGAGTGTGGTCTAATCTGAACCACTGCAAAGCAATCTATTTGATGTTGTTGAAGCTATCATCCCATTCTTCTGATAACAGAAGCCTATCAATTCTGGAGGTGATGTCTTGATTATCTCCTTTGAACCAAGTATATGGGTCATCCTCTAGTTGAATGTCAATCTACTTCAGATCTTCTATGAAATCTAAAAAATTTCTCATGCCTTTTTTCCTTCTCAAACAGTTTCTCTTCTTTGAGATGAACCTCACCGCATTGAAATCTCCACACAAAGCCCAAGGTCCTTCTATTAAACCCCTTATAGCCCCCTTATTTCCTCCCAGCAAAGCCTCCTTTCCACATAGCAATTGGGGGCATAAGCCCTTGTAATGTGACAAGTGAAATTTTGAAGTTGAGCTTCAAATTCGCAGGTTATAGGGTAGATGTCAATCTCGAGAATATCCTCTTCCACTCAATCCCACAACATTAGAATTCCCATCTAGTCTCACTAGCTTCCAAACAGGCATACTTAATCTATCTCCCTCCCTAAATCTGCCTAACCTCCTCTATCACATCCCCTGCTAACTTAGTTTCTTGCAAACAAATGATGTCTGCATTCCATCCCCCCAAAATTATTTTGATTAATCTTCTCTTATCCCTGTTATTCAGTCCCTTACATTCCATTAAACCAATTTAAATTTCATCTATCACTGATGAGCAAGTTTCTCCACGTACCCCTGTTTCCACTATTTTTCAATTTCACATCAAAGTTACTACACTTTTTGATAAAGTTACTAGACTTTTTAAATCTTGGGAACCTCTGAATCTTGTTTTCTTGCACACCCTCTACTTCCATTCTCCTGGCATGTCTTGAATTGTCCACTTGAAGTAATAATTCCAAGGCCTCCTCTCCATGGCCCTGGAAATCAACACCCAAAACTTTACCCAATCCTGTTTCTAAAGTTCCATTGTCCTCCTTTCTGAAATCTCCCCCCTTACTTCATTATTGTTAGAGTAGGAAATTCAATGGCGGATCCAGAAATTTTATATTATGGGTGATCAATTTTTTTTAACTCAAAAATTACTACATAGAATGGGTGCTCAATTAATATATTTCAATGAAATACTAAATTTTATACATAAATAGTAAAGTTTGTCACAAAAGGCAATGGGTGCTTAAGCACCCATTATGCACAAGGGAGGTCCGCCACTAGTAGGAATAGGTATATACAATCCTACTTACAATAGAAATAGGAATAGGAATAGGAATAGAATGTAGTTTCCTACTTGGCCAAGGATTGTATTGTAGGGTCTATGGAATAATGTAGAGACAACAATTCAATAATATTTTTCTCCAATATTTCTCACAATTATCATCTATCTCTATTAATAGGGAGTTAATATCTCAAAAGGTCATTGAACTATGAGAATTTAATCAACAAAGTCATTAAATTTTATTTTGTATCAATAAAATCACTCAACTTATTTTTTTTAACTTCAAAAATCACTCAAATACTTTTATCTTTAAAATCAAATTGACATGGCAAAATAAGTTGTTTTTTATACCATATAAACAAGAATCCCACAAATAAATAAAAATTTAAAATTTCCCACATTATTTTTTATTTTACTTTTTGAAAAAATTGAATCTGCACCATTTCCAGGCACTTTCTCCCGTTGAAGTGTTATTTCTAATACATTTTGAATAATTTTAAATTTCTTTGAACAATTCCCATTTTCTCAAAATATAATTTTTACACCAAGAAACTAGAAAGAAAGTGTGAACCTCTGGTGGACTCACTGAACTGGAACAATCCACAGAGAAATAACAAATCTAAAAGTCACCATGTTTTACATTATTTTTTATTTTGCAACATTTTTTTTCAAGAAAAGGTCAAAATCCGCACCATTTTTAGTTTGTTTTTTTAAATTTTGTTTATTTGTGGAATCTATGATTATATGAAATAAAAAAGAATTTATTTTTTATGTCAAATTTATTTTAATGATAAATGTAGTTGAGTGATTTTTGAAGATAAAAGTGTTAAGTTGAGTGATTTTATTGAAACAAAACAAAGTTCAATGACTTTGCTAGTTAAAATTCTCATAGTTCAATGACATTTTGAGATATTAACTCATTAATAGGTGTTGAGATTCTATAATTGATTCTCCGACCATGTTAACCATCTCCTCCTCCACCTAGGCAATTTGATTAGAGTCCTGAGTGGCTGTTCTTTCTGTATCTTGATTGTATTGCAGCTCTGGGAGTTCTGGAAAATTACCACTGTTAAGTGGTATTGGGCTTTAACAAGTTATGTCATTAAAAATGACTTGACTTGAAAAATCTGGCCCATTCTTGAAAAAGAGTTTCCCTCTTTCTACTGGGCTGCTGATGGCCCAAAGCTGCTCCCTCAATTAAATGAGATGTGTGCCCGAAATAAAGGTACTAACAGAGGAAAAATCCAGCTAGATATTGAAAAACATGGATATTAAAGTGAAGGGGAAATATAAAAGACACTTCAGTCAAAGAATAGAAAAACATACTGTTCATGTGTCGATAATGGAAGTGAAGCGTATCCAATTACCACCTGGCAGAAGTAAACAAAGAAAAGAGTAACTTATAAAGAGTCTGCCATCAACCAGTGTACCAACTCTAACATGTGGAAAACACACACATTCCAACACATGCAGGGTGAAGAGAGGAAGGCTCAAACTGTCCGTTTAATTGTCACGATCCTCAAAAGCCAATTAACATCAAACTTACCGGCTTTGGTGCTTCAAGTTTTGTCTGAAGATCAACATGATAGAAAGTAAACAAAAGGTGATGTGATGGTGTCCAAATAACAGGCAAAGAAACTTTGATTTCATCATGGTAGCTGGCCACCCTTGCCCCCACAGCAACTTGTGTGTGAGACCATTTCTGAAGTGGTACACCTAGTTCCCTTGGATGCATAGCCTAATGATAGAGAGTTATATAGGAATCCAACCACATGAAATCTACAAAATAAACTGCTCTGAAAAAAACAAATACAGACCTCTAGAGGTGGTTTTCGAATATCTGTGTCGTCCCTTCTCAGTTCAACACGAATAAACATGTTTCGTTTCCGACTCATACTAACAGTCAAGGGGTAGACATATAAGCAGTGAAAGAGCTGCAAGAACGGTTCATTCCTTGTTGTTGTGCGGAAGTCAAAAGCTTCAAACTGTACACTCAAATATAATTTATTCTGAATCAGTTAGTAATGAATCAAATCTCATCGAACAAGTTGACAAGTGCAAGACCAACAGGCCACGTAACCTATATCGCAAGATTTGGAAAAATTATGTTGCGCTGCATTTAAGCCCTTGCAATAAACTGAAAGGTATTTTGGTCACATTATATGAGCACAAGATTTACTTAAGTATATTATCTTAGATGATCTTAGAATCATCTTTAGACAAAGATGTACCAGATCATCAGGGTGACGGCTGAGGCTTCCATATACGAGAGTTTAGACTAAAGCAGCTGAACAGAAAAGCACATCATCTCAAACAACATACCACTGAAATGTGCCAGCTAAATACTAAGCAATTCAAAAGTTATAATTGTTGAACTAAAAAGGAAAAAACATTGATTTGAAAGACAACACTTACATCATCAGCAGTATTTTCCACATTTTCATGAGCAACTGAACCATTCCGAACAAGCTCTTTCATCTCAGATGATTTGGACTTGGAAAAGGAACCATTAGTAGGGCATTTCATAGAAGTTGAATCATTCAAATGGTCGTCATGATCAAGAGAATCATAGACCAAAGCATTTTCAACTTCAGTAGAGCTAGCTGGCAGCTTTTCGATTTCCAATTTCAAGACACCTTTTACTGGTTTATGAACCTTTCTCTTTGGATCCTGAAATTTAATCAAATCAAATATCAACTGACAGAAGGGATGCAGAATTGAAATGTGTAAATTAGTTACTTAAGCAAAAGAAATCAGAAGAACGTGCTGACTTCAATCGAGTAATGGGAGGAAAAACTCATAAGCAGGAATAGATGCAATATTAAATTCCTATATAGCAATGTTTTATGGTGGTGGACGGACCACAGCAATTATGCCTTAGTCCCAAACAAGTTGGGGTCAGTTATATGAATCCTCACGATTTCATTTAAGCCTAACTCAAGTCATCATCACACCACATAAAAATAAGAGTTAAAATAAGTTAAATATATATACATAAATGTAATAAGTGTAATAACAATATTAGAAGTCATCTAACAAGACTGAAGAGTCTGTTTGGCCATGCTACCAAAGGCAACTTATTTTGAAAAGCACTTTCATCAAGAAGCAGTAGAGATATTGAGAGGTTTTATTGTTTTCTCCAAAACCAAAAAGAAGAGATATTGAGAGGATTAAAGCTACAGTCAAACCGAAGTAAGTTAAGAACTTCAATGGGGGATTTTTCCCAACTAGATGATAAGAAATATGCTATGTAAATGAGGGGAACGTATAGGCGAGGTGACGAGCGCTTGTGCAGGTACTAGGTGCTATGCCGTGATTTACTTGCTTATTATGCTTTACTTTGATTGATTCGACTGATTACTTAATTTACTAAGCAACCTCAGGATTATATATAAACTAGAGAAAGAGACAGATTTTTCCAGTGAATGTAGTGGACAGAATGCAACAGATGGTTGATACATTGGGTGGAGAAATTGGAAGCACCCCAACCATGCATCTTGGAATGCCGCTTGGGGAAAAGAGCAAATCCAAAGATATACGGTCCGGATCATAGAAATATGTGAGAAAAGATGCTACCAAAGACGAACTGCACATCTTTTAGAGGTAGATTGGTTCCAATCAACTAGTTCTGGATGCACTTCCACATATACGATGTCACTATTTCCTATATCGGTAAATGCAGAAAAGAGGTTGGATGTAGTAAGGAGCAATTTCCTATGGCAAGGCAATAGATAGAAGAGAGGATTCCATTTGGTTAAATGGAAAAAGCTGACCATAAGTAAAAAAAAGAAAGGGGCATGGGAATCAGGAGCTTAAAGAAGCAAAACAACTGTGGAGGTTCACCAAAGAAGAACATA